>CM033403.1:18214563-18814563 GCA_019426215.1 Buddleja alternifolia
TTAATCACCAAGTCGATTAGACTTGGCTTATTAATTTAATAATTAACATTGGGCTTAGAATTGAATGAAGCCCAGTAACCCTATCCCATAGGGCCATTTTGGTCGGCTCCCTTCCTTACGCAAAAGAGTGATTTTTATTTAAACTCTAGGTGCTTAATTAAAAATCTAACCTATCTTATAATTTTCATCTTAAAGAGTGAAAAGAAGTAAACACAAAAAAAACTTTTCTCCTTCCCCATAAACCCTAGCCGTCCAACTTCGATTGAGGTAGAGGAGGTCGAGCTTCAAGAAACGAAGATCATCTTTTGTGTGTCGATCTATAGGAAGGAACGATTTGTTGCTTCTCAAAGCTAGGCTTAAGGATTTCGTTAAAGGGTAATTGGATGACTCTTTTTCTTGTTAAATTCAATTTTTGTGTTCATAAAAATATCAAAAGCATGAATTGAATCCGGGCTTTGTGAATCGAGAAATTTTTTTTATCCGCTGGTTCAATTCACAACATCCACCACAGAGGCTAAATACATGGCTGCCTCTGAGACTGTTTGGCTTAGAAAGTTTTGGAGAACTTCAAGTGGTTCCTAGCGTTCAACTCCCATTGCCACTCTTCTGTGACAATAATGGAGCAATAGCGCAGGCAAAGGAACCGAGGTTTCACAACAAGTCAAAACACATAGAGAGGAGATATCACATCATTATAGAGATCGTTGGTAGAGGAGAAATAGCAGTGCAGAAAATATCCTCGGTAGATAACGTTGCTGATCCACTAATCAAGCCTTTGGCGCAAGCGGTGTTTGATCGACATCTGGAAAAGATGGATATTAGATACAATAGAGAATGGCACTGAGTGCAAGTGGGAGATTGTTGGTGTTATGTCCTTAGATGCCATAGAGGATAGATTGTATAGGGCATATTCATTGTAATTAATTACTATATATATATAAGGCAATTGCATTGTTTTCTTATTGGCATTTGTAAGATTAATAAACAACTATTAGTCTATGACATTAAGGTGGACTTTCTACTCCTTATGGGTTAGGAAGATGGGTAATAGAAGAGTTTGGTACTTATTGTCTAAACAAGTTCACAAGTCAAAGAAAGTTCTAACCGGACATCAGGACTCAATAAGACTTGTATGATATAAGCTTCGGCATGAAAGTGCCAGTCGAACACTATGTGGTAGTGAGAGCGTGTGTCATAGACATATTAGTGAGACTAATAAGTTTAAACACGACTCACATTGGTTCTGTCACATTGGTTTCACTCAATGAAATTCAATAACAGAACTGATTAATTGTGATATGTACGCGTGAATCATAGACCTGAGAAATCACGTTGTAGATGTATTTGTGATATCAAGTTCGGCATTAGAGTTGTTAGACTCAATTCACACATCAGTAGAATCGACCTCGAAGTGCAGTTTGATAGACAAGTAGCAGTCTTAACTAATTTGCAAGATTGGAATTTATTCTCTCATAAGTGAATGAGCAATTATCCTATGCCTTCATGAATGAGTGAGGTCAAAAGTCTTTGGCCAAAGCAATAGAGTTTACTCGTGTTAGACATAAGAGTAATCGTATTCACCTTGACTCATTATGTATCTAAGTATATAGTCAAGTATCGTGAGTTTAACTTACATTGACTCTCACTTGAATGGGATATTTGAATAAGAGATTTATACTCATACAGTATTCATAATAGGAAAAGTTTGGAATGATCCTAATCATTCGTTCTAAATTGAGTTACGATGTGAGCCACATGACTGGCTAGGTATTACTCACATCCTTTGGTTTCCTCCCAATTGCCTTTTGAGACGAACCTAAAAAGTCGCGCTTAAAGGAATTGCCAAGGAAAAAATGGTTTTAGAATTAAAGAGTTTTTTTTGTATTTGATATCATTTAATATTAAATAATTAAGTTATCATTTGATGATCTAATTAGTTAATTCTATTAATCAGTTAATTATATTAATCAGTTAATTAATGTCTTGAGGAAATTAATCATAGAATTAATTGGTTCATTTATGTAATTAACTATTTATTGAATAAATATATATATTAAGTAAATTGAATTAAATTAAAACGGAACCAAGTGGGTGCACTAGCCCGAAGGTTAGTACACGGCTAAAGTGGGCGTCCATTATGGATGCCCCATGACTTGGTCTTCCAAGGGTTTTTTATTCTTGTGTTGTAAATATATATTACTTAAAAAGAAAGAAGAACCCAAGCCTCTCTTTTGCGTAAAAAAAAAAAACTCTTTCAAAACCTCTCCCACCTCTCTCTATCTCTAGCCGTCACAGGTCAAGGGGAAAAGGACGAGATTTTTCAACTTTGGATTCTGGTATGGTAATTTAAAGGCAGTGACGTATTGGCTGCTCGGATCAGATTTTTGAATAGACTCATAATCGGTAGAAATTGTAAGTTTTCTTTCTTTAGTTTGAATATGGAGTTTCAAAGATGACCAGTTTTTGGGATTTTGCCTTTCCACTGCGTTTTTCTGATGTTTCCCAACAGAGGTATGAGAAAGTGATGAGGAAAAATAAATCTTTGTCTGGGAATAGAAATCCTCCCTCGTTTATGAAGTAAGGGGGATCACCCTTTTTGAGTTCATTCCTAACGCGTCTACCTCTCAATCCACACGATCAGTACAGGACAAAGGATTGAGTTGTATAGGATGACGAAATGAAGTAATCCGCGGGCATCATGTTAACATTTGCTGACTGAACATGAGGTGGGCTTATAGGAATCGATGTGCATCCATTATTCAGTTCAGAGCATTACCTACCATTGCAAAGTCATTTGCAAAAGTCGTATTGCTTTTGTTCCTTATAATACTAAGTCTTGTCACCTCAATGCGACAATTTACAGCAAATTCTCTTAGATCAGCTCTACAACTCTAGCCAAGCATTGTAAAGAAAGGGGTATCGATTGATCTACATCACAAGAGCCCACTTGAAAAAGGATTTCCACAAAAACCTACTAAATCCGATATTACGTCAATTTAAAAAATAAGAACGCCTTTTAGGTGGGAAAGAATGGTAATCCCAATAAAAAGAGACTTGCACTTACTAATGTTTCCTTGAAGAAGGAGTTGACATTCTACCCTATGAGCTAAAGAGCAGAGGGGCATGACCTAAAGTCGAGGGACTATATGAGTTCAACTAGATGAAATGATTATGCACACTCATCTCATAATTTGTGACAACAATCAAAACCATACAAAAATACTTTCTATTCGAGTTTAACTAAAATCAAGACTGCGGTGTCGTTTTGATCCATGCAAACTTCATCTATTATTTATCCAGAAAGGCAGAATTATCTTCAACCTAACAAATTTACTATCTTCTTATCACTTAATATAGCAGATCTTTATCCAAAATACCAATATAATCCAAGAAACTCATCCCGACATCATGAAAACATGTATAATATGCATCTAAAGGGCGACGTCCAACAATTTCACAACATATAGAAACTAATATCCTTGTTAACAGTTCGTCCCTCACCATCTTCAGTTTAACCTACAAATCTATTATTTTTCCACAGTTCGAAGATCTTATCCCGGTATAGCTCAGGCACTAGCCTAAGCTCTGACACCACTTTGTACCCCCCCCCCCCCCCCCAAAAATTCAATCCCTAAAGGGCCAAAATCTGAAAGAGTGAGTCTATCAAATAAATAGTTCAATCCAAAATCTTCAAACAACTCAACAACTTCTAGTAGGTTCACAACCATAACAACATTAACCAAACATATAAGTATATTTACTATCCATGTCTTAATCTGTATATGTCACGTCTAGGATTGTCCATGTCTACACTCATGATCCTCCGAGCGAGTCCCACTACTCAAGTCACTTCTAACTGGAAGGAAGAAAGGAACTACATAAGCAAAGGCTTGGTGAGCTCCAATGTTCGTGGCTTAAAATAGTTTTTCAACCCAAAATGATAAATTAATGAGGAGAAAACAATATATTTTTTTGTTTTTGAAAGGATAATTGGAAACACTAGTTAAAATGACATTTCCATATATAAAAATATTTAAGCAAAAAATGGTAAGATTCAAAAACCTTAGTATATGCATGATAAAGTTTTGTTCAAAGATAATTGAAAGCAGGAGTGAAAATCTAATTTTCGTTCACAAGAACACTTGAACAATGAGTGACATGATACTCAAGTTTTAAAATATGCATTTAAATAGAAGACAGTTCAACGTAAGTAACATGTAACAGACATGCTTAAGTAGGAGGGGGCCATGTTAGCAATGCCATCATGTCCAATGACTTATAGCACTTTGAGTCCCACTGCTTCTTCCTTATCACCCCTGAATACACGACTTAAAATCCAACACCTTATACCTTACCACGCAGGCTCGCGACTGATTGGTTATATCCCGGGTATGCCACAATTCACTTCACCACGTTCACCCTCAGAACACTCCATCTTTAGGTGTTGGGATTTGGTCATGGATAGCGGGAACCATTTAAGACCGCAAGCCCATGCTTGACCAGCCGAACCCTGCCCTATCCATGCCTGACTCTTGGTCCCGACATATAACCACCTATAATATGCAATCACGTATGTCACGATTGATACAATAGTAATCTTTTGTCTCACGATAAATATTCATTTAATCAAATAGTTTTCAAGAAATTTAGTAACGAAAGGTTTTCATTGAAATCATTTTCATAAAACATACCTGAAAATTTATTCTCACAACATATAATTTTGAAATCATTCATGCAATTAACAGTTGGCCACATGAAATGGTTAATTTAAATGAGTTTATGATTTAATCTTAAAAGTGTTGAAACTCGTTTTCATGTGAAGCATTCAAGCATGATGCAAGTATATGGATATAAATATATATACACACGACGGATGAAAATTTCTTCTAGTTTTGAAAGACATATAACTATAGTTTTGAGAGGCAACTCATGGTACACTTCTGAGCCACTTAGAATCATCCCAGAGAGGTTGTCCAACACAACAATTTGTCCAATTTTGTTTCCTTAAAATGTCTTATAGCAAGAACCTATTTCAAATGAAAATGCAATCAATAACAGGCTCATAATGCAAGTGCATTGGTAGTCCTAATTCACAATGTGATACACTTAATCGCGAATAACCAAAGGTTAAGGCCAAGCCAACTTACCCAACACTTGCTCATCTTTAGGATCATGTATAACTTGGATCAAAAAATCTTGAACCTCTGTTGTTCATACGTGCACAAGATTACACAAATCGCTCAATTGTACGCCTCCATTGTCGCGTGTCTCCGCGATTATCCTTGTTTATTCCCTTCAATATCCTAATAATCAACTAAAATTAATATTCATAGATTCCAAAATAACTATCTTTCGTACAATCAAAATTTCATCTCCATAATCAGAATGAAAAAAGGTTAAATCGGGCCATCAAAGTCAGTACTCCAAAAACTTGCCACATTCAGGCACCTCCTGCCACCTCGTACTAAAATCAACTTTATAACCATATTACATCATGTATCTCAACAATTCTTACCAATATAAACTTCTAGACACACATGGTTTTCCCATAATGGTCTTGAATTTACCATTGAACCAAGGGAAAGGTGATTCCAAAGCAAAGATATATGAATGACAATTTCTGGAAACCAAAATAGGACACTGACAAGGACTCTTTGGTGGCCATTTCTGCACTATTTCCGGATCCTTTTTCAGAAAACTTTAAATATAAAAAATATACACTCGACAAGAATTCTAAATGTGGTTTTGCATGTATAATCAGACCACAGAAAAAAGGTTTTTGGGGCAATTGAATATGAAAGACATATTTTGGAATTGAATAGAGATTACTGGCAGTGATGCTTTAAATGGAAATTCTGTGATGTTTCCTTAATGATTTCCAAAAAAATTACATGTAATGATATCTAAACTCCATGATCATTCCAAGGATGATTTTTCATGTATGATCAGACCACTTTTATGGGTAAGTTTTGGGCACAAGAAGATGTAGCAATATTTCTGAAACTGAAAATTGCACACTATGATGGTGTTTTGAAGACTGGTTCTAGAACTTTCAGGAACGAATTAGAAAATTCGGACTTAATATAACTGTTCCTCATCCTTAAGGATCATTGTGATCTAAAGAACTCCAAAAATGGACTTCATTTGATTTCGCAAAACTGGAACATACAAACATTGCCAGTGCTGAAAATTTCTATGAGAAATTTGCTAAACTTGGTATGTTTTTCATTATAGGTATATATAGAGTTACCATGAGGGCTTATGTGTAATTATTTACTTCTTTTGTTTTTATTTTATAGACCTTACAAAATTATAACATATTATACTCTCCCTATATATACAAATGACTTATAAATTGGCCCTTAGGAGGATATATTAGCATTAAGAAACCTCGGGTATCACACTCCCTCTTTCAAGACTACACTCTGGCCAGAGTCTTTTATCGATCATTCAGCTCACACAACAACATAGGAAATACCAGGATTTAAGCTGTGGATGGATCTCGTATCTAATGTCATTTATTCCATCATACTACTAGACTACAATTCACGTGTATATGAAAGTGCAGTAGGTAGCACATATCCCAGCCATGACTTCTCAGGTTAAACGACTAATCCTACACTGCTCGAAGGACTCCAAGCTTGACACGGAACCAACGAGCAATCTTTATGGGGCCATTCAATCTCACACTGACCCACGTATGGATATTTGTGCATGCACTGACTACCTGGCCATTGCCCATGGAACAAGGCACTATCCCACGAGAATGACATACACAAACAAGTCTTGATGAGACTATGATATCCCACATCACATAGTCTCTACGAATTGGAACAGAGTTTTAGGCTCACAACCATCGAGAGCATTCCAAAGTCGCCATTATGACAGTTCTGCTAGCTATAAGTGATCCATGATATTTTTATCTAAACTAATGAAAGTATATGTGATAAAAAGGAGGTTGCATAACATATATTCGATGTAATATTAGAGACAAGATTATATTAGTATTTATTGTCCAGTTGTTAAGCCACTAGATGGCTTGCCGAACCTCTAACACTATCAAAATATAGATTTTGGTGGTATTTGGCCAATAGATAGTGTATCAAGTATTAATATGAATCTTGATAACATCATGGTAATGATATCATACTATTGACAATGCCAGAAGTCATATAACGTAATGGAAAACAATGAGTACTTGAAATCATTTAAAGGAAAACATAATATATTTATCCGCCATTCCTAATAAGCACCCTGACAATTCGACAAACCGCAAATCTAGCTGGAAGTGCTTGATATCTCAGCCGTTCCAAAATCCCTTGCTCGTCTTGTGTTAGACTGAAAACACGTCGGCTTCCATTCCCGCCCAGGAGGGCGGTTCCGGAGGAGTTACTGTCGTTCCCACAAACCATGGCATAGAAGCTTATCGTGTCATATTTTGTAGAAAGAAATGTGGTGGAGGAGGGAATGAACTCTTAGTCAATAACTCTCCATCTAGTGTTCAATGAAAAGCATGAAATGTTGTCTCCAATAACATTCACTGATTTATTGTATAAAATCTGGTAGTGCTAAAACTTAATCGTCATTGAGAACAAGATATTAAATAAATGCATTTGTACATAATGGATATGACAATATAAAGTTGTAATCAGAAGGAATAATGAAATGGGGCCTAATTGGTTGGCATGTTCTACCCCAAAAATTATTTTTCCCATTAAAAATCTCCAAATAATGTGGTTGGGTGGTTGTTACCAAATTTTTTTATAAAAAAATTTTTGTCTAATTTTTGAAAAAATTCTTCCAAGAAAAACAGAAAAAGTAACTTTAGATTATTCATGATTTGACAGTTTCTCATCGACTAAAAGGGTTTTATCCGGCTCTTTGTAACTCCGAATGAAAAATTAATCACATAAAAATTCTAATGCAAAATAACACAAGATGTAAAATAAGATCCATTTTGCCTATTTTTTTATGTCTATATAGATGAATTTGACTAAAATTCGTATATGAAATATTATATCTAAACATAAATTTTCACAACAAAAAACATATCACATCAACCATAATCATTACATGTTTTTCTCTTAAAAAAAACTCATCTAAACACACTTTTAACACTACATTTTTTATCTCTAAAAATAATTTTTCTCACTTTTGTTGTGGAAAAAAATTCTCCGAAATGGATTTGCGATTCAATTAAGCCCCTTCTATCTGTAATTAATGTTAATTGGTCCAACGTACCTGCTTCATAGAACATACAGTTTGTACGAATGTGAGTAGAAGCAGTGAAGTAGCTGCAATAACGGAAATAACTTTCCAAGGACTATTACAATATCCTAGCACTAACATCTTCATCCACCAATTTTTCCGGGTGTGAAAATGTTTTGTTCACATTGGAATACACTCTAGCATAAATAGAATCTTCCGCAGAAACAATAATTGATTCCACAAGTTTATTGAACATGTTGGCAATCATTTCATCGTCACCTAACCAACTGTCGATAATCCTACGACGACGAAGTATTTCAACATCCCTAGATGAATCAATAAGCCTATCCATAAATATGACATAATCCGTCACAAAATTTTCATGATCTTGCGAATATTGCTCATATGCAATGACATTCCTGAAGAAATCCTCTGTCGAATCTTCGATTCTCAAATATGGCAGAGACAAAACTCCGTTTTCAAATTCTATTTTAAAGAAGCTATCTGATTCACTCCTCTTGAACTTCACATTAGCTTCTCTGAGCTTTCGAGCAGATTGGATCCATGTTTCTTTTTTCTTCACAATAGCTGCACTTCCATTTTTTTCTATCCATATTCTAAATTGGAAGCACTGCCATTTTTTTGCTTGAATAGTTTCATCTGAATCGGGTGGGGGACGCCAGTTGATGTGTATCAAGTGAAGTAAATGTTTTATTTCTTGATCAGGACTCTCACTTATCCTCTCCGTATATTGTGATTCTGGGTGAGGGTAAAGATTACGCAAAAAACTCAAGAGAAGCCTGATCAGCCTGTCATGTCTGCCCGGTAATTTGTAGATCATCTTTATCGCGATGATATGGACCGATTGCTATTATTTTTAGTTCATAAGCCTTGTGGTTGATATTTCGTAGATCCCCGTGTAATTTGTAGATAGAATTTTCGATTCGTGCCGCGAAGGGCTGACTCTGTTTTCGGTCTATATTATTGGTTGCCTCTGCTGTACTGCTTAATTGCATATTTACCTGAACATATGCACAGTAGTCGATGAATAAGAAGACAGCCCTCTAAAAAACACGAGTTAATACCTTATTAAAACAAGAATTTATTAAGATATGGTGCCAAATTTTCGAATTGCACTTTGCTTAGTTGTAATATCAAATGATCATCGATCTGGAATTGAACAACTTAATGCGAAACAAATATAAGATTATAACAATGAAAAAGTCTGTTCTAACAAAAGTGTAAGATTATATATGCTTACAGACAAATTTCAACCACAAATTGTTAGAAGATGAAACGGGTAACCTAGTTGGTCAATAGGTGCGCATTGGGAAGAAAACATGATAATTAATAGGAGTCTGTTTGAGCATTAGTTTTTCACTACAGAAAATACCAGATCATTATCTAAAATATTAAAATTTAACAATCAACTCCGTTGGTGAATATGTTGATCGATTTTCTAGGGAGAATTTATCTGTGAATGCACTCACACACGAGCTATATTCAATGAATCTCCCCAAAAAATCAATCAAAATATTGATTAACGGAATTGACCATTAAATTTTGGATGGAAAATATTGGATGTTACTAAATGTGAGATATTTTAAAAGTTATGAGATTAAATGTGATAAATCCGCAATAAAAAGGACCAAAATTGAAATAAGGTAAAATTGTGGGACGAACCCAACAAATTGATAGAATATGAACCCAATAACCTGGTTAGTCAATAGGTGCGCATTAGAAAAAACAAAAACAAGACGACAAAAAGAAGCCTGTTTGAGCATTAGTTTCAAACTTTCTAAAATACCATATCACTAGAAAAAGTACGAAAATGGACGAGTGGATGAGCACTAAGCCACTAACAGGCCGTTTGCCCAGCTTTTTGAAACGTTAAAATATGTATGTTGGGCTCTTAATTGAAATTTTTGGAGTGTTTGGCCCTTTCCTATAATCTTGTTTGGGGCATTTTAGGGGTATAAAATCACGTTTTAAAAAAGTTAGAAATCCTAACTTTTGACATAATCAATTATTCGAATGTCAACCCAAGACTTGTTGATCTAGTGGTATCCACCTTTCACTTTATGTGGGTTCTGGATTCGAATTCAGGTTGCCACAAGTTGTGGTTCTTCCCTCCTTAATGGAGCTAGATAGAGTCTTTATGGCTCAAGATTATAACTATCAGTCCGAGTTTATCGGACTAGATATATAGGGTATCCCCCTCCCTCTTGAATTAAAAAAAATAAAAATTATTCGAATATCATACCGAAGACCTGTTGGCCTGGTATCCACCTCCCACTTTATGTGAGAGATCCTGAGTTCGAATTCAAACTGCCACAAGTTGTGGTTCTCCCCTCCTTTATGGAGCTACATAGAGTTTTTATGGCTCATGATTATGACTACTAACTCGGGTTTGTCGGATTAGATATTTAAGATATCCCCTCTGTTAGGTTGCATATTTTACACATTTTTATCATGATTTACCTCACATTTATCTATATTTTATGCCTTGTAGCTAGTATTTTCCTTTACTTTTAGCCTAATTTACATATTTTGATTTCTAAGTCGTTTAATGCTTTTGTAGGCATAAAAGCGATTGTTTTGATGAGTTGAAGCAGTAGTTCTTACAAGAATAATGAGGGCTAACCAAGAGGACGTGAAGAAGTATAATAGAAGGCCAAACGAGAAAGTTTCATTGAAGAAATCTTAAGAGAAAAAATTCTGCACAGGCAAACTGCACTGTTGTGCAAATATTCTGCACAGTTGTGCAGCTGCGGATTTTTATTATTTTCATGGGCCGATTTTATGACTTGGTTGGGCTTATTTTATGTATCTAAGACTCCTTTTAAGTTAAGAAAAGAGGAGAAAAAATGTTTTTAGGCTAGATAATAGGTTGGAGAGTCATATTATAGAGTTAGAAGACTTGGAGAGAAAGAAAAGAAAGGCTTGAAGAAGATTTCTTGGAGTTGGAAGCTCTCATCTTCTCAAGTTGGATTCTTCTATTCCTCCATTGTTGAACATGAGTATTTTTATGTTTATGCAATTTATTTCTTGTTTTTCTTTAATTATGCATAGCTAAATTATTTTCTAGGGTTTAAGATGTCTTGCGTATTAAATTGGATTATTGATGATTTATGGATTTGATTCTTGTTTTATTTATCTATTAATGAGTGTTTAATGCTTGTAATTGCTTGATCACCAATTGCATGATTTAAGATGAATTAAGAAGTACCGGGAGGTGAATTAGTTTATCGGTTCAGATTTAATAGACATGTGTAAATTGCTTAATAGGGATATTGGTAATTTTGCATGAGACTAGTTAAACAATATTCAAATAACTTAATGGATTCATCTAGATTAGTTGTTAATCATGGGAGTGACGTTAACTAATTTAGTTGGGTACTCATGAAGATCTCGGGAGAGTATTCATGTATTTAAAGAAATTGAGTCTTTAATTTAAGCAAGAATGATAATCCATTGAAAGCCAATAATCCGTAGAAATACCTTGATGAAATCTTAATCCCTAGGCTTTTCCTTAATTGTTTATTCGTTTTAATTACCCCGGTTTTAATTATTTATAATTAATTCTGTTCTTGTTAAGTTTTGCTTTTAATTAGTTTTAAAATTACATCTTTGATAATCAATAGTCTAAGTAATAGGATAAACTTTGTTTGGTACTTGATAACCTTCCCTGTGGAGACGATCTTACTTTCACTATATTATTTGTCTGTACCGTGTTGTTACGGGTGTTAACAAATTGGCGCCGTTGCCTAGGAAGACAACAAATAGTCAATATCAATAACAAGTTGATTCTTATTAGTTTAGACATTTTTTTTCTTTATTTCCTTTTGTTTTGGATTTTTATCTGTTTGAACTTTGATACTTGAGATTCTTGTTTCAGAATGGCAGACGACTTACAAAGGATTGAACCTGCTGCGCAGAGAACTCTCCGGGATTAGGCTACACCAACATATCAAAACTTAACCTCCAGCATAGCGGTACCAACTGTTCAAGCCAATACCTTTGAGTTGAAGCCGGCTATTATTCAAATGCTCCAAAACACTGCATTTGAGGGAGATATTGAGAGGGAGGATCCTCATTCCCATTTGGGGAATTTTTTGGAAATCTGCAGTACTTTCAAGATGAATGGCGTTACTGAAGATGCCATAAGACTGCGACTGTTCCCATTCTCCCTGTCTAAAAGAGCTAAGGAATGGCTGAAAAACCAGCCGGCAAATAAGTTTACCACTTGGGTAGATTTGTCGACTGCGTTTCTCACCAAGTATTTTCCCTCGGCCAAGATCGCTCAATTAAGGAATGCAATCACAGGATTCATGCAAACTGATAGCGAAAGTGTATCTCGTTCCATAGATACTGGCACGGTGAAAGCCAATGCATATATGAGGGTTGCCACTGTGGTAATGGGCAAACTGAACAACCCCATGGAAGTTCCTAAAATGGATTCCCAGTTGAATGTGGAACTTCCAGTGGTCTTGTAGTATAAGAGTAATCCTTATGGACCTAAGATTCCATTGGATGTCTTATGCGTAATGGTGCATGTTCTTGAATTGTTACATGATCACTTTAGATAATCGAATATAGGCAAACTCAGACAAGCACGTCTTACGTAGTAAGGCACGTGAGAATCGAGAGGAATCTATCTCTGACATTAGCCAGTCGGTTAATATCCTATGGTTACATAGTGAATTGACATTAGGAATCTTCGGCCGAAGTATGATATCTAAAGAGGCGTAAAGTTTCCTCGTTTAGATAGTCAAAGTCGATTTCACATAATGTGGGAAACATAGGATTGAATTAATAGAGCTTCGACCTTAGCCACTACTCTAGATTCAATCGGGAGATTAGATAGAGAGATCTTACTTATAGGAGGATCAAGATCGCAAAAGGTGTATCTTTACTTTCGTTTTATCTAGGTCTTCGGGACCTTATGCTAGGTGGGAAACCGCAATTTTTAAGTGCCGAGAATTAGCTCGGTGACGAATTTGAGGCTTGATAAAATCAATTGATTGATTTAATCTAGTACTTTCCATTTTAGGAAAGTACACTAGCACTATGGGAAAGCGTACTTACTACTAGATAGAAACGAGCCTAAAGGGTCACACACTAACTCGAGAGAGTCACTGCTTGAATAGATGTGATTAATCAATTTCGAGAAAATTGAGGGAATTAGGAAAGTGTAGTACTTTCCTAATATGGAATATAAATTAATTGAAGGATTCAATTAATTTTACTCTTTTCATTAATCTTGTAGAATTAATTAAATTAATGGACCTAGTAGAGTCCAAGTATTTTATTTAATTGGGTAGACCCCAAGTTAAATAAATAAATGTTGGAATTAGTTGGTTGGATTTAATTTGACTTGTATTTAATTGATGGGTTGAGCCTATAATCAAATTGAGAAGTCAAAATTAAATCCTAAGTCCAATTGACTTGTGTTGACCGATTTTATGAGTAAAATAAGGGAGGGGCGTTTTTTATGTGGTGGGGGAGGAAAAGAGTTTTCCCCTCCTCCAAGTCTTCATCATTGATAAGTTGTTTGACTTATCACCTTATAGGATGAGGATTACTAGAGAGTTTAGGAGAAAGGAAGTTTCCTTTTCCTAATAGGACTTTAGGTAATCTTCACTTATGAATAAGAGATGAAGGAGACTAAAATAAATGATAATTATTGCTGGAAAAATTTGCCCCCCCCCCCCTCTCCTAGACCTAAAATCGGCCACCTCTCTCCCTTTCCAACAAGACATCGTTCTATTCATGTGTTGAATTAAACTACTTAGAAAATATTCCTACTCTTCACATAATCAAGCCTAAGTTAAGCTTAGAATCATTTTGTTGTCTAGCACGCAAGGCAGGACAATTGGTGACTTGAACGAGGTGTGGATACATCTTAGAGGTGCGACGCTTGGAGCACTCTAAATCGAGAGATACGAAATACGACGGGCAATTTCTCACCCAAGGGAAATTGTGTGGATTTGCACCACAGGGTTGTTGAGATCCAAAGTACGAGGTGAAACGAAATTTTCGAAAAGTATAATTTCGCTTACGTCCTTATCAAATTCGATCGAACCAATTCCATATTCCTGTTTTCGGGTGGTTGTACGTTTATTTTTGTAAAATATTAATTTCCGCTGCCACGAGCCACCCGAGGGAATGAGTCAACCCAACAGTGGTATCAGAGCCTTGGTTTGGCTCGATCAAATTTTTATGTGATTATGCATGTTTGTTTTTATGTTTTAATTGTAAAATCAAAAGTATGATAATCAATTTGTTCGTTGTTAGACTAGGATTGATTTTGATTTGGGATGTTGTTTGATTTTTATGATTTAATGTTTAAAAGTCATTAGTTTTAAAAATCATAAAATCCGAAATTTGGGTATATGATTATTTTTGAAAGTTTTGATTTAGTTTTATGAAATCACCTTTGGTGGGGTGTTGCGAGATGGTTAGACCAAAGGTTTAATCATCAAGTAATAAAACTCAGACCTTAGCAGAATTCAGATTCGTTAATCGAAACTCGAAAGAATCACGAACATGCAAAAAATTGATTTGAAATTGCGAACAACAACAGCTGTCGCACGGCACGGCCAGGCATGGGGTAAGCCATGCCCAGGTGTGCGTATAACCACGCCCAGGCGTGGGCAGACCACGCCTGAAAGCAAAAATTAAAATAAAATAAAATCATTTCTTTGTACTTTCTGAAGGTGGGTGGCCCAAAGACCTTGCCTATGATGTTTTAGACTTATAAACTCTGAGAAAGGTCTTAGAAATTGATATCGAACTTATCCCAATGACATTTGCAATCTAGTTTGAACGATGAATGGGTAAAATTTACTTTATCACATGTATGTTTGTTGCTTGGCATGTTTATGTGATAAGGGGATGAACCATGAGCCTAGTCGTAATATTGGTTTTCTATGTATGTAATTATTCTAGAGTTGTAAATAATAGCCGGTTTGGCTCTTTACTTTTCCGTATAGTAGATTAGTAGTTTTTGGACCGCTTTGTGGATGTTTTATTTATCTGTCTATGATGATTATGTGATGTGATGCATGCATATGATAGATAACTAAAACAAGATAATTAAATCTGATGAGACCCCCCCCCCCCTATAAGCATGTTATAATTCCCTCCTGAGAAAATATTAGGCTTATGTGATAATAAGAATGGAATTCTATTATCATACCTTCCGTCATAAGTATTCACCATGTGAAATGCCGCTAAAGGTTCAATCCTTTTGCTCAGAAAATGGGGTGGATTGGATTCGAGGTAGGCTGTGAGTGTTTACTAAGCACTACGGTGCCCCGTGGAAATCCGTTAGTTTCAATGCTTTGCTCAGAAAATGGGGGCAATGGAATTGATGTTTAGACATGGGATATTTGATAGGTCGAGCCTAACATCTTTCCTCATGTATTAGCTCAGAAAATGGGGCACATGTGGGAGGTGAGGAAAAACCATCTTGAGAACTATCTAAAAAGATAGAAGGTCCGGTAAGGCTACTATTCAAAATCATCGTATGTTAGCTCAGAAAATCGGGCATATGATGAAGTGAGAATAGATCTCAAGCCCACTAAAGAAACTAACGTTTCTTCGAATAATGTTAAGAGGGTGGTGTGATTTGATAAAAATAGTAGGAGACTTGTACAATTAAAAACAAAATTGTATAAGGACTTTATTTGAAAATACGTTATTGATTGTCTGTTATGCATTTTTGTAGATAAACGAAAATGGCTAAAAATCCTCTTTATACAATTCTTGAAATCAACAAATTGAACGGACCAAACTTTTCGGACTGGCTTAGAAACCTCAAAATCGTTCTTCAATGTGAAAAGAAGGATTATATCCTGATGGCTATACAGCCAGAGATTAACGATGAAAGCATTGATGAGGATAGAGAGTACGCAAAGCTGTGGCCGGATGATAACATCCAAGCCAGATGCATCATCATGACTTCTATGACAAATGAGTTGCAAAAGCAACATGAAAAAATGATGATGGCAAAGGAAATCATCGACCATTTAGAAGAGCTTTACGGTACTAAGACTAGGAGAGAACGATAAGCTATATCAAAACAACTATTTGGAGCAAGGATGAATGAAGAGGCATCTGTGAGTGAGCACATCCTTAAAATGATCCAATTAATTCATGAAATGAATGATTTGGATGTGCTACTCGACAGAGACCTTTGTGTCGACCTTGTGCTTCAATCTCTCCCAAGGTCATATGATCAATTCGTCATCAATTTCAACATAAACAACTTGAATGCTTCATTGAATGAATTGTTGAACATGTTGATAACTGCTGAAAGCACCATCAAGAAGGACAAACCGGTGCTACTTATGAATTCCTCTTCAAAAGCGAAGAAGGGCAACAAGAAGAAGAATAAGACTAATAAGCTGAAAGGTAATGGTGGTGTGAAGAAGGTAAAGAAGCCAAAGTCTGAGAAGCCTGATAAGTGCCATAAATGTGGGAAAGTTAGGCACTGGAAAAGGAACTGCAAAGAGCCTCCGACTCAAGGTATGTTCTTTGTTGAAGTTAACTTTACTATTAACAATACTTCTTGGGTTCTTGACACTGTATGCGGTGTTCATTTCTGCAATGATTTGCAGGTGATGAAAAGAACCAAGGAGCTAAGTAGAGGAGACATGACCCTCCGGATGGGGAATGGAGTATTGGTTGCTGCCAAAGCCGTGGGGACGATCTACTTAGAGTTAGGAGATTGGAAATTAGTTTTACATTCCATTTATTTTGTTCTTGAAATAATAAGAAACATTATCTCGATTCCAATTTTGGATAGAGAAGGATATTATTTTGAGATTCGTAATAAAAGTTTACTTTTGTTTTATGAATCGTCTCTTATTATGGAATCGAAAATGAAGGATGGAATGTATACAATATCCCCAATAATTTTCAATCTCAATATTCAACAAAGTAACAAACATAAACAAGAAAATCAAGTAAACGCACAAATGTGGCACGAAAGACTTTGACATATTTCCAAAGAAAGAGTTCGAACATTGGCAAGACATTTAGATATCAATGACTTAGATGAATTGTCAAGTTGCGAATCATGTCTTAAAGGAAAAAATGACCAAGTTACCATTTTCAGGGAAAGCGGAACGAGCCATAAAACTATTGGACACGGACGTGTGCGGGCCAATGAGTGTGGGCACTCATGGTGGCCAAAGCTACTTCATAACTTTTACTGATGATTATTCACGGTATGGTTACTTATATCTTATGAGATATAAATCTGAATCCTTTGAGAAGTTTAGAGAGTTCAGAAATGAAGTAGAGAAACAACTTGGTAGAAGTATTAAGGCTCTTCGATCGGATCGAGGAGGAGAATACTTGTCTACCGAGTTTCTTGATTATCTTATAGAGAATGGAATTCTCTCACAATGGACACCGCCTGGCATGCCTCAACATAAAGGGGTAGCCGAGCATAGGAATCGAACATTGCTAGATACGGTTCGATCCATGATGATTTTCACTAAAGTTCCTAAGTCCATGTGGGGCTATGCTCTTGAAAAGGCTGTCTATATGCTGAATAGATCGCCTAGCAAGACGGTGCCCAATACCCCATACAAAAGTTGGTGTGGAAAGACGCCCGCATATAATCATTTGAGAATATGGGGGTGTCCAGCTTATGTAAAGCACTTAGTGGGAGACAAATTAGACCCCAAATCCTCTTTGTGCTATTTTGTAGGATATCCAAAGGAAATTGTTGGATATTACTTCTACAGCCCAACGGAACAAAAGGTTATTATTTCAAGAAAAGCTAATTTCTTGGAGAGGGGTCACCTTCTAGATAGAAAAGGCGAGGTTGTAGAACTTGATGAGGTCTATGAGAATAGATCAAGTCAAGAGATACAAATTAACCCACTCGACACCAATGAGGCTACATCAAAGGCACCCACTGAAAACACACAACCTTTGAGGAGATCAACGAGGATCCCAAAGGAACCTGAAAGATGGCTAGGCCTATTGCAAGAGGAGGGTACTCAAGATCCTTCTCTAGACGCTGATCCGAAGAGTTTCAAGAGTGCAATGTCTGACATTGATTCGAGAAAATGGCTAGAGGCCATGACATCCGAAATGGACTCTATGTACTCCAACAAGGTATGGACCTTGGTTGACCCACCTGAGGGTATCAAACCCATTGTCTGTAAGTGGGTCTACAAGCGAAAGCTTGGAGTCAATGGAGAGGTAGTAACCTATAAGGCTCGCCTCATGGCAAAAGGATTTACTCAAAGACAAGCGATTGACTATGAGGAAACCTTCTCGCCAGTGGCTATGCTAAAATCCATTAGGATTATGCTTGCTATATCTGCATATTTTGATTATGAAATATGGCAGATGGATGTAAAGACTGCATTCCTCAATGGAGAAATTGAGGAAGAGATTTACATGCAATAGCTAGAGGGCTTTACATCCAAAGGGAGCAAACACAAAGTGTGTAAACTCCAAAGGTCCATATATGGACTTAAACAAGCTTCTCGAAGTTGGAATAAACATTTTGACACTGTCATACAAGAGCATGGATACGTTCAAAATGTTGAAAAAGGCATGTGTGTATAAGAAAATCAGTGGGAGCGCAGTCACGTTCATCATACTTTATGTCGATGACATCCTACTAATTGGAAATGATGTAGGGATGATGTAGTCGACTAAAGTATGGCTCTCTAATAAATTCTCCATGAAAGATATGGGAGAGGCGTCCTACATACTCCGTATGAAGATCTATAGAGATAGATCGAGTAGGCTGCTAGGTCTCTCCCAATCTGCATATATCGATCGCGTACTCAAAAGATTTGAGATGGAAGAGTCCAAGAAGGGATTCTTGCCTATGGGACATGGCATGACACTTTCCAAGTCTATGTGCCCAAAGAATGAGGAAGAAAGGGTGAAAATGTCCAAAACTCCCTATACTTCTGCGATAGGAAGTATTATGTACGCAATGATATGCACAAGACCCAATGTAGCCTATGCATTGAGTGTGTGCAGTCGATATCAAGCGAATCCAGGCATGGCACACTGGAGTTAGGTGAAAACAATCCTTAAGTATCTAAGGAGAACTAAGGAGTTGTTCTTGATACACAGACGAGAAAAATTTTAATTAGAGGGGTTTACTGATTTGAGTTTCCAATCCGACAAGGATGACTCGAAGTCGGTCTCTGGGTTTGTATTTCTGCTTAATGGCAGAGCGGTTAGCTAGAAGAGTTCCAAAAAAGCAACCATATCCGACTCCACCACTGAAGCAGAATTCATTGCAGCAAATGAGGCTGCAAAAGAAGCTGTTTGGATGAGGAACTATATCCAAGAATTGGGTATCGTTCCATTCGTTGGGGACCCAGTGACGGTTACTGTGATAACAACGGGGCTATTGCACAAGCAAAAGAGCTGAGGTCTCTTCAGAAATCCAAACATGTTCTGAGGAAATTCCGATTGATACGAGAAATCATTGGAAGAGGCGACGTGCGAATGGAGCGGGTGGACACATCGGACAACATAGCGGACCCACTCACCAAACCCCTTAGCCAAAAAGTATTTGAAAGACATCTGGGAAGAATGGGCCTTAAGTACATGGGCAATTGGCGCTAGGGCAAGTGGGAGATTGTTAGAGTTAGTGTCCGACGCACCAATTATTGGGCGCCATTCTTTGTAATAGTAACTCTAGAGTTGAACAATCGTTTTCTCATAAATATAGTCAATCTCTTTTATATGTGTTGCATGTTTTTATTCTTAAATTAGTTTTTACTTTGGCTTAGAATAAAGTCCCGAAGGATCACACATAGCTATGGGACATTATTGCACATTGGGTGTGGCAATGATGGAATATGTCTCGAAGGCTGTGATCTTTAAACATTTTTCCAAGTCGTAAAAGGGTTCATCGAGATAAAGGGATATCGATGCAGCCCAAAAGACTTGCTCATATGATGCATACTCTGGGAGAAGTGTATCTCGTTCCATAGATACTGGCACAGTGAAAGTCAATACATATATGAGGGTTGCCATTGTGGTAATGGGCAAACTGAACAACCCCATGGAAGTTCCTAAAATGGATTCCCAGTCGAATGTGGGACTTCAAGTGGTCTTTTAGTATAAGATTAATCCTAATGGACCTAAGATTCCATTGGATGTCTTATGCGTAACCGCGCATGTTCTTGATTTGTTACATGATCACTTTAGATGATCGAATATGGGCAAACTCAGACATGTACGTCTTACGTAGTAAGGCACGTGAGAATCGAGAGGAATCTATCTCTAACATTAGCGTATCAGTTAATCTCCTATGGTTACATAGTGAATCGACTTAAGGAATCTTCGGCTGAAGTATGATATCTAAAGAGGCATAGGGTTTTCTCGTTTAGATAGTCGAAGTCGATTTCACATAACGTGGGAAACATAGGATTGAATTAATAGAACTTCGACCTTAGCCACTGCTCTAGATTCAATCGAGAGATTAGATAGAGAGATCTTACTTATGCAAGGATCAAGATCGCAAAAGGCGTATCTTTACTTTCGTTTTATCTAGGTCTTCGGGACCCTATGCTAGGTGGGCAACCGTGATTTGTAAGTGCCGAGAATGAGCTTGGTGACTAATTTGAGGCTTGATTAAATCAAATGATTGATTTAATCTACTACTTTCCATTTTAGGAAAGTATACTAGCAATGTAGGAAGGTGTACTTACTACTAGATAGAAACGAGCCTAAAGGGTCACACACTAACTCGAGTGTGTCACTGCTTGAATAGATGTGATTAATCAATTTCGAGAAAATTGAGGGAATTAGGAAAGTGTAGTACTTTCCTAATATGGAATATAAATTAATTGAAGGATTTAACTAAATTTTACTCTTTTAATTAATCTTGTAGAATTAATTAAATTAATGGACCTAGTAGAGTCCAAGTATTTTATTTAATTGGGTGGACCCCAAGTTAAATAAATAAATGTTAGAATTAGTTGGTTGGATTTAATTTGGCTTGTATTTAATTGATGGGTTGAGCCTATAATTAAATTGAGAAGTCAAAATTAAATCCTAAGTCCAATTGACTTGTGTTGACCGATTTTATGAGTAAAATAAGGGAGGGGCGTTTTTTATGTGGTGGAGGAAAAGAGTTTTCCCCTCATCCAAGTTTTCATCATTGATAAGTTGTTTGAGTTATCACCTTATAGAATGAGGATTACTAGAGAGTTAGGAAAAAGGAAGTTTCCTTTTCCTAATAGGACTCTAGGTAATCTTCACCTATAAATAAGAGATGAAGGAGAGTAAAATAAATGATAATTATTGCTAGAAAAATTCGCCCCCCCTCCCTAGACCTAAAATCGGCCACCTCTCTCCCTTTCCAACAAGACGTCATTCTATTCATGTATTGAATTAAACGACTTAGAAAATACTCCTACTCTTCACATAATCAAGCCTAAGTTAAGCTTAGAATCGTTTTGTTGTCTAGCACACAAGGCAAGACGATTGGTGACTTGAACGAGGTGTGGATACATCTTAGAGGTGCGACGCTTGGAGCACTCTAAACCGGGAGATATACGATGAGCAATTTCTCACCCAAGAAAAATTGTGTGGATTTGCACCACAGGGTTGCTGAGATCCAAAGTACGAGGTGAAACAAAATTTTCGAAAGGTATAATTTCGCTTACCTCCTTATCAAATTTGATCGAACGAACTCCATATTCCTGTTTTCGGGTGATTGTACGTTTATTTTTGTAAAATTTTAATTTCCGCTGCCACGAGCCACCCCAGGGAATGAGTCAACCCAACAGTTGTAACCTAAACGATTTCTGGCCCATTAATTATTTGAAGTGATGTCTAACATCAATTTATCCCATAAATGTTTCAATACCTTTCCCCATTGTTCACCAAGCCGCAACCTAACCGATTTCTAAGCTCGTGAACTACCCGAACTTATTCCCACTAACTCCTTTAATATAACATTTGAATTTCACCTTGCAACCTAACCGGTTTCTGGGGTGAAATATGCTTCGATTGAGGCATCTTATGCGCTTAATAAAATTTTAAATTATTTTCAAATGCATAATCCCCATAATTGGGAAGCATTACACATTTGTAGTAATTTTAATTTTAATGATCTTAGTGGAGGGCGAGGATCTCCCACATCCTTTACTAACTTGGTATTATTATTTGGGAGAATTTAGATTTGCCTAAAGTTTGGTCTCACTTTGCACATTAATCAATTATATAACGCAATTATCATATATCGAACATGCATAATTAATACTACTAACAAACATGCCTATCAATATATAAATTAATGAAATTAAATAAATAAAACCATCACACTCGATCATGAACTTTTACTAGAGGGCCCGAACCAATGGGCCAACACAAAAAGGTAAAAACAAAAACCTATCTAATCTTCATGGGCTTTTTGTTTCCACCAATCTTGAACTATTTTATAACAATACTTTGAAGACAACTAATACATTATTTCTAAGAAAACAATAAATAGCCTCAATTTCGGCTTTACAACCCATAAAAGAAAGGTAAATCGAATAAAACCTAAGTCCATGATCAGTATCTCCATCACATAAGATATGCTCGCAATATTAAAACACTTATGTTGATTATTTGTAATTTTTGTTCAACTGAAAAGTCCTTTATAAAACTCCTAATTTATATATATTCTTTATTTCAATTAAAATCAATCTAGTCCTACTAGATGACTTAGAATCTTATTTTATTATGATTTAAAGACATCATTAATTGGAAAAACCTTTTATTTTATTAAAGAATTAATTGTTAATCATCCAAGAAAAATAATTTCTATTCCTTATTCAAATATCTAAGTAATTTTCAAATCGGGAAAAAATAATAATATTTAATCTATAAATTAATTATTGATCTCCAAGAAAAATAATTAATTATTCTAATTAAATATTTTTATTCCAATTAATCTTATTGGGCTCGATTTCATCAAACCCAAGTCACCATCCTTTGGCCCACTTGGATTTAATTTAATTGGGCCTAAAATTAATTAACTAGAAAAACATGCACGTACGTGTTATTAATTTCCATTTGGACTAGTTTTAATTTAAATCCAAATCACCAACCCATTGGCCCATTTGGAATTAATTACATTAAGCCAAAACCAATTAATAAGTCAAAATTAAGTAATTTTACAATTGGGCTTAATTTGAATTATTCCAGGTCATCATCCTTTTGACCCACCCGAATAATTAAATTTACCCAAAATCCAAATACTAATTTTGATCCAAATTACAGCCCGTTTTCAGAACAGGGTCCATGACCCTTTTCAGCGAGTCATGTGTCAAACACATGACCCGACAGGCCGTGTGGCCGTGTAGCCTGGCCACATGGCCAGCGTCGTGTAGTGAACAGCGCTTGTGCATGCACTGTTCGCTCGGAGGCCCCCTTTTTCCTCGGTTTTTGATTTTTTCACATATCATAAAATTACTCAGATTTATAACAAACATAAAAAAATCAAATTCTAGGCTAAAAACCATAAAAAGCAAATTTAAGAATTCAAAAATCCATGCTTCAAAAACACATAATATGCATATCAAAAATCACATAGTTTTGATCAAATATGCAGATCAGAGATTGGCTCTGATACCACCGTTGGGTTACGCGAAAAATTGCGCAGCGAAAGGTTTTTAAATTAAATCCCAAAGTGATTTTCTCGATTTGCATATTGAATCATATAAACGCTAAAACGAATAATAACTTACCCGTTGAAGCGAAGTAGTTGGAAAACTAATTCCTCCCTCAAAATTTTGAATACTTGAAGGCTCCAAATGTCCAAAACTCATGCAATCCAATCTTCACGAATCGCTTGAAGGTTTCTTGAATTCTTGATCCGAACAACGAAAGTACATTGCTTCTAAATAATCACGCGGATTGATTTGACGAAAATCCATTTTTCTTTCACCTTGATCAACAGCTAGTGTGCGTGAGAGATGGAGGAGTTTTTCTTTTTCTTTTTAGGAGAGTTGTGTTATATCTTTTCTTTTTCATCTAGGTCAAAAGTCCTTTTTTTTTTTTAAATATCACTTGACTTATTGACCAAAAAAAAATAATAGAGTCCATGTTGGGCATCCAAGTGGACGCCCAACTTAGCCATTGGACGCCCCTTACACGGCCCGACTAATCTTTTGTTTTAATTAATTATCTATTTAATTAATATTTTATTATATCCAATAAATAAATCAATTAATTAAATAATCAAATTGATTAGATAAATTAATTCATTAATTTATTTCCTTGAGAAATTAATTAATAATTAATTTTATTTTTATAATTAATTATTTCATTGAACGAGCAATTAATTAATTATTTAATTTATCCCATAAATTAAATCTCCCAAAATAAAATAAAAAATCTTTTTATTTTTCTTTATCAATCCTTTAGTGCGACTCTTTAGGTTCTTTCACTTGGCAATGAGAAGAATCCAAAAGGAAGTGGTTAACAACTAGCCAGTCACGTTGCTCACTTCGTAGCCCAAAAAAAATTGAATGATTAGATCGTTTCGCAACCTTCTAATCTTAAATACAGTATAAACCTTTTGTTCATGTGTCTCAGTCAAGTGAGAGTCATGGCTATGTCAAACTCACTGGACTTGACCATATATATTAATTGTAATAATATGAGATCAATGAGTTCGATTTAGTGACTTGCACAAATATTTCTTTTGCTTTGGCCAAAAACTTTGATCTCTATTATTTATAATCACATAGGATACTTTCTCATTCACTTATCAGAGAACAAATCCCATATTAGTTGTCAGCTAAAATTACCATGGCCACTTGCCCATCAAGCCGCATTTCGAGATCGACCCCACAAATAGGTGAATTGGGTCTAACTACTCTAGTGACAGACCTCACATCACAAGTGTATCTTCAGCTTGATACTTCAGGTCGTAGGTTCACTTATACCTATTACGCGTAATCAGTTCAGTCATTGACAGTCACAGAGTGAAAACCCATGTGACAGAACCGATGTGAGTCGTGTTCGAGCATATCAGTTCCACTGATGTGCCTATAGTGTTAAGCTCCCACCATCGCATGGTGTTGGACTGGCACTCCCACGTCAAAGCAAAGATTGTATAAGTGTTCTAAGTCTTTATTTGTCCATTAAAGACTTCATATTACTTGCGAACGAGTTTAAATAATCAAGATCAATCTCTCTAGTGTCAATCTTCCTATTCCATATCAAGTAGAGAGATTGAGTTGAAACATGGACAAAATATATTACACTACTTATAGATGCAGATAAGATTTAAGTAAAAATTAAACAATGCCTTTCAAATAAGTTCATTACAAGAAAGATGTCCTATAATTTTATTCTCTATGGCATCTGAGGGCATAATCCTAACATATATTTTATATAATAGTATAGATGAAAGGATAATTACCTACCAGGCAAAATATACTTTCCCCTCAAATTATACCCTTTGTACCAAACACCCCTCTGAAGTATAGAAAAATACGCTTATAAAAGAATAGAGTCCATGTTGGGCATCCAAGTGGACACCCAACTTAGCCCTAGGAGGCATCCAAATGGACGCCCCTTACATGGCCCGGCTAGTCTTTCGTTTTAATTAATTATCTATTTAATTAATAATTTATTTTATCCAATGAATAAATTAATTAAATAAATAACCAAATTAATTAGATAAATTAATTCATTAATTTATTTTTCTGAGAAATTAATTAATAATTAATATTATTTTTATAATTAATTATCTCATCGAATGAGCAATTAATTAATTATTTAATTTATCCCATAAATTAAACCTCCCAGAATAAAGTAGAAATTTTTATTTTTCTTTATCAATCCTTTAGCGCGATTCTTTAGGTTCGTTTCGCATGGAAATGAGAGAAATCCAAAGAAACTGGGTAACACCTAGTCAATCACGTTGCCCACTTTGTAGCCCAAACGAAATCGAATGATTGGATCGTTCCACAACCTTCCAATCGTAAATACCATATAAGTATAAACCCTTTGTTCACGTGTCTCTGTCAAGTGAAAGTCATGGTTATGTCAAACCCACTGGATTTGACCATATATATTAATTGTAATAATATGAGATCATTGAGTTCGATTTAATGCCCCGCACAATCATCTCTTTTGCTTTGGCCAAAGACTTTGATCTCTATTATTTATAATCACATAGGATACTTTCTCATTCACTTATCAGAGAACAAATCTCATATTAGTTATCAGCTAAAACTACCGCTTGCCCATCAAGCTGCATTTCGAGGTCGACCCCACGAACTAGTGAATTGGGTCTAACTACTCTAGTGACAGACTTGACGTCACAAGTGTATCTTCAGCCTAATACTTCAGGTCAAAGGTTCACTTATACCTAATTCACATAATCAGTTCAGTTATTGACAGTCACATAATAAAAACCGGTGTGATAGAACCGATGCAAGTTGTGTTCGAGCATATCAGTTCCACTGATGTGCCTACTGTGCTAAGCTCCCATCATCACATGGTGTTCGACTGGCACTCTGTTTCGCGTGAAAAACAGACTCGAATAAGGAGGGATTTCGATTAGACGATCCCTGCCTCACGATAATCTCAACTTAGAATTATCTATTGACCCCTGCCTAAATAGGTTACCGGTGGTCTTACGTCTTAAACGAAAAGTTGATTAAAAGAACTGATGAAACTATTTATCGTTTTCGAATGAAATAATTCAACTCTTCATCTTCTTCGAGTGGACCGCAATTGATGAAACTATTTATCGTTTTCGAATGAAATAATAACATAGTGAAGGAAAAATTCAAGTCAAGATACAAATTACCTATCGATACTTAAATCTGGATAGGAGATAATTTATACCTCCATGAGAATCTCTCGATCGAATGTATTATTTTTCAACCCCTGCGTTCGATTCGCTAAACGGTGATTCATGTCTTTAATTGACATTTTAGTTGTTCATTTCGAGTATGAGAATTACGAATGGAAAACTCAAATCAAGATACAAATTACCTATCGATACTTAAATCTGAATACGAAGTAATTTATATCTCCAGAAAAGTCTTCAATTCAGACAAATTACAGGCAATCGAATGCTAATACATGCCTTGAAGGCAAATGTCATCGAATCTACACTAAATTACATTACAGCTACTCCTAAATTATGCTTTGATCTACTCCTACATTATACTAAAACTACTCCTAAGACTAGAGTTAATTCTAAGAGAATGAAAATGTAGAAGTTTGCTTCTGTTGATCTTGTGATATCCTCTTTTCTCTCTGTTGCGGCTCCTATATATATGGGTCTTTGAGGAACCCACGTTCCTTTTCTTCGGGAACCGCCTTCAACCGTCTTCAACTGCTCTTTCAAATAATTTCAAATTAGCGCGCCTCTGCAGATGATTGGAAATTAGGTTCATTATGGACCTAATTTCTTTCTTTTCGAATGCCTACAATTCGGGCTATTTGGGCCTTGTAATTTCGACAGCCCAAATTATTTTATGGTGTGTTACTCGAGCACTCGCTCGAGCTGGAACTGAGCAACCTACTCGAGCTGAAATGGTCGGAGCGCTCGAGCACTTTTTATAGTGTAAACACACTCCCATGTCAAAGCAAAGATTGTACAAGTGTTTTAAGTCTTTATTTGTCCATTAAAAACTTCATATTACTTGAGAATGAGTTTAAGTAATCAAGATCAATCTCTCTGTGCCAATCTTCCTATCCCATAGGAAGTAGAGAGATTGCACTGAAATATGAACAAAATATTTTACACTACTTATAGATGCAGATAAGATTTAACTAAAAACTAAACAATGCCTTTCAAATAAGTTCATTACAAGAAAGATGTCATATCATTCTATTCTCTATGGTATTTGAGGGCATAATCCTAACATATATTTTATATAATAGTATAGATGAAAGGATAATTACCTAAAACAAAACAAAACAATTGCATGAAATTATCTTTATTACCCTTAATTCTTGCTATTTTTATTATATCAACCATTTTTTCTTTTTTCACAAATTTTCTTCACTTACATAGATTAGTTAAAATTTTCCCCAATGCATTATTTAAACCAATTTTTTAAAATAAATTTTTTCAATAATTTTAGCAATAATAATAAATTAATTTGGAGACATCAAATTATATTAATGTATGATGAAATCTTATTAATGCATAGTTACAAAATCAAATTAATTGTAACTGATATCTTTTATGTATATTTTCTTACTATATACGTATATATATTTATATTTTTAATACACTAATTTACTAGAATATATGAATTTTAAAATTAATGGCAATAGATTATATTTTGATAATATATAAAATTAAATTTAAATTAATCTAAAATATACATATCCTTATACCCCCTGATTTAAAAGACACACACGCGCGTACACACGCATATTACTACTATCTATAAGACGGAACACCCCAAATCCACATTAATCTTTTCGCCGTCCGCTTTTTTTTTTTTTTTTTTAAAGTGCTGGGTAGACAAAGCGTTGTTGTTTGGTCTAAGGTTTCCAACGACGTCTTTCCTTCTATAATGCCTACGCGGGATGCAGGGTCCAAAATGGGTAATCTCATCATCTCATATTTAGTTTTTTTGTTTTTTTGTTTTTTTAAAAAACACACGCTTGCTATCTTACGTGACCCAGGACCACGGTATCCTTTTCGTAGGCCAATTTTTGCATTTATTTAATGTGTGGGAAATGTGAAACGACGTTGTTTTGTCTGCTGGGGGTTCCAGCAGCATTGTTTTGAGTGTCAGGTTTTGGGGGGTTGGTGAGATCCAGACTATGTCAATCCGTCCTTTTATATTTTACTCTGGTTTTTCAAAAATAAAAGGGCCACGGGTGATAGCTTAAGTGGTCAATATGTAAAGTAATCTATTCGTCGTATAATCTTATTTTTATTTTTTTTACAAGGATGTGCGGGGTATACGGAACAATGTTATTTTGGGGTTTAGGGGTATTCAGCGCTGTCGTTTCAATTGTCATGTTCGTGTGGGCTAGATGATGTTGTTCTGTTGATTATTTGATTAAGCGTGGGGCGATTTAAATATAAGTTGAAGTTTTCATTGTACTTAATTTTTAATTTTCTTTTTCTATAATGAGCGGGAGCGATGAAACGGCGTTGTTTCGAGTGTCTGATTTTACAAGCGTCGTAAATCGAGGCGCCAAATGTACAGTGCTCTATTCGTTGTGCTATATTTAAAAAATAATATAAAATTATTAACCCTGTGGCTGCGTTCTTCTATAGTGTCTGTTAGTTTTGATCATTTTTCATATATAATACATAATATATAGTTTTGATAGGATTTTTATTTCTAATGATATGTTTTCAACAGAACAGATTTTAAGTGTCTATTAGTTTTGATAATTTTTCATATATAATATATAGTTTTGATAGGATTTTTATATCTAATGATATTTTTTCAATAGAATAGATTTTGTAGTGTCTATTAGTTTTGATCATTTTTCATATATAATATTAATTGAATGACTTTAAAAAAAATAAAAATTCATTGTGTTGAAAAATAATCGAAAAATAAATTCGATAGTTCACTATTTACATAGTTATATATTACATATCTAGAAATTTTGAATTCCACTTAGTTTGAGTTGCACAAGTAAAAGAATAATGAACTTCTAGGTTTCTGCATCTTTTCTATATTTTCAATATGATTTACATGTAACAAGATGATTTTTCAATTGATAATCAAATATGGCTTCATATATATTGATTAAACTAATTTGATGTTTCGTAAATTTATTTTTGGTCATCTTTTTTAAGGAATTAATGATCTAAACCAATTTGGCTCTTAAAGAAATGCAACACATTTAAATTTGATACTCAGTGAAATTATAATTCAGGTTCTTTTAATGTCCAATATCTTAGTTTATTTAAATATTTTATTCGAATTTATTTTTCTTGAAATTTGTTTTCTGATCATTGATTAAGTTCAGTTAGTTTAAATGTTCATTTAGTTAGTGAGTTTTGACATGATTTCCGAAAGTTTATGTATTTCACCTTTTATGAAACTAAATCATCAATGTTCATATAATATAGCTAGCACTTTTGTTAAAAAATGTTAGGAATTGAATCCAAAGTACGATGATGATAATCAGAATTAATGATGCTAAGAAATAAAAAAATCCTCATTATTATTGTTAAACATGCTACGACTACTTTATGTATTGAGCTGTACAACGTACATCTTTTTTCTCCTATATTTTTATAAATAAGTCTTAATATAAATGAAAAGAGTTTATTCAAAAGTCACAAATCAAAAATAAAATAAAAAATGGAATACATATTCTTCCATAACCTATTGTGATTTCATTAAGAACGTAATTGAGGTTCAAAATGGGGACACATTGAATGGAAGAAGCATACTACACTTGTTTTGGAAAATAAAGAGAGCAACAAAAGAAGGCGATGAAAAAAGAAACAAAAGATTACGCGAGTATCCAAATTTTCCAAGTACACAAAGAACTCAATGATAGGAAAGAAGAAAAAAACAGTCAATCCTTAAAAAACAAATGAGGAAAAGAGCAAATGAAGCTTAAATTTACATAAGCATACTTTTAATTACATAATTATTTAATTTTAATTTTTCAATAAACTTAGTTGTTTTTTGTATTGATTTAGTCTTTCATGTCTATCAATATTTATTTCAATAATTATACTTTATTGAATAAAAACTGAATTAGTTAAATTATTATTAAAGTTTTAAATGTATAATATTTCAAAATTGCATAACATTTATATAGGTATAAAATTGTTACTTGAATTTGGCATGTACCTTTTTTTGGTACTATAATATGTCCTGTTGTCAATTTGGGTATACTAACTAGCAAAACATGGCAATTTCAATACAAATTTCATCGAAAAATTCAAAATTGGCCGGAAAATGTCATTTGGCGGGGAAATTGACTTGAATTTGGGAATTTTTGCTGAAATGGAGGGAAAATTACCTTCAATTTGGGGTTTTTTTTTGCATATGGAGGGAAAATGAACCTTCAATTTGGAGATTGAACTCAAATACTTTCAATCATTTATATTTTATTTAAATTTTTAGAAATTTTAGATGATTTGTAGATCGAATCTCGTCTCTTAGAAAATGCCATCGACTGCTCTGAAAAATGGTGACAAATTCTATTGGGAGTTGATTTTTTTTTTGTTTTGTTTTTATGTTTCTAATTTTTTTATTTCATATTATTTGCTGATTTTTCAAAACAGTTTTGAATATTTTCAATTTTTTCAATTTTTTTATGGTCTTTACGAGTTTTTTTTGTTTTTAATTAATTATTTTTTGTCGATGGAAATCTTTTGCCACCATTAAAATTTGTTTTACTTAAATATAAAAATTGATTTGACATATAATTTCAACTGTTTTCTAATTATTTCTTAAAATATAGTAATAATTTCATTTTTTCCCTTATATTTTTTGAATTTTTTAATAATTTTTCAAAAAAAACTATTTTGTTTTCTAAATTTATTTTGCTGATTTTTCTGATTCTTTTCATAAAAAAAAATTAAGAATTGTTTTTATTTTTTTGATTTCTTAATTAATTTATTTAATTAAGCAATCCAAGAACTTCACATAACTCATCACAAAATTACATTGACCATCTTGAAAATATTGCTCATATGCAATGAGATTCCTGAGAAAAGATTCTGTTCTATCTTCAATCATCGAAGGCGCCATAGAAATAGTCCCCTCTTTGAATCCTATATCGAATAATGCAACTTCTTAACATTGGCTTCTCTAAGCCCATTCGCAATGATTATAAATCGCCATTATTTACTGCCATTCTTTCCTTCTACGCTAAATCTCAAACAATCATGTGAAGGAAGACAGTTCTTGTGTATCAAGTGAAGCAAATGCTTTATTTCATGTGAACTTCTATTTGTGCTATCTCTATACACTTTTCCAGGGTAGAGATTATTGAAAAAACTCAATAAAAGATACATCTATTATGAATAATTATTTGTGGATGTCTATTCATCTCCCAAACTCTTCATCTCCATGACCCCTCCATTTTCATCAATATAAATTACTCTTATTATTATCTTTGATATCCTTGTTTTGTGCCTATAAATAGGCTATACCATTGTATTGTAGAGAGACACAAGGAAAATCAATAAAAAGTTCTCTACTTAATTCTCTCATTCTCTCATTTTATTCTCTCAACTTTATAATATTTGAGGTTATTTCATAACAACATCAACCTGTTATGTTCGTTTGGCACCTCGATCGAGTCAAACAACTTGCATAGAACAAAAAACTGAATTTGATTCTCAAACAACATCAAATCTCGTTGCATTCTATTCATAATCCAATCCATGTGGAAGATGGGGTCATTCTTTTCTCTTAAGTATTCCATGAGACATTTTCGTACTAAATCAATTATGAAGCAACCGTTTAATACCAACATCTTTATAAACTCAGACGGCTCAAGATTAATGTCTTCTGCATAACATTTCCGTGCTTCTACTTCTAGCGGTTCAATAACCGAGACATATTTTTCAAGATTCTCATTTTTACATTGAAGAAGAGAATGCAAATAACGCGATTTGTGCTCTTCCATCATATTTAGATTATCTTTGGCACGATGATAAGGACCAATTGCTATAACCTCGGGTTCATAAGCCTTGTCATTGATATTTCGTAAATGTCTATGCACTCTATAAATAGTACGTTTTTGTGCCATTAAGAGCTGAGTAAATTTTTTACTTAGAGCAGACCAGTTTTGTGTTGTCTGGTTGCTTAGTTTACTGAAAGATCACAAAAATAGGAAAGAATGAGAACTGCCTCTCAAAGTATAATCTGGCTTTCATTGACATTAACAAGCAACAATGCACCTTTCAAAGGCCACGTTTTTTTTTTGTTTTTTTTGGGTCAAAAGACTCATCACAATCATCACACACAACACATATCATAGAGCATTCATAAGCAGCAACACTATTCCCAAAAAACCCAATTCTTTCTTCCTCACACGATTCTTCAAGCCATGAATCATGTAATGGATGGACAAGAACACGATATATAGGTATAGACTAGATGTAGATCCAGCAAACAAAAAGATTCAATTTTGAGGGAGCAAAATGTAATAGAAAATGAAGAAAATAATTCAGAGAAAGGGCATCTCTAGCAAGCAGCAAGAACAGAGTAAAGACTCGACGAGGCAAATCTTACGAAGAATCAGAGGCGCCAAGAAAAACGCCGGGAAACCCAAAAGCACAGCCGGAAAAATAAAAAAAATGCCGTTCACTTCAAGAAAACGAAAAATCGAAAAAGAAAGAGGTCCATAGACCGGTAAAAGAGCCTAATGCTCTGATACCATGTTAAAAAACGAAGATAAACATATTATTGAAGAAAAATCACAAAAGATATTACAAGATTTAGAAGAAGGAATAATGGAGAATTCTCCAACGGGTAAACTAGAGAGAGAAAAGAGAGATGGTAAGCTGTGATGTTCTACATAATAGAGCTGAAGACAATATATATAATATTTGCACTTCAGCCCCTGCACCAACGGTCATATTCGATTTGACCCCACACCAAAGAACATGGGCTGAACGATTTGGGCCAATCTTCAACTGAGCCGGGCCTCTAACAATATACAAGCTTGGGCTTGTATATATTCCAACAATTAGCTACTACAAAAAGGATGGCTATTATTAGCTTAGCAAAAATAGAAGGCAAACGCCAAACATATTAATGCGTTACTGTCAACTAATAAAGAGAATTTAACGTTCTTAGTCAAACTTGAGGAAAAGTGTAAAATATCAATCTACTCTTGTTTTTAAAAAAATGATTAAAAAGGGTTAATTACATTAACACCCTATTTATTCAGTGTAAATACAATGTAGCCCGCTTTATTGGATCATATAACATATGCACATCCTTATGATAAAACCTTACAATCACCCCATAGAACTAACTTCAGCTCCTTTTTTGGTTTCCCAAGGTGTCCTCTAGCTCGGAGGCTCAAGACTAATGTCTTGGGGTACTGTCGGGCACAATTGTGGGGACGTCTTCCAAGGAAGTTTTTTGCATGCACGAGAACACATGACCTCTTATTTAATCGATCAGAGTTCCTTCTACTCAGGCCAACTTCTTTAGCTCCTTTTTTAAATATATATATATATATATATGTTATATTTGTTTTCTTTCAACTATTTTATTGGTTTCATATATTTTGCCAACTTACTAATTTAGATTTATCTGTATTGAATTATGATATTGTTCCTAAAATAAACCAAAATTCGGTATTTATTTTTGTTTTTAAGAAAATTAATCAAATTGGCAGAAGTCCGAATTTGCACTTCATTATTAAAATGTTTACAAGATTTTACGAAATTATGTATTTAAGACTAAATTGAAAGTTACATACATCCTCTTTAACATAAAAAACTACATTCACCCCCTCGAGGGCAAAATAGGAAATCTAAAAAATATTTTTTGGATGATATCAACAAATTCCGTTAGTTTTTTTTTTATGGAAGGAGGTGATTGTAAGATTTTATTATAAGATAGAGTATTTGTTTTATGCTCAAAATAACCCTATAATTACACTAAGTACCCTTTTATGAAAATACATCTTGTTTTACCAAACCATCTATCTCAATTTCTCAATTTAAGTAATAAGTGACAACTGACACCAACATCTCTCAATCTATTCTTAAGGGTAATACTATCAGTAAAGGAATACTATCAGTAAAGGACTTTTGTTCTGATTGACTTAATTAAAAAGCAGTAGTATATTAGTGCTCCAGGAATCAAGAATAGAATGACAAAGAAGATTGTTGACTCATAAGCTCTGATGTTGCTTTCTTCAATTTCTAGCTAATCGGTTTGACATAAAGCCCGAGTGCTTTCACTAATTTTCTTTTCTTTTCTTTTCTTTTGGGTGATCGCTTGACTTTAATTCAGCTCACCCAATCATCAATAAAGACCGATATTACAGAGGGCAATTAAGGAGTTGCTGCCAGAGCTGACCTAATCACTAAAAGGGAAGTTTGACTTTGATGATTCAATGTAGAAATAGCAGTTTGGAGATCTCTTTCTAAATTCTAATCAGTTTAATTAGATTTGTAATGGGAAAATTCATGATCAAATTTGTAATGTATAATTAAGATGGGTGTCAAATTATCTTATTCGGTTTCCTTATTTATTTCTCATTTCATTTTGATTAAATAAATATACAGATCACAAAACAAACAATGATTATTGCATTTTATACATGTTAGATATATATGCTATGAAAAACAAATTAAAAATTATTTGGAAATATATAGGAGATCTTAACTGGCCTTCCAGTGGGAACTCAATTTAGAGTTGGATTTGAATTTGGGGGCCACGGTGGTCCTTAACAAATTAAAATTATGGACACATAATGTACTTCATATATTTGGTGATAAATCTGACGAAGACCCAGCCAAGTAGAAAACAAAATGCACATGTGCATTGCATTTAAGAAGTCAAGTCACTGAAGTGGTTGGGTGTTGATATATAATATAAGAAATAATTAAAAAACCACTTGCATTTTATGTCTTTGTTCAACACTATTTTTTCTTTTTATTTTTATTATTATTATTATTATTGTTCACGAGTGGGGGTGAATTTCTTTAGTAATCGATCGATGTTCTATTTTTTTTTTTTTAGAATAAAAGAACTAGCTAAGCCTGATTTCATAACTACTCTACTTACATGGCTTGACATGTTATATTTACTGAGTACGGCTAAGATCAAATCTCACGAAGAATATTTTTGTGGTGATGATTTTACAAGTTTTTTGCATGTTAAATATTTATTTTATTCGTTTTGAGAGATATCTCAGAAAACGAGAAATGGGAAATAGCATCCAATACAATCGGGGCCTAAATATTCAAATTTTAGGAACTCAATAAAAACATGTGAGATACCTTGAAAAAATATTAATTATTTTAAAGCGCGCAACTCGTTTCGCTATTTTAACTCATATTTGGACCAATACAATAATCAACTGTTTCCATTAACTGATATTTTGCTTTCTGCAATAATATGAACAAATTAAAGTCTTTGTTTTTCTTCTCCCTTCAGGTTAAAATATACATGCATTAAATGAGAGGTTAGGTTTATTCTCTTTTAGTGAATTGCATAGATAATTTTTCATGAGATTTTGTTGCATAAAAAATGGACATAATAATATGTAGATAAATTGTTTGATCTATAGTAAAAATACCACAAAATAGTATTATACTGAACCGAAATCATATGATACCTGATATGATGGTACCAATTTCAAAAATTCCAATTATGGTACAAAAGATGGAGGATAGTAGGAAAAATATTTGTCATAATTTTTTATTTTTTTGGTAATATCAAACTTCGTCTTAAATTTCCATCAAAAGATCAAAATTTCTATCCAAATTTTTTATTTTTTAGTATTTCAAAATGAAATCTCACTTGGATTTTGCAGAATATCCTCCAAAATTTCAATCAAATCTCGAAATTTCTAATTTTTTTATCAAAATTCTCGATATTTAAAATAATATTAAAATAATTTTATAAATTATCCACCAAAAGTTCCATTGAAACCCGAAATTTCTCGAGATTCAAAATTATATCAAATTATTTATATTTTATGTTTAATTATGTGAATCAATAATAACATGGTAGTAAACTTCAAAATAAAATATTTTCTTAAAAGAATATTAAAAAGTACAAAAGTCAAATTATACAGTAGAGAAAATTACTTGAATAACCCAAATATTTATTTCTAAAGAATTTAAATCATAACATAAGAAGTTAAGTGTAATTTAGCTCAAGAATCATCAAGCCTTGATATGTTAAGTGGAAAAAATAACAATTTTACTTTTGCAAATGAAAATCACTATAAGATTTTTATAAATCTAAACTTTATGTAATTTTTAATATAGGAGTGTTTTACTTTCTAAAAATTACATTTTGTTAATTGATTTTTTTCTTAAAATGCTGGAGTATAAGACTAATTGTTGGTTATTTCAATTTTTATTTATGATGGTTTCCCCTGTTTTATACAAACCAATGGTGTGGAAAATTTTCATAGTTGGCGCCCAATACTAGCCACAAAATTGGATCTCAGCGCCAAGAGAGGAAAATCGCCTAAACCCTCCAAAGTCTCAATTAGAGGTGGCAAATGGGTTGATTGTAGGGGTGTTCATAAATCAACCGAACCGACCGAACCGACCGAGAACCGAAATTTCGGTCCGGACCGAAAACCGAACCGAAAATTTCGGTTCGGTTTTCGGTTTTTTTTTTTTGCAATTTTCGGTTTTTCGGTTCGGTTTTCGGTCCGGACCGGTCGGTTCGGTCGGTTAACCGAAAACCGAACTTTTTTTTTATTTATTTTTTATTTTTTTTTATTTTTTTATATAGTATAATATAGACCAAAAAATTATAAAAAATGTGTTTCCTAATGACAACTTATAGGAAAATAAAGAAAATGAATTAAAATTATTCATAATTAAATTTCAATTATTTATTTATATCTAATTTATTTATATATTTATACCGAAAAATCGAATCGAACCGGTTCACTTTTTAATTTCATTATGTCAATTTTAGTTGGCCGAACTAAACATAATTATAAACATATAAATGTATGCATTCCAAAGAAAACGTGAACAACGGCAAAAAAAAAAAAAAAAAAATTTTTTTTTTTTAATTTTTCGGTTTTAACCGAACCGAAAAAAAACCGACCGAACCGGTCGGTTTTTTAACCGAACCGAACCGACACTGTTCGGTTCGGTTTTCGGTTCGAAATTTCGGAAAACCGAAATTTCGGTTAACCGAAATTTCGGTTCGGTTCGGTTAAAAAACCGACCGATGAACACCCCTAGTTGATTGGGTTGGTTTTGGTTTGGGTTAAATTGGGTTGGTTCCAAAGTGGATTGGTTCCAATATGGGTTTAATTGGAGTGGGTCTAATATGGGTTGGGTTGGGTTGGATCGGATCGGTTCCAACTGGTTTTTATCTAAAGAACCAAGATTGACCCATGATAAATCCAAAAGGAACCAATGTGAATCCAAATAACCATTCAACTTCTTAAGCTTAGTAAAAATTATTCACATGGGACTCCGGCGAGAACATTGTTGAAGAACTTGGTCCATCTTGGAACATATATATATACTTGTTTGTTTTGTATAAAAAAAAAAAAACTTAGAATATTTTTTTGGCAAAAGAATTTGAATCCACTTAGTATATATCAGTAAATTTTACTAAGTAATTGGACTTAGTTACAAATCTAGGTAATATTTAAGGGGTAATCTTAATTTACCACCAGAAATCTTCTTCTTAATGGCATACTCAAAATCCTTTGATATATTTCTTCTTTCCATCATTCACCCTCTGTTCCTTTGGGAATTATAGAAACAAATGCTTTGCACTTAAAATTCAAGTCTAAACATAAGGGTGCATTGCACAAAACAAGATGGCAATTTAAGGGTGCAAAGTGCCAAAACTACAATTTAAGGATGCATTGTGCCAAAAGATGGCAATTTGAGGGTGCAATCAGCCAAATATTCAAGATTGACATTTTGTACTCTCCCAAATAAGAGTGAACTCGTTTTTATAGGTGAGTTAGATGCTTGAGGGTGTAAAATGCCAAGCTACATGCAGTTTAATGGTGCAAAGTGCCAAAAATTAAATTTAAGGATGTATTGTGCCAAAAAGTGATAATTGAAGGGTGCAATGCGCCAAAAGCCCGATATTGCAATTAAATATGTCCTATATGTCCTCCACTTTTGAACAGTTATGAGTCTTGTGACTATGGCTGACATCTTTTTCTCGTACACAGACATTTCAATTATTATATGTCCTTCACTTTTGAACAGTTCTGAGTCTTCTATTGACAAAAATTGTATAACCAGTAGCATAACAAGCTAGAGGCGCACTTGAAGAGTTAAATTGCTCATTTATTTTTTTTAACAGGGGGTTTCTTGTTATTTTTTTTTTCACATGGATTTGAATTCTTGTACTTCATTTGAATTTGGGGACACATTATTGTACTTCATTTGGTGATAAGTTTAACCAAAACCAAGTAAAAAACAAATTGCATGTCCATTCCTTTTCAGAAGTAAATTCGCTGAAGTCGTTGCGTGTTGATAAAAGTAATAATTAAAAAACTTGCAGTTTATGTCTTTGATCACAATTATTATTATTAGTCGCTTGAGCACACTCGACGCGTGTCTTGAATAAATAAAAAAATTTAATAAAAAATTGATTAATTTATTGTTATGTAGTATGGATATTTTGTTTGAAATTGTAAAAGACATAATTTTACCTAAATTTTATATGAAATTTTATAAATAAATAGAAATTAGTTGGAGAGAGTACTAACAATTTTGGGAGGAAAAAAGTGAAAAAATTTGATATAGGAGATTGAGAAGAGAGTGAGAGAATGCCTGAGATGCATGTGCATTGCTTTACATTCACTCAAGTGGTAGGGTGTTGATATAAGTAATAATGAAAAAACTTGCAGTTTATTTCTTTGATTACAATTAGTATTACTAGTTGCTTGAGCACATTTGATGTGTATGTTGAATCAATAAAAAATTTAAATAAAAAATTGATTAATTTATTGTTATGTAGTACAAATATTTTTGTCAGAACTTGTGAAAGACATAATTTTACCTGAATTTTATATACAATGTTGTAAATAAATAGAAATGAGTCTGAGAGAGTATTACCAACTTGGGAGAAAAAAAAGTTGAAAAATATGATATACGAGAGTGAGAAGAGAGAGAGAATGAATGAGAAGTTAAGAATAAGAGACACGAAAGAAGAGCGGACAAAAATTATCTTAAATATTCTTTTTAAATTGGGGGGCAATTTAGTCATGACAGTCTAAAAAACACGCTGAAGGTTAATTAGTTACTCTTAAAAAATCTATGCTAGACCGAGATCAATGGTCCTAGTGTCTGTATTCATCACACAATATGGTGTATTGTATACGATTCTGACATACAGTTTGGATGAGAGAGATAGACACAAAATTCATACTCGAACTATTGAATTTGGTATGACTTAGAATTAACCAGTTACTCCAGGGTGTTGGTGTTGTGTTTTATAAAAGATAATAGCTGTCTGAATCATCAGCAACTGATGAAGACAGAATCATACAAGTGATTTTCTTACTCGATCGATCATCGATGTTCTGTTTTTGCTAGAATAAAAGAACTAGCTAGTATATATATCTATGATTCCATAACTACTAAGTACGACTAAGATAATTGAATTTATTATAACTGATATTTTGACCATTAATTACACTAATAAACTGTTTCCATTAACTGAGATTTTGTTTTCTGCAATAAGGGATATTCTTGCGAATCGGACAAAGGACCAGTGCACCCTTATGGGTCAGATTTCGGTAATTGACTTTTATATCTCAACTTTATATTAATTTTCTACTTTGCCCCTGAGAAATAAGAGTAAATTACATCAAGTCCCCCTCACTTTAGTGCGAATTACACAAAAACCTAGTCGAGTCTTGTAATTACACAAATCTCCCCTGTCAGGTCGTGAGCCCTTACAAAAACACCCCTGTGATTATTTCCGGCCCAAAAAATGGTAATGTCATCCAAAAATTGCCCATTTAACCCCATTTTGCCCCTGGAGTTGACCCAGACCAATTTTGGTCAAATTTCTCATGACGATAATACCCCTAGGGGGTGTTATAGTAATTAGGTAACACTGAAGGGGGTGTTTGTGTAATAAAACATAGTAAAGTACGAAGAAGCCGTTGCAACAGGTGTTTATGTAATAAATCAAACTAAAATGATTTTTTTTCTTTTTTAAAATTGTACTCTATTTAATTTATTATTTATAATAACTCTAATTAGCTGTTATTGTTCCAATTAAGAAAACCAATAAAACATGTGATGTATACTTAATTTTAATTATCTGTAACATAATCATTAGTTAAGAAATCAAATAATAATAATTTAATATTTTTAACTGTTCAAATACTAAAATTACTTAAAAAATTATTCAAATAATTTCTTTGTTGAGTGATGCTAATTAAATTATTTAGCTGTAATCAAGTAACTATAACTAACAATAGATTATACTTTTGTCAATTATACTTGAAAAAATTATTCAATAATAAAATTTGAAAGATTTTATTTATGATAGTCAATTAATAATTAATTAGGACAGAAATTTTATTTATGATAGTCAAATAGTTAATAAACTATATTCAATTGTTAATTAAGACAAAAAAAATTATTAGTGATAATCAAAATATTTAGTTAGTAATTAAAAAAATAAGAAATTAGAAATAAGTTAAATTTTCTTTAATATCTTTAATTTTATTCTTTAATCTCCCGTTCTTCTTCTTTTTCTTATGAAACATCAACTCAATGCTGGAGCTGGTGGTGATTTGTTGGGATTAGATGCTCAGACTGCTTGGATAAAATTGGAACAACTAGCAAGGGAAGGGAAGATGAATTATACCCCGAGGATAATGAAGGCTTACCTCGTGATGAAACTTTGAATCTGAGAAAGGAGAATGTAGATGAAATCACTGTATTGCATGCAATAAAAACGGAAAAAGCAATTTGAAAACACGAACAATGAGGCCCATTGCTTTTCAGAAACCAAGTCACTGAAGTTGACAAAACAAACAATGATTCTTATTGCATTTTACACATGTCAGATACACATGCTATGGAAAATGGAATATGATTCTGCAAAAGGAAATGGTGGGGACCAACTTGCAGTTTATGTCTTTGATCACAACATTATTATTATCCTATTTATATATTCATTACCCAACTAAAATTTTCAATCCAAAACTATCTGCGGAACATATATATTTTTTTGTAAATTTCCGCAGTTTGTGTTGTAAACATTATTTTTATTCAAACTTGTTAGAAAGCAATGGAAGCTAAAGCCAAGGGAGTTGTTAATCTGCTGTCTGAATCATCATCATCCTCATCTGATGAAGACAGAATCATACAAGTGATTTTCTTACTCCATCGATGTTCTGTTTTTGCTAGAATAAAAGAACTAGCTAGTATATATATATATATATATATATATATATATATATATATATATATATATATATATGATTCCATAACTACTTACATGGCTTGGCAATTGGCATGTTATATTTACTGAGTACGACTAAGATAATTAAATTTATTATAACTGATATTTTGACCATTAATTACACCAATAAACTGTTTCCATTAACTGATATTTTGTTTTCTGCAATAAGGGATATTCTTGCGAATCGGACAAACGACCACCGCTGCCGAAGCCGGTATGTTTTGTAATTCACTTAGCCTTGTTTTTCTTCTCCCTTCAGGCTATTAACTAATTTATTCTCCACTTACAATGCAACATTTTATTAACAATTCTTTTCTTTCTTTCTCTCCCAATTAATTAAATAGGCAGCTCCGCCGCCCTTCAATGAGCCGGAGGTTAGTTCTCTATTTAGTTCTTTCAACAGTCATGTTATGTAATTCATTCTCCACTTACATTGCAACATTTTATTAACAATTCTTTTCTTTCTTCTCTCCCAATTTATTAAATAGTCAGCTTGCTCGCCGTCCTTCAATGAGCTGAAGGTTAGTTCTCCCCAATTAATTTTTAAATTTTTATATCCTCTCTTTAATAGTAATTTAACTTAGGAGTGCATAATCATGTTAATGACTGTGTATAAGCATTAGACCTATACTGACAAAGATTAAGTCTTATTGATAAATTTACATATATAGTTTTGTCACAATCTGTAGGAGGTGGGGGAACAACTTATCGTGAAGGTTAAGGCACTAACTCATGGTTCTCTTGATGGTACGTTATTTTAAATGTTACACACTTTTTCAGTACAAGAATCTTTGTATATGTTTCCCGAAGATGTTAGGTACATAATATGTCATAAGTAAATTGATCCAAGGACCTATATTATAATTGCTTAACCGAACTTCATAACTCAAGCTAATATATATATATATATATATATATATTCTCTAGTTAAGAAAACTTAGCAATTATATATCTTATAATCCCTCTTCTCATTTCCATTCTCTCAACCACGTTTTTACATATATGGAGGAAAGAATTAAAATGAGATTCTTCTATGATATTCTTGAAGGATCCAATAAGTTTTTTGTTTTTTCCCCTGCTTCAACTCTAGGTTTTGTGCAACCCTGTTTTGCATACACTTGCTGTAGTCCTTCATGAAGTTCTCTTAGGTAGAGAGAATTTAATTTCTTTGTCTAATTCTTTGTTTTACGTCATTGAGGGAGTAGGGGAAGAGAATATATATTTCATCTATTCTTCTGGGTTAGCGTGATTGAGAGAGAATAGGAAGAGATTTTAATTGCTTCTCCATATATGTGTTTAATGTGATTGAAACAAAGATTTGGAAGAGAGAACACGTGATTGTGAGAGAGTAGAAAGAAAGATTTTTATGATTGTTAGATTTCCTTGATCAGAAAATGTTAACTTTGTTTGTGAAGTTTTGTTCGGTAACTCTATATTATATTATATATAATATAGAAAAGTTTAACTAGATCCAATGATTATAATAATTCACATCAAACCCTATTGAGATTCTTATATGTAAAAATGAGTCTTAGAAAAGATAAAGTTAAAATTTCAGTAATACCTTTAGGCAAACCTTGTTTTATTATTTAATTCTTTTGAAGTTAAATTTGTATTAGGAAAAACAAAATGTCATTTTATACTTGTTATCTCCTATAATCATTGGATCTGGTTAAAAGATCGCAGTATTATCCGCATAGATTCAAATGGAAATCGAAATCCAAGTATTTAATTAATCGCATGATTGGTACAAAGGATAGAGAATCATAGGAAAAATATTTCTCACTTATATATTCTAATTTCGTGTTTGGTAGGACTATAAGAAGTGAGGTTGAGTATTCCATGAAATCTTTATTGTTTGAATTTTCTTAATTCATACGTAAATTTGTTTATCTTGTCTAATGTGTATCCCACATTGAAAAGACAAGAGAAAAGCCGTACATGTAGATGTAGTGATCAAATATAAAGTTACAATGCTGAATTTGTCGATTAGAGATAAATCTAAAATGATAAAAGTTTGTATTTTATCACACTAAGGATTAATAGTGACTAAATATGTATCTAATTATCAAGTTAACAATTAGTGATAATTTATTTCATTATTGATAATTTATCACCATGAAATTCTGTGTCTTTTAGCGATAATTCATAAACAGTACTAGTCACGGCTAAATTTGTAAAATCATTCATTTAACAAAACAAAATTATCTAGTGACGTTTGTGTCACTTAAAATATATAAATATTAAAGATAACTTTGATATTATCAGTTGATAAAAAAAAAAAAAACCTTTAATTATGTCTCAAAGTGTATGACATAGTATAACTAAGTATTAGATGCATACATAATAATGCTTACCTCGTGTAGTAAACAAAATTACAAATTATTACCTTCGAACATGTGATGTGACCTTGTTTGTTTTTCTTTATCTAATTCTTCATTTGGAAAACATCTCATATATGCTTATTAATTATTATTATTCAGTAGAGCGGGAGGAGATGATTCCGGAAGTAGAAGCAGTGTGCAGGTTTTGCTATGACATATTTCAAGCTGATAACGTTCTTAAAACAAAATGCAGATGTAAATTTACACTGGCACATGAAGAATGCTCTAGAAAACAAAGTAACATCAAATGTACTGCGTGTGTGCTAGATATCGAATACATACCCGTGACCTTGTCTAGGGCCAAAGGTATCCAAAGCACACCTCCAAAGTCGTCTGCTGATAAACAAAAGCATGAGAAACCAAGTTCTACTACTAAAAGGTGACACAAAATCGTTGTTTTCTATTAAATAATCAAGAAAATTACACACACACACACTGTATTTTTTGTGTAACTACCAAACTGTGTAATTACCAAAACCCCCATCACTCATTGAAGATTAAAGCATTTCTTACAATTACACCTCTCGTGTATTTAAAAATTCGTACAATTTTACCACCGCAAAGCTACAAATAGACCCCTTAAGTGGGTGTGGTGGTAATTTTCAACAAATAAGAGGGAATTTTGGTAATTACACGATAAGTAAGAGGGTCTCGATCGTGATTTTCCCAGATAATCAAATACTTCCAATAACTATTTTTCAATCAGACGTTTGAAAATTCGTGAACTCTAAACTCAAAACTCTTTTGTTAAGCTTATTTGTACCGTCTAATTATGCATTCATTGATGCACAACATGTGCCACCTTTTCTTTTACAATCATGGATTTTAGTAAAGAAAATGCGTTCTTTTCTCCATTTTTCTTTTGCTCACTGGAATTCAATGTTCAAACATAGTCTTAGTCAACGATGTTACATGATTTACCATTCTCATAATATGTGAGAGAATCTGAAGAAAAACTTAATCATCTACTCAAGGTCTTGACTCTCTCGTGCTTGCTTTTGTTTCAAATGATCTTTCACAGGATTGCGGGTTGGTTTCGCAAATAAGATGGAGTCATGAATGGATCATCAATAACTACCAGCTTTTTATGGGTCCTCCTACCCGTATATTATTAGTTGTCTGGATTCTACTTAATCAAGTTGTATTTGGAATTTCATGTAGTGAGATCTCTCAACTTTCTGGTTGTGTATTCTACCATGATACTATCTTGCGTATCGAAATAAATTCTTAATGTCAGTTCTTGAATTGGAAAGTCAAATGAGGTTGGATCTTCAAGATTCTGTGCTCCTTGTATTTTGAAAGCCATAGTAGACTAGCCAGAGCGATCCGGGTGTTTGCTACTTGATGCTTAAGTTAGAGACGTTTTACATGAAACTATTATGAACTCAATTAACAGGCTGCAAAAAAAAAAAATGACATATACCTATTTACGGTTACTGTTTGGGGTATTCTAGAGGGTTGTAACTTGTAAAATGTAATAACATTTACGGATCCACGTGGAGCTCTCAATTAACTTCTATCCTATAAAGCACGGGCACTCCGAAAATTATTCCCAGGTGGTGTCGGACGCTTGTCGGATGCGACACGCCTCCTTCCCGTGTCGGACACGGCTAATATGTGTTCATGGTTAAAAAAATATAAAAAAAAAAAACAATTCGGACGCCGTGTCGGACACTATCAAATGTGTGTCCAACATGGTGATCACACGGCCAATAGTTTTCCTAAGAAATTAAAAAGTGTGGGGTTTCAATCGTAAATAGAAAAACTTCAAAATCCTAAATCTAGTTCTTGGCAATTTGATAGTTTGATTGTATTTGTAATTGTTTTGTAATTTGTGACTATTTATATTTTTGTTTTATATTCGTTATTGACTTATTATTGATAAGTAGTTGAATTTTTTGAAACATATATAAATTTACAAAGAACCAAGGAAAATACATATTTAACAATAAATAAGTAAACAATATTTTCATTGTTTATTTTTCTAACAAATTATAATCAAATTAAATCAATATCTAATTTATGTTATGGACACACACATATATATAAATATATATATATATATATATATATATATATTTGACATTCGTGTCTGAGCCGTGTAGTGTCGTGTTGTGCCGTGTCTGTGCATCATATCTTCTATCCATCATTATTAACAATTACTTTTTGGTTCCCATCCCGGAGATTGGTCCAGGATATATTGGGCTTTTTGGCCCTTTTCCAAAGGGCCTTTTAGTCATTCTTATGGAATTTTATTTTTGTTCTATTACTCCCAAAAGTCCTCTAGTGATTGAGGATGTTTCTGTTAGTGTTACCACTCTTCAATATTGAACTTTTTGCACAATTTTAGATTTTAGTATTTTCTCTAATTTTTTGACCAGAAATCCTATCCTAAAATGAAAGACAGATCTACTACACATCAAAATTGCAACAACTAATGTTAGGCACGTATTTTGGTGCTAGATAAAGAATGAAAATAAAAGATATATAGTTTGATACAATTAAGAACTTTACAATATTCGATTACCATGTTGTGATCTTCTATTATTTTTATCTTTTTAACATCACAAGTATGTAAATAAATATTTCATTCAATCACTATACCTAATAAAATACGACAAAACCTAGAAACCGGCCTATAACATCTTTAAAATCGATATTATTTAGACTAAACATAAAATAATTGCTAGAAGTCGATAAAGATACCCAAAATTTTAAAATGAGGTAGGTTTTTGTGCATAAATCTCCTTATTTGCTTATGCTTCAATAATTTCACTTCATAAATGAATTTTGAAAGATTATTTCAGTAACTTTATTTTCATACACAAGAGATAGGAGTAGTATGTAATTTAGAATAAAATAAAAAATTATATATATTATTTAATATTTTAAATTTTGATTTAACTTCAACTCTTTATAAATCAATAAATGATAACATAATTAAAATATTTAAGCATATTAAAAGTTACTCTGTCTGCTATGCAATATAGTTTCAAGTGTAACGATAAAAATAATAATGTGTAAAACTTATAACATATCTACATGAAGGGAAAAAAATGAAACAAGTGATTTTTGTAACATATATATATATATATATGTGTGTGTGTGTGTGTGTGTATGTATATGTTTCATATATATGTGTGTGTGTGTATGCATATATTATTTTTATAATTTTCTTACATATTTAAATGTTAGGAGGAATGATGGAAATATGAAAGGCATGATAAGGATATGTAAGTAGATGAATAATATTAAATTTAATATTTTTACTGAAAAAAATACTAATTACGATTAATATTATCATATTGCTCTTGACTTTGGTAAATTAATAATTTAGTTTACTTAAAAATATCTAATGAAGATGACTTCATTGTATATTTTTAACTTTTCAACTAATTAATCACGAACACTGCATTGATTGAGAAAATTGACTATTACTACAAATGGTTTCATAAAAGATTTTATATTTATGCTTGAAAGGTACACTTACTCGTACTCTAAGCACACATAAATTGTAATTTTTTTTTTTTGAAAAGAGTGTATAAATAATTAAACGTATAATAATTTTCTAATAGTTCATAATTTATTTACTTCAACTTTTAATTTTTTTTTTCAGTGATTAACTTAATGTGCATATCTTGTAGGGAAAATTGTATTTTTCGTACACCAAAGTGTCGTGTACGTTTTTTTCATACAAAAAAGGGTCCAATTGGCAATTTTGGTACAACCGATGAGAAATTTGGTAATTTTAGTACAAATTTTTCCGGAAAATACCATTTGGCCAGAAAATTGATTTGAAATTGGGGATTTTTTTATTTGGCGGGAAAATTGACCTTCAATTTGGGGATTTTCCATGTGGAGGGCAAATTGACTTTTAACTTGGGGATTTTAACTCAAATACTTACAAATTTTTAAGTTTAATTTTTTCACTTTTAAGAAATTTTAAATCAAATACTTTTTTATCCATGATATTTTTTCTTTTATTTATGATTTGTATAATTAATACATTTATAAATAATAAAAAAAATATTATTTAAAATTAAAATATTAAATTTATAAATTCCAATTCAATTATGTTTTCCGTAATATTATAATTTTTACAATTATTTTTTCTGATTTTTAAAAAAATATATTTTTTCTAATTTTTTTTATTTTTATATTCTTATGTTTCTTTACAATTTTGGTTTTGGATTTTTAATTAATTTGTTTTATGTCAACAAAAATCGGCAGCCTTGAAGATACTGTTATTTAAAATTTCAAAATTTGTTTAACAATTAATTTTTAATATTTTCTATTTTCTGATTATTTAGAATTCTTCAAAAAACATAAAAAAAAAAGCTACTCGTTTTCTAATTTTTTTGAGTTTTAATTTATGTATTTGTCAATGGAAAAAAAATCACCATTAAAAATTAATTTATTTGCATTTAAATATTTTTATAAGATATAATTTTTAATAATTTTATTTTTCATATTTTTTATGATTTTAATATTTTTAGATAAGTTTTAATATGTTTGTGCATTTAAATAAAAAATAAAAAAAATATTTTTAAATAAAAATATTTTTGTAACTATATTTGCATTGATATAATTATTATATTAATATATTTTTTCAATAAATAATTATTTTCTTCAAATTTAAATTAGTTTCAAGAATGCAATTTTAATATTTTCTAATTTCTTAAAATAATTTTATTTTATTTTTATAATTTTATCTTCACATGAGGTTTTTGGGATAATATTGACTTTTCCAATCATTTCCCTCCAAATTTTGGTGCCACATATACATTTTTGAGCCAATTTTTAATTTTACAACAAAATTTGTACTCAAATTGCCAAATTTCTTCCCAAAGTGTACAAAATTGTCAATTGGACCTTTCGTCGTATGAAAAAAGACATACACGACCCTTTGATATACAAAAAATGCAACTTTCCCATATCTTGTTAGTTAGGCATCTACTAACTCTTAATTTTATCATGTAGTTTTTGTTATGACGTATGTGCACAAATATTTATATCATATCATAATATATTATGTTATCTAATCTTTGAAAATTTGAACTTCAGAGTTCGTATTTTATTACACGTATTTAAGTTATTGACTCTATAATTCTTAAACAAACGAGGCGTATTCAGCCACGCGCAACGCGTGTGCACCGTACTTGTATCTATAAACATCTATCGTAAAGAAGAAGATATTCTACCAATTCTAATCCTTTTCACCATTTTTCAAATGAAATGAACCATTCTCTATATGTTCTCTTTGAATTGATTCATTTCCTTTTTGGATATCTCGGAATTATGTTCATTTCTTAAGATAGATAAATTTACCTTTCCTTGGTTCATTTTCTGAGAAAATAATGTTTGTTTTGGTTGGCGCATTTGCTGTGACTACACCGATTCCGGTTTGTGGTTTTAAGTTTCTCACAACTTTCATCCCTTTGTCCATTCTTTATTCCAAGTAACAAACTGTGAACTCAATCCTGGTATTCTTCAAGACACAAACTTAGTCTTACATGATTCATTCTTTTTCTTTCTTTTCAAGTTTCAGTTATGCACGTGAATGACAAACGGTAATTATTTGGTGGAGTTAAGGGCTAATTACATTTTTGATCCATTATATGTCATTGATCCAGTTCCAGTCCGTCTATTTTAGTGCTCGTCCTAATTAATCTGTAACGTTAACTCTTGTTAATTGCCTTCATTGCCCTCATATGACTGACTAAAATTGTGTATTGTTCAGAAGTAAGGATCAAAATTGTAAAAATTTCAAAATTAAAACACAAACTATAATATATTCATTGCTCATATGCATTCTTGTGAGCAGTTCCATTAGTACTTAACAAATGATATATATATTCATTGCTCATATGCATTCTTGTGAACAGTTCCATTAGTACTTAACAAATGATATAAGTCCATTTTTTTTTAAAATGTTAACATTCAAGGACGACTAATCAAACAATTTCACTAAAAAATACAGTACCGGAAATGCAGTTGCAGAGCGATGCTGGAAATACAATTTCCTCTATTAAGTTTGCTAGCTATGGAACTTCACAAGGGAACTGCCAAAACTTTTCTAGAGGCAATTGTCACGTGCCAAAATCGTTCTCGGTGGTCTCACAGGTAGGTGCGATGTTTTATTTGAAAAAATTGGGAAAATTCCTAAAAATCCCTTAAAATAAACTTTTATATTTAAAAAATCATGATATTATTTTCAATCTAAATTTAAAGACCCCTTCCACAATATTTTCATTAAAAAAAAACCAACATTTAGGATACTAAATGTATGAATTTATTTGCCCTTATCTTTCTAGATAAAAAATTAATAAATTGTACTCTTGTATAAAAATTCATTATTTAAAGCTTTTATATTGCTAACTGGTATTCATAATTTGTACTCTTGTGAAACTTTGGAACAAATAAATGGTAATTTTACTGAATGATTTTAATGTTGGTACATATACCTAGAAAATATTTCCGGACAGAGATATCCAGCTGAGCCCCACCATTTCGACAGCCCATCCAAATACCATTTTTAGCCTTCAACGTGTCCGGAAATTACTATTATACCTTCACCTTTACATCTCCCAGGTTCGGAACAAGAACATATGTTTCACTCAATGTGAAACCCAAAGCCCTACTTTCTACTGTAATGCTTCTTCACTCCTCATTTATTAGTGCAAATGCGCCTTTTGTACATTAGGGGTACAATCTGTCATTACATGAATCATTCATGAAAACTTGTATAAATCCAGCTGAATGGCTACAGAAGATGGCATTGATTGGGTGAATTGACCAAATGTACTCTTCTTTCTCAAGCTTATCCCTCCGAATTATAAACGTTTTCCAGAATAGATTCTTTCATTTGATTCTCTGGTGAATTTCGGCTTCTCTCAATGTGCTGGAGAAGGTTGCATCAATTGGTATCGAGAAGCCATTCGATCATTTGGCATTTGTTGCAATGGCAGAAGGGCTACACAGTTTGGATGTGCGGAAGGAAATTGATGCTCTCGAGGAACAGCTTACAAGAAGCGCAGAAAAAAGTGATCATATGTTTGAGGACTTTAACAAATTTTATTTCTTTAATAACTGCAAATTAAATCTGATGACAAGAAAAAAATTTAAAACTTTGTTAGTTATTTGAGATTTTATAAGGAATAGCTATAGAAATTTGAAATAACTAAAAACATTACTTTACGTAAGGGAAGGTTGGCCGGGATAGTGTCGAAAGAGTCGATACAATGGGAATTCTTGTCTACCCCCACCGAAACAACCTGGGTAACACTCTCACCCGTTCCTGCATCCCTAACGAGGGTACATGCTCATAGAACCAAGCCTACAATTGGTAAAACATTGTGAGAATAATTATGGAATCAAGCAATTGAATAAATTAGCACATAATATGCGTACCATCAAGTCGACGATGCACCCCTTGGCATAGACTGATTTCTTTCCCCCTTTCACGTAACGCGCTATCTGGGAGACCAGATATGAATATACGACATGTCCCCAAGCATACGTCCCCAGGGTACTCAAGTTATCAAGCTACGAATCAACAAATTTTGTAGTAGAATAGTTACTTTTACCAAAAAAAAAAGTAAAAAACAAAATATGGAAAGAACAAAAAGTTGGGCAAAATCTTCAATGTCCTTTTCCGAACTCCTTTTTTACATAAATATTCAGTTTTTCAGCAACCAAATTCCAAATATTCAACTCAACCTTCTTATCCAAGATGAGCTGGTCCAATGTCTCGCTCCGGCCTTCAGTATTAAAATTGACATGTGCACCAACATCGTGCAGCCCGAGAAAAAGCGAGAACTCGGCGGAGGAGAATAGGATGTAAGTAGGAGAACACAAGGTTTAGAGTTCTACCCTGTGTTTGTTTGCGATATTCTTGGGTGAATTCACAGTAGAAGTGGATGCGACATTACTTACAACCTCAGTTTTCTTTGCCATCTCTACAAAATCAATGAAAACTATTATAGTATTTATATAAAGCTACTCAAGTATGATGTGATAGACATTCAGTATGTATATACAACATATGAAGTATCGGACTAGCACATGTCATTAACCATCATGAATTAGTCATCGTATTAAAATGTCGTTGTAGACAATTAAAATTCACAGCCAATTAAATGGCGACATGTGTAATTTAATATCAAATAAATTCATTTATTTATATTTAACGATTTAGTAAATTTTATCCCTAAATTAAATAATTGAATAATTGATATTTGATTATATATATTTTATGGCCAATCACGAATCGCCATGTGGCAAGAGACACATAAGTATGGCAACATTAAATCATGTTTTTCAAATTAAATGATGATTGCCATCCTTTTTTTTGGTAAATATGATAAATTGCCATCAAATCACATAATTATGGCAATTTAATCATAATTAAATCAAATCAACCACTTAGAAATGGTAGTGAATGCCAATCAAATCATGGTGATTATGAAAAGTCTTCCACCCCTACAATTATAAATAGAGGTTCAAATTCAAGGATTCATTCACAAATTCACCAATTCACAAGTGCATTTGAGCAAGAGAAGCATTGAAAAAGTCTTGAAGAATTCTCTCAACTCAAGTTCATCAAGTTCAAGAAGATCCACGGCGTTCTAGGCGAAATTCAAGAAGTTCGTAGCAAAATTCATCAAATCTTAGCGTTTGATTCGTGATTAAGGTGTTAAACCCACGAATTAACATTATAGAAATTCAAGTCAATTCCAAAGGAGATCGAAATATCAAATCCACCATCAATCTTCATCAAATCATAACGTTTGATTCGAAATAAGCCGCGATGTCCTCGATGTAACGTTATTAGAAGATTAAATCATGTTTGAAGGAGATCAAAGCACAAGCTCCCCCCTTCAAAATTTCAAATCCCGAAGATCAAGTTCTTGAAGTGAAGAACCAGAGAATAAATAATTAGAGATTTGTACTCATTAAATCGTTTGATTCAATTAATATATTTTGTACAACATTTTTCTTGTTTGTTAAATTGCAGACTTAAAATTTGTTGTTTACAAATTTTGGCACGCCCAGTGGGACCATCTCTACCTCTCATCTCTTCACTTCATCAAAAGTTCAAAGTTTCACAATGACTGCCCCGAAGAACGCATCATTCCAAATCGCCACTTAGATTTCTTCAAGTGCCATGGTCGATAGTGTCGGCGTCGTGACGAGGAGCATGCCCAAAAGACTTCAAACATCTTCTGAGTCGACTCATGTCCTCAGATCTGTTGAAAAGGAGTTGCATCATCTTAGCAACATACGCGATGGTGATGATTCTCTTCCAACCTCCCCTTGGTCGACATCAAGTTACTCATTTACTTCAAACATAGCTCCTGTCATGGTGACAAACGCTGCAACTCTGGAAGAACAAATGACCAACTTGACAAAGATCATCGAGGGATTTGCCAAGCATATGCAAGAACAAGATTCTCAAATCTCAAAATTGATTAATAGAATGGATAATAGTGAGGCTAGTCGCGCACAAGGAAAATAACCCGAAATCCGTGATGAAGCTGAAACATCTGAAGGGTAACAATCAAAGAGAAACGAGAAATCTCCCGTTGAAGAGTTTCAAGTATCGTATGATGGATTGATCCCCATTGACCAGCTGAAGGAGTTTATCATGGGGACTATCAAAGATAAAATCGATGGAAGTTCCAAGTCATCTTTGGCTTACGCGAAGCCATATACCCAAAGAATTGATAGACTCAAGATGCGGAATACTTACCAACCTCCCAAATTCCATCAATTTGAAGGCTTGGGCAACCCAAAGCAACACGTAGCCCATTTCATTGAAACGTATAATAACGCTGGAACTTACGGAGACCACCTCGTCAAGCAATTCGCACGGTCATTAAAAGGGAATGCATTCGACTGGTACACGAACTTGGAAGCCAGATCAATTGATAATTAGGAACACCTGGAGCATGAATTCCCAACCGCTTCTACAGTACCAGGAGAAGTGTTAGCATGGTGGAGCCCACTAACTCTCGCTAGTGGAGAGAAGAGGCCGTCATTGATTATATCAATCGTTGGAGGAATTTAAGCCTCAATTGCAAGGATCGCTTATCTGAAGCATCAGCCATAGAGATGTGCATTAAGGGGATGCATTGGGCTCTTTGGTACATTCTTCAGGGGATTCAACCCAAGATGTTTGAAGAACTAGCCACCCGAGCACATGATATGGAACTGAGTATGTCATCAAGTGGAATTGGGGGGCCACCTATCCAAGACCCTCAAAAGGTCGTAGAGAAATAAGAGTTCAAGAAAGGGGGTAAATCATTTTCCAAAGCCCCAAACAAAGAGTCTATGGCGGTGAATGCAACACCCAGGCAAGGTAATTGATAAGAACGACGAAAAGAGAGATGCTTCGCAAGACAAAGTGCAAAGAACATCAACTCTGAAAGAAATGCAAGCGAAGCAATACCCGTTCCTCAACTCTGATGTCTCTGGAATATTTGATGACTTGCTCAATGCGAATCTCATCGATCTACCTACGATGAAACGACCGGAGAAAGTCGGGCGTGTAGATGATCCAAAGTATTTCAAGTACCATCGCCTAGTTGGGCACCCGATTCACGATTGTTTCATATTCAAAGACAAAGTGATGCAACTAGCTCGTCAAGGAAAGATATCTTTCTCGAAGATAACGTAACTGCCCACGTCGTCTCTGTCACGTTTGGGTCATTTAAGGTTATGATAGGTGAAGACACCAAATGGAGTGCTTGTGAAGAGCTTAATGATGATAACTATCTCTCATGTGATGCAACACATGAACAAGAAATTCCACCAAGCGAAGATAGTTTATCTGAGGTAGGGCCTTCTGTTGATCACTGTTTGTCAACAATCGCTTTTACGGATGAAGATCTATTACTTGGATCCAATCCTCATAATAGGCCAGTATTTGTCACTTGCTACACTCATGAGCAAAGAGTAAATAGAATTTTGGTTGATGGAGGGTCTGCAGTCAACATTCTACCTTTACACACGTTGAGAAAATTGGGGATTTCTGCTGACGAACTTTCTAGTAGTCGTCTGATGATCCGAGGCTTCAACCAAGGGGGACAAAGAGTTGTTGGCATCATAAGGATGAAGCTAATGATGGGAGAGATGTCATTGAATGCATTGTTCCATGTTATAGATGCTAAAACCTCTTACAACATGCTTCTTGGACGACCTTGGTTGCATGAGAATGGTGTGGTCTCTTCGACTTGGCACCAGTGCTTCAAGTATTGCCAAGAGGGGGTAGTAAAGAAGGTGTTTACCGATGATAAACCCTTCACTGAAGCTGAGTCGCATTACGCAGATGCTAAATACTACCTTGAAGGACCAAAAACCATGAAGGTGGAAACTTCACTTGATAGGAAACCAAGGGAAGAAAATCAACAAACTACGAGGGGTGAGGCGAATGATACTCTACATTCCGGCGGTGAAAATCACTCAAAAGCTGAATCGCCTCCCGTCAAATCTGAGTCATTGGAAGAATTGATACTACCTATGACGAGACTTGATGTGAATAAACCATCTCGTCCGCCGCTCGAAGGATTTGTCCGTCCGATTGAAGGTGCCAAAGAAGAACACGGAGAAATCCGTACCGACAAATTCTTTGATCCAAAGACTTACAAACTCCTTACCAAAGTAGGGTACAACCCAAAAGAAGGCTCTGTTTTGGGAAAATTCCTTCCAGAAGTCTCTGGTGAACAAGTTCATGGGCTCAATGCTACTCAGAGAATGCTTAGAGAAAGTGGGCACGCTATTCAGAGCCCCCAAACCGGTCTTGGGTTTGTCCCCCAAAATCCAATTCGCATCGCAATAAGAAGAGCTAGTAGCAAGCATGTGAGTGAAGAAGCATTGTCTTCAACAGAGGATGTCTTTGACAAGGGTGGAAATAAGACGCGACGCATATCCGTCTTTGAAAGACTTGGTCCTCTAATGAAAAATTGCAATAAGAGAAATGATAAACGGAGGTTGGGTGTCTTGAAAAGGTCGAAGCGCTTTAGCAAAGTCAATGAATCACATGCCACTACAAACCTTCGTAGCCTGATACCATCTCGCATGGGACGCACCGATTTGACTATATCATGCGGTAAAGTCTTGAAGGCTAAATGGCAAACTATAGTCTTTACTCAAGTCCAGTGCGATGATGAGGACGATAAAGAGAGTGTGGCGTCATCATATCACATCACTTTAAGGGAGGGAGACTACATTGAAGAAGAAGAAGAAGAAGACGCAGAGATGGCACCACCTGAACTTGAAGAAGGTGTCAAGGCAACAGTCGACGAATTGAAAGAGATTAACCTCGACGATGTCTACAATATTAGGCCAATCTACATAAGTGCTTTACTAACTGTTGACGAAGAAGAAGCCTACATTGATTTGCTACATGAGTTCAAAGACGTATTCGCATGGTCGTACAAAGAAATGTTCGGCCTAGATCTAAAGGTAGCGGTCCATCATCTATCAATAAGAAAAGGGGCTCATCCTATCAAGCAAGCTCAACGTCGATTTCGACCTGAGTTGGTCCCTTTAATTGAAACGGAAGTAAACAAACTCATTGAAGTCGGATTCGTCCGTGAAATCAAATACCCTACATGGATTTCGAGCATCGTTCCAGTGAGAAAAAAATGGACAAATTTGAGTGTGCGTTGATTTTAGGGACCTCAACGGAGCGTGTCCCAAAGATGACTTCCCGTTGCCTATCGCTGAACTCATGATTGATGCAACTACCATCCACGAAGCTCTATCTTTCATGGATGGGTCATCTAGATATAATTAAATACGCATGGCACCAAAGGATGAAGAGTTAACGGCATTTCATACCCCAAAAGGTATATATTGCTCTAAAGTGATGCCATTCGGACTAAAGAATGCCGGAGTAACGTATGAAAGGGCCATGCAAAAGATCTTTAACGACATGCTTCATAAAAATGTGGAGTGCTATGTCGATGACTTGGTTGTGAAGTCTAAAAGGCGAGTAGATCATCTCGCGGACCTAAGAAATGTTTTTGAACGCTTACGAAGATGTCAACTAAAGATGAATCCTCTAAAATGCGCATTCGACTTGACTTCGGGGAAGTTTCTTGGATTCATTGTTCGGCATCGAGGCATAGAAATCGAACAAGCAAAAATTGATGCAATCTCGAAATTGCCTGTACCCCGAAATATCCATGAACTCAAGAGCTTGCAGGGGAAGCTAGCATATCTTCGAAGGTTTATTTCAAATTTAGCCGGTCGATGTCAACCGTTTAGTCGCCTCATGAAGAAACGAGTTCCATTTGAATGGGATGAAGCTTGCAAAAATGCCTTTAAAAGCATAAAAGCATATTTGATGAAGTCACCCATGCTGGTTGCACCAGTCCCGGGACGCCCATTAATTCTTTACAATGCTGCTCAAGAACGTTCTGTAGGGGCCTTGCTCGCACAAGAGAATGATAACGGGAAAGAGAGCGCTTTATACTACTTGAGTAGGTTGATGATGCCAAACGAGATGAAATACTCGCCCATTGAAAAGATTTGCTTGGCTCTTATCTTCGCCATCCAAAAGTTAAAACATTACTTCCAAGCGCACATTGTTCGCCTTGTTTCAAAGGCAAAACCCACTAAAGTATGTAATTTTGAAACCAGTGCTCTCTGACAGACTTGCGAGGTGGTACCTTCAATTGCAACAATTTGAGATTGTCTATGTTCCTCAAAAGGCTGTGAAAGGGCAAGTTCTTGCTGACTTTTTGGCTGATCATCCAATCCCCGCCGAATGGGAGCTATCTGATGATCTACTTGATGAAGACGTTCTACTGGTTGAAGTTGCTCCACCTTGGAAGATGTATTTCGATAGAGCTTCTCATAGAGAAGGAGCTGGCGCTGGAGTAGTGTTTATCATCTCTGATGGAGAAGTGTTACCATACTTCTTCACTCTAACTGAAAACTGCTCAAATAACGTTGTTGAATATCAAGCTTTGATCCTTGGGTTAGAGATGGCGGTGGATATAAAGAAACTACACCTCAAAGTGTTTGGAGATTCCAAATTGGTGGTGAATCATTTAGAAGGATCATATGAAGTAAAGAAAGCCGACTTACTCCCCTACTCCAATTACACAAAACTACTCATCGGATGGCTAGGGGATGTGACGGTTGAGCATGTGCCGAGGAAAGACAACAAACAGGCTGATGCATTGGCAAAACTTGCTTCTACGCTCACCATACCTGGAAATGAAGCTCGCGTGCCAATATGTAGAAATTGGGTCATTCCACCAATCTTTGAGGACGGGAATTGTGATGAAGAGGAAAATCACACTATCGAGGTGTTAGAGACAGAGAAAGAAGATTGGCGTAAATTGTTCATGGACTATTTGAAGTATGAAAGGTTGCCTAGTGATCCACGTCAAAGAATCGATGTTCAGCGCCGAGTGGCACTCTTCATTTACTATAAAGGCACGTTTTATAGGAGCTCGTTTGGCGGGATCTTTCTACGCTGCTTAAATGATGATGAAGCCGTACAAGCCATGGAAGAAGCTCATTCTGGAGTATGTGGCGCTCATCAATCAGGCCCGAAGTTGCACTTCCGTATAAAAAGGATGGGTTACTACCGGCCCACAATGGTCAAAGACTGTATGGATTTTGCGCAAAAGTGTCAAGCATGTCGATTTCATAAAGATTTCATCCATCAACCACTTGAGCCATTACACCCTACTGTCGCTTCCTGGCCTTTTGATGCTTGGGGCTTGGATGTTGTTGGACCTAAGACAAAGTCCTCCACTGGACATTTGTACATCTTATCTGCAATCGACTACTTCTCAAAATGGGCCGAAGCGGTATCCCTTAAAGAAGTCAAGAAAGAGAATGTCGTTGATTTCATACGCATCAACATCATATATCAATATGGGGTCCCTCGCTATATAATCACTGATAATGGAAAGCCATTTTCGAACACTCTGATAGACAAGTTGTGCCAAAAGTTCAACTTCAAGCAAAGGAAATCATCAATGTACAATGCCACTGCAAACGGCCTTGCTGAAGCATTCAATAAAACTCTGTGTAATTTGTTGAAGAAAATGATCGGGAAGTCGAAACGAGATTGGCACGAAAGAATTGGAGAAGCTTTGTGGGCTTATAGAACCATTTTTAGAACTCCTACCCAAGCAACTCCTTATGCATTAGTTTACGGAGTAGAAGCTGTCGTTCCTCTCGAACAACAAATCCCATCCTTAAGGATAGCCGTACAAGAAGGGCTGACTGAAGAGGAAAACGCTCGCCTATGCCTTGAGGAGTTGGAGGCTTTGGATGGGAAAAGACTGAAGCACAACAATGACTGGAGTGTTATCAAGCTCGTCTTTCAAAGTCGTTCAATAAGAAGGTGCGAGCACGCTCTTTCCAAGTTGGTGACTTGGTACTTGCTGTGAGAAGGCCGATCATCACCACCCATCGAACAGGAAATAAGTTGACATCGAAATGGGATGGACCTTATGTCGTCAAGGAAGTATACACAAATGGCGCATACAAATTAGTAGTTGAAGATGGTTTAAGGATGGGAAGTTCCTAAACCGCTACTATGCTTGAGGTCTTGAAAAAAAAAGTGTTCCTTGACGTACGAGCATAAACTACATGTTACTCCTGACCCGCACGAGTCTAAATTGTGTACGGTACCCACCAATGGCAATATATGTGGTTAAACTATTAAACTCCACTAATTGTTAAATGCATATGGTTAAACTGCTCATTTATCCCACTATAGGTATTTCGTGTAGTTAAATATTAAATACTCCACCTAGTTCAGGATGGTTAAGCAATGGATACTCCTGGCCCGCATGAGTATAAATTGTGTACGGTACCCCCCCAAAATTGAATTGTTGTGTCCTTGAACTACGTTATGACTTGATCCCTTTTATTAGGGTACGTAGGCAACTTAGACTTTTCTAAGTCCAGTCATTATTGCGAAATAAATTATGTTGTTTGTGTAGAATGCTAGAAGTCAAAAGAAATTAGCATTAAAGAAAGTGAACACATTCAAACGGTTGCAATAATGACATGAGGGCAATTTTATTAAGCAATCGCAAAAGCAATGATGTTTATAACATGAGAGCAATAAAAAAAATAAAAAAAAATATCTATGAGAGAAGCTCAAACGAAAGGGTTCAAGTTCTCTAGTTCCTCTTTAGCAGCTTCTAAATGAGCTAGTGAAGTCTTCAAATTCTCCATGGCTCCATTGCCCAACTGAGGAGTAGATTCAATATCAACTATTTTTCCTTCAAACTCACGAACGTCATGTTGAGCACTATGAAGAAGTTGTTCTTGTCGTTTCAATGATGCATTCAAATGCTTTTGGCGTCGTTTCAATTCCCCAATCTGCTTTGTGATAAGCCCCAACTCATCCTTTGTAGATTGGACATGGGTAGGCTCTTTGCCTTCTCTAGTATGGGCTTCATGAAGACGATTTTTGGCTTCATTCAATTGTTGCTCAAAATGTTCTTTGGACATCCCTTTAGAGGATGTTGACTTTGCCTCATCGTATGCAGCGGCTTTGTCAAAAAGGATTGTCAGTAATCCTTCCACATGAGAAATATCAAAACAGTTGAAGCTCTTCATTGACTCAATCACAATTTGAACCTCATCTTTCATCTCGGAGATGGAATCAACTGGCATATCAGATAGCCGCTTGCGAAGATCGTTCCATGTAGTCTGAAGATATATTTTTTGATGATTGAGCACGAACTTATTTCCTTCGAACACTGAAACTTCAGCACGATGTGGCCTTTTTTTATTTGCAACTGGTTTAGACATTTCCTCGGGGACCTGCTTGCTAGCTTGAGAAATAGTGTTCAACACATTAGGGCCTACAATCGACCCTTGACTATCTTGAGATGCCTCATCTTCAATTTCTAGAATTTCTTCCAACTGAAAGAGAAGAAAAGAATATTAGAGGGCTGACATTTGATTTTATTCTAAACAAAAAGAAAAAGAAATGAAAAATGACCTGTTCAGCAAAGTTCTCCGCAGATTGAGGATGGCCTAAAACGTCACCTTTCGTTCCAATGTTAATTGGTCCCGAAGACTTGTGATCCTTTTTAGTCCTCTTCCAATGGAGCTCCACATTACTACTTTCACTATCATCCAAGTAGAGTGAAGTGCTCTTTCTCTTGCTTGCCTTAGCATCGTCAAATTTTGTAGGACCTTTAACCACGAGAGAAGGAAGACATGGACGCAAAGGACTCTGTGTATCATCATTAAGTGTGGCATCCCTTTCGTCATTTCCTTTGCATTCAAGTGGATCATTGTTTAACTTCAAAGTGATAAACCTCGCGATGTTGTCATCATGATAACTCCCGTGAGTCTGAGCCCACCATTTCTTGTAATCTCCTGAAGTGTATTTTTTAGCTTGAGGGGGGCATAGAAGGAAGCCACGCTCTAGAAGAAGATTTAGATATGATGCACACCCGCCATAAGCGAAGCCCTTCCTATAATGTAGCAGTGCGGACGTCTTCTTTGATAACCCGAGGCACCTCTTGATAATACCCAAACTGCCGGTTGAACCTATGCGGACTATAAGGCTCGATAATAAAATCTCCGCCTTGCTTTAAAGGAAGATAACTGGATCGAATGGAGATGAAGTAATCTTGCTCAAATTCTTCTCCGTTGCCATTATCAACAAATAAGAAATCCTTGTTCTTTGTGACCATGTTGCAAGTCAAGGAGACAAACTCTCCCTTATGGATATTCTCGCGTGCCTCTCGCGGATCGTAATACTTTGCGCCTCTTTCACCCGAGAACTCTACCATCTTAGGGCCGCGTAATCCCTGCCAAACTCAATGATGGGTCTTGAAGTAGTGTGCCAACCAAGCATAGTCAAAATGGATGGGGAAGAAAGAGTCTGCGCGATATGGTCGTGGAGAGTTGGAGAGGATATTCAATCCACGGTAGATGCTAGCTAGGATGGGGACAACCAAGCTGACTTTCTGACCTCTCGCCATTATGCTCGCCATTTTGAATGTGCTTGGACGGATGTAATTGACATCTCTCACTGGAAGGATGAATGTGCAGAGCCAACAAGCTAAAAAGACCGCCAAATATGCCTTTTCCTTTCGAGGACCCCTGATATCAAACTTGGTAAATAACAACTCTTCTGCAGACGACCAGTTCTCGTGAGGGCCAAAATCACCAAGAGGATTTTGGGTCGGTCTGGGGCGACGAGACAACCTTCTTTCTTCACGCGGAGGAACTTTAGAATACTTCACCTTCTTCTCAAACCAGAATCTCACCCATTTGTCGATAGGCACTCGGGAATGATGATCTCCTGCAGCGTCTCCTCGGAGTATGTGGTAAGCATGGAACAAATGCTTGCAAGAGCGATGGACATATCTAACCCCCTTCTCGTCAGTACCGGTGAGCCAGCGTTGGGGATGACTTCATCATTTAGAACTCTCGTCAGAGGAAGGCCCGAGAAGATGTGCAAATCCCACAAAGATATCGACAGTTTGCCAATGGAAGTCAGCAATGTGTTCATGAGTGGGCACCATGCTTCGGAGAAGGCTCGGAGAATGTTGGAGTTTCAGTCATATGTGAATAATGAAGCATAAACAGAGTCGTATATCTTTGCCGCTCGCAGCTTGTCTTCACATCGGCTTAGCACGTTCTCTGTCCACTCCCAATAGCCTTTGATGTAGTGGAATTCGCCAAAGAATTGGAGATCATCAATGTCGCACTTCGTCTTGCCCTCGATAATGCGTTTCCCGAGCATCGGCAATACAGAAGACTCCTTCGATTGACGGTGGTGTGAAGTCCTCAAAGCCCACGCCTTCGTCGCCTTATTCATGGAAACCTCTTGAGACCACTCTGCCATGTAGAGATGATTCTTTAATGGTGGTCGGGCCTCTGCCATTTGACCAATTAGTGGGATGTGAACGGTCAACATAGTTCCCTTCTCCTGAGGTTGGTTTTCATCGTCAAGGATTGTCAAACATTGATCTCCGGAAGGGGACGAAATATCTTTGAAAAAAACCATTGTATCACCTGCCAATATACAAAGGAAACAAGGTATTAATGAGAGGTTGACAAAAAAAAAATTGAAAATTTGAAAGATTTGAGTTGAACAAAAATTATTTGGCTCAACTTGATTCAAGGATCAAGCCCCAAAAAGTTGAGTAGAGATAAAAAATTTTGAACACTCGAATTGGACTTCGTGGCAAAATACACAAGTTATATGTGTACATGATTAAATCAAAGTTCATCAAAGATATATATATATATAAGCCCAAAGGTTCCAATCTTGAGGTTGATATCTTCCTCAAAGTAGCAGCCCCTGCGATTGAAAAAAAAAAAAAGAAGGATTGATCAGTTTTGAAGAAAATGACGTCATCGCCGTAAGCAAATAAACGGGTTTAAAAAAAAGGGCGAAGAAGAAATCAATCTCTTTTGTACTCGACGGTAGTTGACACGTGGGATTGAGCAAAATAATTACACGTCAATTTGATATTACCGAGCCACAAGCAGTCACAAGCAAGAAATTGATAAGTGAACGTCAATCTTCTGCAATTTGCGAAAAAAAAAAGAGGGGGAAGAGAGCGGATTTTCTTCGCTGTAAATCCTGGAGTTGCAAGAAAGGAGGACGACAATTTTTTTGGTGTGCTTTAAACTTAAGCTCATCATGTCTCTTTATAGTTGCTGCTTGTGTATTGTCTGGAAAATTTCTATATTTCCTTCCCTGAATTTGTGCTAATTAAATCACTAATTTTAGGAAGGAAAGAAATATAAGAAAACGAGGGAGAAGTTTCTTCAGCTATTGCCCAATTTCTCAAGAGATTGTGATGAGATCAATCAACCGAAGTCAATTTCCATTCCTAAAGGAAAAAAAAAAAGATACATATCTTTTCCTTTTTGAGAAAATAGAATCAGCAGAGTGAATAATAGCTTTGGAAATTTTGTTTGAAATCTCTCTAGATGTGAAAGTCTTTTATTCCATCGTTGGGGAAGAAATTAAAGGGAATCAATTTCATGGCAAATCACGGCGAAATTAGTCCATGTATCTTCCCTTTCTTGGTTTTCTGGCTGATTGAGTTTAAAGATGGAAAGATTTATTGAGAAATCGCGAAAATTCAGAGTTTGATTCAGCTGAAGATATCCTTCAATTGAGTCTAACAAGGAAAAGCGTATCAATATTTTGGGAGGAAGACAGATCCGGATCCCGTGTAGCCGGTTCATTACACCATACGTTGTTGGGCTCAAAAAGAAATAATAACAAAAGCTTGGACTTTCTCTTGTTTAATTTGGAAAGTCTTCCTTTGGGCTGAAAAATCGAAGCTACAAACGGGCCAATTCTGAATTGAAATACCCCAATAGGGCCCTTCAGCTTGGCAATTTATTTTCAGTTTGGGTCTTTCGATTTTCAAGTTGATGAGCTGAATTAATCCAACAAAACTTGATTATATTTCTAATTGGTGGGCCTCTTATTTCACAAAAGATCCTAGCTGCTCGTGGAAGACCAAAAGGAAAAGAAGTTGAGTCACAAATTAAATGGGCAAAGGATGGAATATTTAAATCTTTGGTTATTTATTCAAATCCAAAAAGTCCACATGTATCCCGTAAAGGCCAATTGCAAACTTTAAGACGTCGTGACTTATCCACTCAAGACGCATCTCCGAGCAATGTTCGCGGACAAGTCGCGAGGGGGCATTTGTAGACAATTAAAATTCACAGCCAATTAGATGGCGACATGTATAATTTAATATCATATAAATTCATTTATTTATATTTAAAGATTTAATAAATTTTATCCCTAATTAAATAATTGAATAATTGATATTTGATTATATATATTTTATGGCCAATCATGAAGCGCCATGTGGCAAGAGACACATAAGTATGGCAACATTAAATCATGTCTTTCAAATTAAATGATAATTGCCATCCTTTTTTTGGTAAATATGATAAATTGCCATCAAATCACATAATTATGATAATTTAATCATAATTAAATCAAATCAACCACTTAGAAATGGTAGTGATTGCCAATCAAATTATGGTGATTATGAAAAGTCTTCCACCCCTACAACTATAAATAGGGGTTCAAATTCTAGGATTCATTCACTAATTCACAAGTGCATTTGAGCAAGAGAAGCATTGAAGAAGTCTTGAAGAATTTTCTCAACTCAAGTTCAAGAAGATCTACGGCGTTCTAGGCGAAATTCAAGAAGTTCATGACAAAATTCATCAAATCTTAGCGTTTGATTCGTGATTAAGGTGTTAAACCCACAAATTCACGTTATAGAAATTCAAGTCAATTCCAAAGGAGATCGAAACATCAAATCCACCATCAATCTTCATCAAATCATAACGTTTGATTCGAAATAAGGCGCGAAGTTCTCGAAGTAACGTTATTAGAAGATTAATCAAGTTTGAAGGAGATCAAAGCACTAGCTCCCCCTTCAAAATTTCAAATCCCGAAGATCAAGTTCTTGAAGTAAAGAATCAGAGGATAAATAATTAGAGATTTGTACTCATTAAATCATTTGATTCAATTAATATATTTTGTACAACATTTTTCTTGTTTATTAAATTGCAAACTTAAAATTTGTTGTTTACAGACGTATTAAGCAAAGCATAGAGAAGTAATCATACATTAATCACCAAATAAATGACGAACAACTCATAGTATTGAGACCAAAACAGAGAATAATTAGGGTTATTGAAATTAAATAGGTGTTTTGTTTCAATTACAGTACACATTCACAAAATTGTGCCCAAATTTGTTTGACGTATGAACACTCCTAAATTATATTGAAGTATTAGATAACCAAAATGACGTCTGATAAAAATTGACACGAGATCATCAAATTGGCATCTAATCAGCTAAAAACATGATTTTTAGGCTGTTTATAAGATCAAAACGGAGAATAATTAAGATTTTCGAAATTAAATTGGGGTTTTGATTCTACGTAAGAATCTTCTCTCAAGGACCATCAATTGAAGTATGCATATTAACAAGCTTAATTATATAAAATTGCAGAGATATAACAGGAAATTTCACCAGACCTTTTTCTTAGACAGCAAATGGGGTGTCTTTGCAGATATTTCAAGTTTGGGTGCATATCAATATTAATATCATAATAAATTAGCATTTTTCTAACATACCTGGTCAGTGGTCTAAAGCAGAGAAGATTAGACCTTGGTGTTGAAGGAAATCTTTGTTCATCTCATCCAATCAACCTGACTTTCATTTGCTCACAATTTATAATAGCATAAGTATGAAAAAGATATCCTGATTTCCAACTCATGTAGATATAACAAAGATATTACAAGAGTTAGCCATAAAGACATTATGGTACTAATTTGCAGTTTTCTAACAAATTCTGTCCTAGTATGCTTGGGAACCAAAATAGGGCTTCAATAAAAAGAATGCATTCCACTTTATTTATTATACCACATTGAACCATGAAAGATAGGACAAACAATGTGGTAAAAGCAAAATTATTTGTTAGTTAATCTCTCAAAGCACAAATGCACATTTGAAATTTCAAGACTGTTTGAAATATATCCTTTATCAGCTCTCATGGATTTATATCTATTTTAGGAAATAATTTTCTCGTCATTTGTTAGAGCCATTTGGAAAGATGTTTTCATCAAGGTTTCTTAACCTTGTTTGGCTACGACAAGGGCAACAATAGTCAACATGCGAAAATCAATATGACAGCACCCATTGTAGTCGATGGTCAGAACTCAACCTACACAGTTAACTTTTACGTGCCATAAAAGTACCACAAGAGCATCCCTCCCAGCTAACTCAGATGGCTTTACTACAAACAAAAACATCCCAAAACAGGCTATTGCCCTAAAGAAATAAAGCCATTGAAGTTGCCAAAATACAAATATGCAGCTATAGATGGTTTGATGGCTTTACTACAAACAAAAACATCCCAAAACAGGCTGTTTCCCTAAAGAAAAGCCTCCAATGTTACCTCTTATCAACGGGCAGCTCTTGATTGTTACATTGACATGCAAGCTATAGTTCTCCATTCGAGCTATTTAATCGTGTTAACAAAGTTTTAATCTGGTTTGATTGATTATAATTTTTTTTTTCTGTTTCAAAATTCCATCATGTTACTGTACTAAAGTACCTGAATGACCATCTTTATGGAGAAAATACATTTTCTTTGGAATTCAGTCTTGGATTTGAATCCTCTCAAGTATGTATGTAATTCAACTTTAGGAGTTTTATATAATATAGGGTCTTTTTATAAAATTTACTCAAATTAAGTCATTGTCACGTGCAAGAAATGTGATGAAACTAACCATTTTGCAAAATAATATGTCCTATGAAACTAATTTTATAGGTTTGTAAATAATGGGGCTAAAATTGCAAGGAGGCTTATCCTGTAAGACTGATTTTGCAATTTTCCCTTATTATAAAATATTGTGACTAAATAGAGATATGTCTATATAATTTTTTTTAATTTAATGCTATTTCAAAATATGTCAAATAAAATTATCAAGCAATGTAAAAATAGATGCATCCTTTATTGCATTATATTAATTGTAAACAATACAATTCTATAAACTTTAGTATTTTACTTCTATATAGTATTATAATTATTACTTCAAAGGATCACAGACAAATATAACTAAAGTAAGAAATTACAAATTCAATGCATTATGTATAATGAGTATTATCATTTAATCAATTGCACGAGATGATTTGGAGTGTAGTTTAGTATTAATAAATTATCAATATTATTTTGTAAAGCATCAACGCCATAAAGATATAAAGATAATGTTTGACACTTACTTTGCCACTTATTTTATCTATCTATCTATTCTGTTATAAAAGTACGAGTTGGTTTTTTGACATTTTTTATGTACCTAAAATATCTCTATAGAATTCAATTTTTTAATGGCAAAAGAGTCCAAAACAAATAATAAAAACAAGTATTATAAATCTACAATAATAAGAAGTGATTTAAATTAGAACTCTACAATGAAATTACACTTAAATAAGGTTATTCCTATATATTTATTTATTAAAGAAGAATATAGGAAACTAAATATCCCTAAAATGTACACATACATTACCACAAAGTCACAAACAAATTAATTGTTAATATTAAATTCCATGAAATGGGAGTGGATATGTCAATAATCTTTTAATTTTTTTTTAAGTTAAGATGGACATGAATGAAAAACCTAAGCACAATTTAAGTTTGGCAGCTCATTTTCCACAAATTTTGGAATCCTATCTATAATGATATAAAAATTTTGGAACTTTTGACACACCTAAAATATGTAATTCAATTTTTAATGGTAAAAAATTTAAAAATAAATAATAAAAATAAATTTTGAATTAGAAGTGTACATACTAAAATCGAGTTGATTCGCCCGAAAAATGTCGATTTAAATTTTTTAAGTAGTAGGGACAATTTGACATCCCACCACTTTCTAATCGAATAGTGAGTTTAATAATTGTAGTTCGCAACCCAACCGCTATATATAGAACTTCGAAAAAATACATACATATATACTTTCTAATAAGAATTATTTTATTCATACTCCTGTAACCGAATAGTATTTATTTGGGATAATCACTTGTATGGTTCCTCTAGTTTGATAAATGTGTGACAACTATTGATGTTCGTGCCGTGAGCGTGAAACGGAATTTTGCCTTTGTTTTGTTCAGGTTATTATTCGTATCATTAGCATTTTTATTTGTGTCTTCCTACCAAGTTATGTCACAGTATTCTACTTCATTTAATGCAGCTTGAAACATAATAAATTGCCAATGATGTCTTAGCCAAGTGGTAAGATTGAGGCTCCATGAATTAGAGGTCATGTGTTCGATCCCACCAGATGTGTGAGTTATTTCTCTACTTATATAGTAGTTCTTTGTTTCTAGTTTGTAGTTCATTAGTTGTTATTAGTTTGTAATAGGAAATTGCTGATTACGATTATTGATTCGATATCCGATATAATGATGTAACCGTTTCATTTTAAAAAAAAAAAAGAAACATAATAAATTTGACCGAAACCAAGTCAAACACAAAATGCGTGGGCATTACATTTCAGAAGTCAACTCATTGAAATCGTTGCGTTACATTTCAGAAGTCAACTCATTGAAATCGTTGCGTTGGTGGCATTTTTTTTTTGTTATAATGTCGTTGGTGTTTATATATAACAAAAGAAGAACTTGCAGTTAATTATTACGTCTTTGATCCAAGCAAACCAATATTTTAAATCCAAAATTATCTGCGCGAAACATATCCTTAAAGCCAAAATTTGTTTAGGTTAACGTTGACATATCACATATTTGAGGCTACGAAGCAATGGAAGCTAATGAAAAGTTGATGGCATTCATTCTCTGCCTTGCCAAGATCAATCACCATTCGTTATGCCCTTGAAACAAGATGATGTTAAAGTAATTAAGTCATGAATTTCTTCTATTTTCTTTTCTTTTTTGTTTTATTATAATTAATGTTACCATTATCATGATTTCATTTTCCGTAGGACAACGTCATGTCCAGCAGTTCGGATCTTCTATTACAAATGATGTTGCAATCTGTTATTACACTTTAAAGATGAATGACATGTGTATAAAATATTTTTTTAAATAAATTTAATATGAATTATATACACTTGTCGGACAGGGGGTGCCAATTTGGGTCCAAATATATATATCCAACCCAACCCAACTAGGTTTTAATTGAGTTGGGTCCTAAGTTTTTTTCTTTGGTTCCAATTGGGTTGGTTCCCAATTAATATATGAGTCCAATTGGATTTTAAGTTGGGCCCAATGTGGGTCCAAATTGGGTTCAAATTTGGTCTAACTTAGTTTGAAATTTAATACACTCAACACACAATTTACACAAACACTTGAACACATTTACACACACAACACACTTTTTACACACACTACACACTTTTTACACACACTACACTTTTTCACACACACTACACAAATTTTCACATATACAACACACTTTTTACACACACTACACATATTTTCACACATAGTGCACATTTTTTACACACACTACACACTTTTTCACATGCAATGCACATTTTTTACACACAATACACATTTTCACACACACAGTGCATACTTTTTACACACAGTGCACACTTTTTCACACACAATGCATATTTTTACATACACTACACACATTTTCACACACAATGCATATTTTTACACACACTATATACTTTTACTATACACATTTTCACACACAATACACACTTTATACACACTACACATATTTTCACACACAATGCACACTTTTTATACACACTACACACATTTTCACACACAATGCACACTTTTTATACACACTACACACATTTTCACACACAATGCACATTTTTTACACACACTACACACTTATTCACATGCAATGCACAATTTTTTACACATAATACACATTTTCACACACGGTGCACACTTTTTACACACTACATTCATTTTCACACACTGCATATTTTTTACACACACTACACACTTTTTCACATGCAATGCACATTTTTTACACACATTTTCACACACAATGCACAATTTTTCACACACAATTCACATTTTTTACACACACTATACACATTTTCACACACAATGCACGCTATGTAAACACTCTACACACTTTTTACACATACTACACTTTTTCACACACACTACTCATTTTTTACACACACTACACATTTTTTCACACACGATGCATATTTTTTACACACATTACACATATTTTCACACAAAATGCACACTTTTTTACACAAACTACATATATTTTCAGACACAATGCACACTTTTTGCACACACTACACACTTTTTCACACACAATGCACATTTTTTACACACACTACACACATTTTCACATACAATGCACATTTTTTACACACAGTACACACATTATACATTTTTACACACATAACACACTTTTTACACACACTAAACATATTTTCACACACAATGCACATTTACACACACACAACACACATTTTCAATCACAATGCACGCGTTTTACACACACAATGCACACTTTTTAAACACCCTACACACTTTTTACACACACTACACTTTTTCACACACACTACTCATTTTTTACACACACTACACATTTTTTCATACACGATGCAAATTTTTCACACACACTACATAGTTTTTACACACACTACATATTTTTTCACACATACTACACACATTATACAAGTTTACACACAAATGGGTCCAAACTGGGTTTAAATTGAGTCTAACTTAGTTTGAAATTTAATACACACCCGACACATAATTTACGCAAACACTTGAACACATTTACACACACAACACATTTTTTACACACACTACACATATTTTACACACAGTTCACATATTTACACACACAATATATTTTTACACACAATACACACTTTTTACAAACACAAGTGTGTGTAAAAAGTGTGATGTTAAAGGAAATTGAGACCAGTACCTGTCCTTAGCTGAATTTGCCTATAATAATAGCTATCATGCTACAATCGGAATGGCACCATATGAGGCACTATATGGAAGGAAGTGAAGATCACCGATTCATTGGGAAATTGAAGATAAATGAATTCCTAAGAGGAAGAATAAAAAACGATCAACGTTCCCACAATTGGATTTGGTACAAGAAGCAATTGATAAATTCCAACACATACAAAAGAGAATGAAAACATCACAGAGTCGTGAGAAGAGTTATTGTTAGGAATTTCATATTAGATGTTTTGATGATGACAAGATAGGATTTTATGTTCGACCCCAAAACCGTAAGTTCATGCTTTCATAGAAATATTGTATAAGCGTTTGAAAGTTTACTTGTAGAAGTGTTTGAAAGTTTACTTACTTTGTTAGGCTTGTAATTTTTATCTTTATAGATTTTAGACTAAGTATTTAATACCAAGTTACTGATAGAATTCTGAGTGAGTCTATCAAGGATGAAGTTGAAGATCAGCGTCTGAAGTCAAGAGAAGATAAAGATTTGCTTTGAGCGTCTGTCAAACGCTAAAAGACTATTTCAGGATTTTTGGCCCAAGCGTCCAATTTGGCCCAAGCGTCCAATTTGGCTCAAGCATCCAATTTAGTTCAAGCGCTCAGCATGAGCTGGTTCAAGCGTCTGATTTAAGCTGGTTCAAGCGCTCAACATGAGCTGGTTCAAGCGTCACGTTCAAGCATCCGAGAGATTTAAGCGTCTGATTCAAGCGTCCGAGCGATTCAAGCGTCCAGTTTTTAGATTCACCTGAAGCATTAAACCCAAGTTATCAAGCGCTTAAATCCCAAGAATCTCTATAAATAGTACCCTCCAGCAAAACCTTAAAGTGTGCGCAGAGAGAGAAACTTTGCTGAAATAATTTGAGAGAAAAGCTTGCAAACTCCATAGCTAAAATCCATCAAGCTTCTCAAATACATTCCAGACAGTCACCAGATATCTCAAACCACTTCCAAAGAAGAAAACTAAATTCTTATTTCGATATCCCAAGTTGTTTGAACTTCCCAACACCAAACAAACCTGTTACAATAAACCCTCAACACCTTTCATCTGAGTGAGAAAGATTGTTGACTTCCACAGGCAGTATTTTTTAGTAAGAGAAGCTTGTTGAAGAAAGGTCTTTATTGGAGCTGAAGTCTGTGTGATCAAGGAGCTCAAGGCCTTCTTGGAGAAGATCTTTATTGGAACTGAAATCTGTGTGATCAAGGAGCTCGAGATCGTCTTCACCTCTCTCCCTAATTTGTAGAAGATTCTGTGTGATTCTTTGAAAATCATTTTAGTGGATTGCCTCCAAGTGTTCAAGGAGAAGAAGGACGTAGTTGGGATTACACCACCCAACGAACCTTACAAATATTGTGTTCTTTACTTTACATTCAGTTTTCATATTGTCATATCATAAACTGATCAAGTAGAACTTAATCAAACGCTAAGCAACTAAATACCCTTTCTATGACGCTAAAGCTTTTAAAGAGAAGATACAAAAATCATTCCGCTGTGCTAACCCTGATGAAAGAATTGAACGCTTAAACCTGAGTGGTTATAGTATTCAAATCTTGAGTCGAAGTTAACTTTATCAAAACAGTCTTCAAGTAAACGCTTAGCCAAGCGTTTACATTTTCAAGCGTCCAAATCAATTTTAATACGAAAACTTTTGAAGTCGAAAAAGACTTCAGGGTCTATTCAACCCCCACTCCTTCTAGACCCTTTCGTATGCCACTTGGGACCAACAAGTGGTATCTGAGCTGTTGAAGTATAAACCTAAGACTTTTCGAGCGTAACTGCTTGTTCAGATCCCTTTAAAATTAGTTGCTTTAAAATTTTTCTCTTCCATGGCATTTGCTAGAGTTCCTAAGTTGACTGAGTCAAATTATGACTCATGGAAGGTCAAAGCGTTTACTTATATGTGTTCGTGTGATGATAAAATGTGTGATATCATTTTAGATGGTCCGATTCAAATTCTCAAAATCATCACCAAAGCGCCCGGAGCTACAGAAGCAACACCTGACGATTATGTAGAGAAACCCAAGCAGGAATGGTCCACAGATGAGCGTCGAAGATATAATCTAGACAATGTTGGATGGAACGCTCTATATACAGCCATAGGTGATAATGACAACTTATTCAATAAGGTCAAGTCGTGCACTACGACTAAGGAAATTTGGGATAAGTTAGCTGTAATATGTGGTGGCTCAGCACAAATCAAGGAAAACAAGCTTCCTATTGCCAAGGAAAGATTTAATGGTTTTAAGATGCAGCCCAATGAGACGCTAGATCAATTAGACGTGAGATTCACTTTGCTCATTACGGAGTTTGCGTCACTAGGCATGGAGTTGACCAACAAGGAAATGGTCAACAAGATATTCAGAAGCCTTCCAAGCAGATTTTTGATGAAGACAACTGCTATGAGAGAATCACATATGTTGGAGAATCTAACTCTAGAGCATGTGTTCTCGGAGCTAAGGGCTTTTGAATTCGAATTGGGTGCATTCAGCGACACCTCGACTTCAGCGACTGAATCCGGAGCATTAATCGCTACTACCAAAAATAAGAGAAAATCAGTCAGTGAGGCGGAAGCGACAAAATCTAGTGAGGAAAAGGAAATGGATTTATTAGTCAAGAAATTTGAGAAATTTCTAAGATATGAAAAGAGAAAATCCTGTTCTTCATTCCAGAATGAGGTATGAATGATTTAAACGCTTAATCATTATGCATCATATTTTCATTAGACATATAATTTAGGGGGAATTCACTTTATTATAATGTCTAAAAGAGTTTTTCAAAAAGTTGTATCAAGTTATCAAATTTAGGGGGAACCTTAAAATTGTACTTGAACATAACTGTAAGCGTCAATGATCAAAAACTTTCATATGCATAGATCATCAACGCTCAGTATTATTTATGCGTAATATGTTGGACGCTCAAACATAAAAAAAAAAAACTTTTATCTCAAGCGTCTACATAAAACAGTTACAACAAGTGGTAACAAGTATATGTCAAGCGTTGAACACATTCCCTTCAACACTTAATAAAAACTTTTCTAAAAATCATGCAAAACTTTTTAAAAGAGAACTAGAGGCAGACATAGTGGGATGTTGATTTACCATCAAGTGGTATCAACAGTGGTGGAAATCGCTAGAGGATTTTTCACTGTCCTTCCAGATGTGGATGCGACTGTGGAAATCTCTAGAAGATATTGTTTACACTGTCCTTCCAGACGTGGAAGCGACTGTGGACGCTGAGCGGTCGATAGAAGTGGCCGAGTTTTTCCCCAAACCAACTGGTCCTCCTCCTCAGGCGTCAGAGTATCGCTTAAACTGCTATCTTCCCTTGATGATGCCAAGAAGGGGGAAGAAGAGAAAGAAAAGTAGTTTAAAAAGAAAGAAATAGAAAGAAAAGGCAGGTATTCAACGTTTCAGTATAAATCATATACGCTTTCAATTCCATATACATAAATGAATGATTTATCGCTGAAACATCTTGTTGAAGCTAATCTAACATCAGCTAACTTATCTAACTTTCTAACGCTAATTTATATTATTTTTGGGCTTTTCTTTGAACTCTTAAACTATAAAAGAGTTATAAAATTTAAGGTCTTGACATCATCAAAAAGGGGGAAATTGTTAGGAATTTCATGTTAGATATTTTGATGATGACAAGATAGGATTTTATGTTAGACCCCAAAAATATAAGTTCACGTTTTCATAGAAATATTGTATAAGCGTTTGATAGTTTACTTGTATAAGCGTTTGAAAGTTTACTTACTTTGTTAGGCTTGTAATTTTTATCTTTATAGATTTTAGACTAAGTATTTAATGCCAAGTCACTGATAGAATTCTGAGTGAGTCTATCAAGGATGAAGTTGAAGATCAGCGTCTGAAGTCAAGAGAAGATAAAGATTTGCTTTGAGCGTCCGTCAAACGCTAAAAGACTATTTCAGGATTTTTGGCCCAAGCGTCCAATTTGGCCCAAGCGTCCAATTTGGCTCAAGCGTCCAATTTAGTTCAAGCGCTCAACATGAGCTGGTTCAAGCGTCTGATTCAAGTTGGTTCAAGCGCTCAGCATGAGCTGGTTCAAGCGTCTGGTTCAAGCGTCTGATTCAAGCGTCCGAGCGATTCAAGCGTCCAGTTTTTAGATTCACCTGAAGGATTAAACCCAAGTTATCAAGGACTTAAATGCAATCACCAACGGACATTTATTTCCAACGGAAAATAAATTCAAAATGCATTAAATGCTTGATAAGTGCATTAAATGTAAACAAGACAGTATGACTTGTGGACAAGCCACCTTTTGACTCGACTTTCAGCTTTTCAGAGTTCAAATCTGCTCCTGTCCAATCGGAACCAGCAGAATTTCAGGAATGTCAGAAAGGGACTATTTAACGCGCTGCGTGAGAGAAACGAGCCTGGTTGTGTCCAACGGATAAATCCCAAGAATCTCTATAAATAGTACCCTCCAGCAAAACCTTAAAGTGTGCGCAGAGAGAGAAACTTTGCTGAAATAATTTGAGAGAAAAGCTTGCAAACTCCATAGCTAAAATCCATCAAGCTTCTCAAATACATTCCAGACAGTCACCAGATATCTCAAACCACTTCCAAAGAAGAAAACTAAATTCTTATTTCGATATCCCAAGTTGTTTGAACTTCCCAACACCAAACAAACCTATTACAATAAACCCTCAACACCTTTCATCTGAGTGAGAAAGATTGTTGACTTCCACAGGCAGTAGTTTTGAGTAAGAGAAGCTTGTTGAAGAAAGGTCTTTATTGGAGTTGAAGTCTGTGTGATCAAGGAGCTCAAGGCCTTCTTGGAGAAGATCTTTATTGGAGCTGAAATCTATGTGATCAAGGAGCTCGAGATCGTCTTCACCTCTTGATAAGTCCATATCTTACAGTATTTTATGTCCCATTGTAATATGAATTGATCGTTACTTTGATCAATTTTTATATCTCATAATGCTTTGATTGGTATACGTTTTGTTTTGTAGAATAAAAGTTGATTTACGCATGAAAGACGAGAAAAGAAATCCAAATTGAGTTTGAAATTGAAGAAAGAAACAAAAGAAGATAGCTAACGAAATATTTTACACAATGCTCATAGAGAAATGAGGTTTTCGTCCCTTTACAAGCCGAATCAGACTACGATGTCTTCTTCAATATTGTAGAGCTTTGTCTTAGCTTCACGTAGCAACTTGAATCACCTCAATCCGACATTTGTGGAGATATTTATGAGAAAAATACTACAGCTGTGAATTTTATGTCAGAAGGACCGCGGTCCGAAAATCCAGTGCCAAATTAGACCGCGGTCCAAGACCGCGGTCCACTTTCTCGATCCCTAATTTTTATATCTGCGTACAGCCACTTATAAAGAGGTTTTTAGGTCATTTTTTGGGGGAGGGGACACACTTTTCACCTACCAAAGGGGCTTTTCTTGCTCTCCAAGTCCCAAGGAAGCCATGACAAGTCCCAAGGAAGCTTGAAGAGTGATTATCATCATAAAATCTTGGAATCACACTTTGTAATAGGGAGTAATTCAACTCTTTCTCTTAGATTAGTATATCAACTATGTCTTTTAGAAATATTGGATTATCTTTTGTTGCAAGTATGAGCTAACTATCTTTGTGGTTGGGTTATGTGAATACCTTGTGATATTTTGTGTTTAATGAATTCCTACTTTTCAGATTTATTACATTCTTGTTGCATATTTGATTTTTATGCTTAATGCTTGCACATTCTTGATAACCATGTGTTTGATTTAATGCTTTGTCTTGAGACCGAGAGGAGATAGATAAAGGTAGATCATAAAATCAAATATCATAACGTAACAATTGACTAGAGATAGAATCAATTGTGTTGTGTGGCTTTTTGTGATAAGATGACCCGAGTGAATGTAGGATCTTAGTAAGCAAGGAATCCCTTTGAACCTTAATGCATGGTAGTTAATTCAATCTTCGCTATAGAGATATGGGAAGTTGTTAACTAGTATAGGATCGTTATTTCAAGAGATTGAGTAATGAATACATTAGGGGGTTTCGCCATAACAAGAGTGTTCTAAAAATCAGGGTAATTTAGAGTTTATGAACATAAGATAGAACATAGTAGGATCATAACCCAATCATCTCTTTCCATTTGATATAATACCTTGTTTATCATATAGTTGTCTTCAATTATTTTCATAGTTCAACCATCTATCATCTTATAATTTGATTTAGCTTAGAAATAGGTAATATAGCAATTACGAGCATTGAATCCAATTGTCCCTGTGGAGACGATACACCCCTGGCTAAATAGTCCACTTTATTACTTTGCACGACCTAGTATACTTGCTAGGATAAACTCGTGTCACCTCTCTCCCTAATTTGTAGAAGATTCTGTGTGATTCTTTGAGAATCATTTTAGTGGATTGCCTCCAAGTATTCAAGGAGAAGAAGGACGTAGTTGGGATTATACCACCCAACGAACCTTACAAATATTGTGTTCTTTACTTTACATTCAGTTTTCATATTGTTATATCATAAACTAATCAAGTAGAACTTAATCAAACGCTAAGCAACTAAATACCCTTTCTGTGACACTAAAGCTTTTAAAGAGAAGACTACAAAAATCATTCCGCTGTGCTAACCCTGATGAAAGAACTGAACGCTTAAACCTGAGTGGTTATAGTATTCAAATCTTGAGTCTAAGTTAACTTTATCAAAACAGTCTTCAAGTAAACGCTTAGCCAAGCGTTTACATTTTCAAGCGTCCAAATCAATTTTAATACGAAAACTTTTGAAGTCGAAAAAGACTTCGGGGTCTATTCAACCTCCCCCCCCCTTTCTAAACCCTTTCGTATGCCACTTGGGACCAACAGTTATGCTGACCGAAGAAGAAGAGACTTAGAATTTTCAGTCGGAGATGAGGTATTCTTTCGGTTATCTCCATGAAAAGGCATTATCCAGCCTAAGAAAGGTGGAAAGTTAAGCCCTAGATATGCCGAGCCTTTCAAGATTTTGGAAAGAATTGGGAAAGTAGCGTATCGATTGGAACTCTCACCAACACTTTCTGGATTGCATGAAGTCTGTTACATAAGCAGGTGAAAGAAATACTAACCCAATCCTGAACACGTACTCAAGGTGGATTCAATACCTATTCAGGATAATTTGACGTATGTGGAGAAACCCATAAGGATTGTGGATTGGAAAATTCATGAACTTTGAAAGAAAAGTATCCCATTGGTCAAGGTAATATGGGAAAAATACAAGACATTAAACGAAGCGACCTGGGAGACCGACGAATACATGCTAAAGCACCATCCATACCTTTTCTCAGGTGATAATTTGGGGACCAAATTCTTTTAAGGGCGGTAGAGTGTGATAACAAAGATTTCTTAGTGATTTAATTGCTAGCTAAGTGTTATTATGTATTATTTTAACATGTCCATAGTTTTTTTAAGAGGACCTTAGTTGATAAATCACACGTTTGAAGGGCTTATGTGTTACATGATTTAATCTAGCGGTTTCAAGGAAAAGGTCAAAAAGAAAGGTGGAAAAATGAAAATTAAAAAATTGCACTCTAATACTCAACTAGCTCTATAAATACCTTTCATCTTCATCACTTATACACTTAGGACAAAAAGAAAAAGAAAGAAAGTGAGGGCAAGGGAAAGGGAAAGGGAAAGGCAGCATATACACGGCTGCACACGTACACATATTTATACATACCCATCTTCAATTTCTTCATCATTTCTCTAAAGGATCTCAAAATCAAAGGTATTAATGAAAACCCATTTGTAATTTTACCAGGAAGTCTAATTTCTTTTAGTAATGTTGTTACATGTGTATTTAGATAGTGAGATTCATGAGTTTTAGCTTTGTTTTCTAGTGTCTAGTTGTTGATCTTGAAGTTTAATGGAGGATAAGTCACATGCATGTAGATGATAAAATGTTTTTCAAGAAAATCATCTTCAGTTTCAAAATTTATTTTGGGGTTAAGATAAATTCTTATTTTTCAAAATTTTTTCTGCATCTACCTGTGCATGTGTAAAACGCTTCTTTAAAAGTTCAATATTTTTGGAGTTTTGGTGAAGTTTACGAAAATTGGTAAACAGATGCTGCCAGGAACTTATACTCGGTTTCAGAGTTTTGTTCGAAGATTCGATTTTTGTATTTTCAGATTTTAGTTTGCTTCAAATATTTTACAGAACCAATTTGAGTCTATTGGGAACATTTCATACAAAATTTGGAGTTTTTTGATGAATGCAGGATTATATAAAAATTTTGAAATGCATGCTGTCTGGGTGAAAAACAGTTCTGTTCAGCTGATTTTTGGTATTAAAAGACCTACTTATATATGTTGCTTGTTTTTGAAATTTTTACCTAAACTAATTCAACAAGTGTTGGTTAGTTCTGGAAAATTTCATATACAAACTCTTTTCCTATGAATTTTAATAATTTTTAAACTAAGCCTGCACAAAATTATTTTCTTGGAGTTTTTGTCAATCTTTGAGTATATTAAAGTTAAGCCTAATTTTAGGAGAATATTATACTTTCTGCATGATCAGGTAGTTCATAGGATCGCATAGGATGATTCGGGTAGATTAAGACCGAGTGTTAGAGAATGGAATCCTAATATGGTTTTTGAATTAGCAGGTGGTGTAAGTGACCCGCGCGAGGAAGACGCATAATAGCATGGGCGTTAGAATGAGTTGCCTCCCGAAAGCTATAACTATGGATTTCAACCAAGCCTCTTGGCCCAGTGGTATAAGGCTACTACTGGGACAACTTGGGGTCGACCTGGTGTGTTCCCAGGATCGATTCTCAGCATTGTCAAAATAATGTTTGGCTAGCGGCAGCCACGCACCGCGAGAGGGGATTAGTCGAGGTGCGCGAAAGTTGGCCCGGACACCCCGTGGAAAAACCAAAAAAAAAAAAAAGAAAGTGTGATTTCAACATATTATATATGTATATATGTATGTATATATTATATATTTCGTATCATGATTGACTATTGCAAATGAAATTGAGTCTCAATACTTTCCGAATTTCATCCGTCACTTAAGAGTGACAGTTTCTTAACTACATGCATGACCGGTTTTAAAAGACAACTGCATACACGTTTCAAAAGCAATTTTTAAATGATTTCAAAGAAAACACCGATATAATGGATTTCTTGAAGTACTGGACTTGTTAACTCATGAACTCGCAGTTTTTAAAAGACAACTACATCCCATTAATATTCGTTAACTCACGAACTCCCAGTTTTGGAGATTAAGTACTGGACTGTTCCAGTGCCTCCATTTTTTTTTTATTCATGAAAAGGAGGGGGTTACCCAAGATGTTTGTGTTAGCCTGACATACCCGGGCTAATAGTCAAAATACGTGGTCAAGTTCGACCAAAAATGTCATCATCCAAAATGTGAAGGATACGCTCATCAGGCGCATTACAAAATGTGAACTGGGTGTGTAATCCTAACTTGGCTAGCATGTCTGCTGCCCTGTTGCCTTCCCGCCAAATGCAGGCGATAGAGACCCCCCAACCTCTATGCAAGACATCACATATTTTTTGGATCAGCTTGTAGTAATGATGAGATGTGGAGGCTTCCACAATGCTTCGGATAGCAGTCTGGCAGTCAGATTCAAGAATAAGTTTCCTTACCCCGGAGTTCCATGCCATCTCTAGTCCTTCTAAAATGGCTCGCAGCTCAGCCTCGACAGAAGAGCATGGTGGTATTTGCCCCATAAAACCTTTTATCCAATTACCATGTTCATTCCGCAAGGTACCCCCAATCCCCGTCAAGTGGGTAGAATTGTCCTCAATTTGTGTTACTGCCGCATCCACGTTTACTTTACAGTAACCAGGAGTTGGCTTTGTCTAACCTGTCTGCATCTGGAGTACGGTTACATCCGGATCAAACAACGTCGAGTGTACAGTTCCGTCAATTCGTGAGTGTAAAATATCTAGGACCATTGTAGGTGCCTCATTCCTTTCACCATGAATCAGCTCCTTGTGGACCTGCCAAATGAAAGACAGAATTTCAGTGAATGCTAATGACCAATTATCGCACCATGCACACCTATTTTCCGTGTGAGATAGGTTCCAATCCACCCAACTTTTACTCGTGCTCGAGAAAAATCTCGAGTGGTAATTCCGGTGGACTGTCTTCTCCCACACGTTCCTCGCCCACGCACAGTCGCGTAATGCATGTAGGTTGGTGTCCGCCGACCTGCCACAAATATCAAAATTGTCAGTATGGGTTATCTGTTGAGTTTTTAAGGTGGATTTTGTGAGAACACGCTCATGTCTAAGAAGCCAAAGGAAAAAACGACGCCGATAAACTCCCCTGATTTTCCAGATTCTGGACCACTTTTTACTTTCAGCAACACAAGTGGTTGTTCTCGATAAGGCTTCATAAGCACTTTTGACACTATATTGGCCATCTATAGCATATTTCCAGCACAAGATGTCTTCCTGGCCACTTAAAGCATCTAAGTCGATCCCCCGAAGCACTTCTCGCGCATTATGCGACAGATGGCTTAGAGATGGAAAGTCTATCTTGAAATCTCTTGGACTAATTTGTTCAATACATTTAAATGCCATTAGATTTATATGAACAACATCAGAACCTTTATTCTATAAATAAAAATATCACACATTTTGTACAATTAACTTATCTAAGCCCTACTAAGGGCATACACCTAACGATTTCCCACTTGCACTCAATGCCAGTCTCTATGGTATTTGATTCCCATCTTCTCAAGATGTTTATCTAGCACCGCCTGTGATTATGTCTTAGTGAGTGGGTCAGTCACGTTTTCGGCTGAGGCTATTTTCTGCACGGCTATATCGTCTCTTCCAATGATTTCTTGTATTATATGATATTTCCTCATCACTTGTTTAGATTTGTTGTGAGACCTTGGTTCTTTGTCTTGCGCAATTGCTCTGTTGTTGTCACACCATAGTGGCAATGACATCTCCACGCTAGGAACCACTCCAAGTTCGGCTATGAACTTTCTCATCCAAACAGCTTCTTTGCTTGCCTCAGAGGCTGCCACATATTCTGCCTTCGTTGTGGAGTCTGCAATTGTGCTTTGCTTGGAACTTTTCCAAGACACTGCTCCTCCACAGAGTGTGAATATGTACCCAGAGGTAGATTTAAGGTCATCCGGATTAGATTGGAAATATGAGTCGGTGTAACCATCCACCTTCAATTCCATTCCCATATATTAGTAGCATATCTTTAGTTCTTCTCAAGTACTTTAAGATATACTTCACTGCTGTCCAGTAAGACTCCCCCAGGTTAGCTTGAAACCTACTGACCATGCTCACAGCATGTGCCAGATCTGGCCTCGTGCATAACATTGCATACATGAGACTACCCACAGTGGATGCATAGGGTATATTCCTCATTTCCATTCTATCCTTGTCCGTTTTGGGACTCATAGATTTGGAAAGATGAATGCAATGTCTCATGGGTAAAAGTCCTCCCTTAGAGTTATGCATTTCATATCTCTTAAGGACTTTCTCTAGGTATAGTGCTCGGGAGAGACCAATCATTCTATTCGCTCTATCTCTGTAAAGGCGAATTCCTAGAATGTAGGTCTCTTCTCCCAAGTCTTTCATGGAGAATGTACTTGAGAGCCATGTCTTGAACGAAGTCAATAAGCCTATGTCATTCCCTATAAGTAGTATGTCATCTACGTATAGAACCAGGAATGTCAACTTGCTCCCACTGACCATTTTATAGACACGGTTCGTCTTCATTCTTGATGAAGCTATATTTCTTGGCTTCTTCATCGAACCTCAGATTCCAACTCCGAGAGGCTTGCTTCAGTCCATAAATGAACCGATTAAGTTTGCAAACTTTATGAGAGTCGGCTTCGGATATAAAACCCCTGGGCTGTTGCATATAAATGTCCTCATCTAAGTGTCTATTTAAGAATGCAGTCTTTACATCCATTTGCCAGACTTCATAGTCTAATTTTGCAGCTACGGCTAGCAAAATTCTGATAGATTTGATCATGGCTACTGGCTAAAAGATTTTCTCATAGTTAATGCCCTCCTTTTGACTATAACCTTTTGCCACTAGCCTGGCCTTATAGGTGTCCACCTTGCCATCCAGACCAATTTTTTTCTTATAATCCATTTGCATCCAATTGGTCGTACTCCATTTGGTAGATCAGTAAGAGTCCAGACTTGGTTCGAATACATCGAATCAATCTCTGCTTTCATAGCCTCAAGCCACTTAGAGGAATCTATATCCATCGCTGCTTCATCATCGTCAGAGGGATCATCTTCATGGCTTCCTTCTGCAACGACATACAAATAATGTTGCGTTTTGTGCAGATAGCCATATCTCTCAGGCAATTGAGATACTCTGCTAGATCGTCGTTGCGATGGTTGTGTTAAGTTGGGTTTAGATTCTTGAATTGATGTCTCCGAAGGGATGTCATCTTGTTATTCCAGAACAATCTTTCTACCTGCACCACTTTCTCGAATGAATTCTTCTTCAAGAAAGTGGGCTTGCAAGGCCACGATGACCCTATGATCATTTTGCAGGTAAAAGAGGTATCCGATCGAATCTATGGGAAAACTGATAAAACTTCCTTTTAAGGATCTATCCTCTAGTTTCTCTACCTTGGTCTTCTTTACATATGCTGGGCAACCCCATATTCTTTTTTATTTTAGACTAGGCTTCCTACCGCTCTATATCCCATATGGTGTAGTGGGAATAGATTTAGAGGGACATTTGTTCAGAATGTGCGCAGCTGTAAGCAAAGCATGTCCCCACAACGAGATGGGTAAATCAATGTAGCTAAGCATGGAGCGTATCATGTTCCAACAGAGTACGATTCCTTCTTTCTACTACTCCATTGAGTTGTGGGGTTGCTGAAGGAGTTAGTTGTAACACTATGACTTGTTCTTTTAAGAACACGTCAAACTCAGCACTCATGTATTCGCCACCTCGATCAGATCTCAGTGCCTTAATACTTGCCCAGTTTGTTTTTCAGTCAAAGCTTTGAATTCCTTGAACCATTCAAGTGCTTCGGATTTAAACTTCATCAGATAAACTAAACCATCATCTTTCAAGGTTATAAAGTACTGAAAACCTCTAAGGGCCACATCTTTGAGGGGCCCACAAACGTCATTGTGGATTAATCCTAAAACTACATTTGCCCTTTCGAAATGTCCAGTGAACGATGACCTAGTCATCTTGCCTTGAGGCACGATTCAAAAGTTGGATATGGGTCACACCCAAGTGGAGCAATGACTCCACGTTTTTCCAATTCGTGAATCTTAAATTCACCGTCATGTCCTAGTCTGAGGTGTCATATGAGTTTTTGGTTCATTCCATTCATACTACGTTTTCTAGTCATAGTATTAACCATACATTGATTTCGAACATTCAAATAGTATAAACCATTAATTAAAGATGTAGAGCTAACACATTTATTTCCAAAATAAATATCGCAAGAATTATGTTTAAAATTAAACAAATATCCTTTCCTGACTAATACAGGAATAGAAATAATATTCTTAAGTCCATTGGGCAAAACAAGGTAATCATCTAGTCTAATTTGATGTCCAGAAATTAATGAAATAAAAGTAATTGCAATGTGAGTCGCAGCCATGCTGTGTCCGCTTCCTACATTGATCATCACTTCGTTCTCATTTAGATTTCTACTTGTTTCCAGATCTTAGTTCAAAATACAAATATGAGCACTAGCTCCGGAATCTAAAATTCAAGAAGTAGAAAATATCATCATAGAACAATTTGTTTAAAAAACATAAAGTTCTATACCTGCTTTATTTTCTGTTTTCAGCTTTGGACAGTCACGCTTCCAATGCCCAACTTCTTTGCAGTGGAGGCAGATGTCTGTCTTCTTTCTGGCCCTGCCCTTGAACCTCTTCATTTGGTTTCCCTTGCCTTTGGTCTTCCCATAAGAATTTTTCACTCCCAGATGCTTCTTGCCTCGTTTCATCTTCTGATTCTTTGAAGAATCAGTAGAAATGACCAAATCAGTCTCTTTCGTCTTGGGGTCCATTTGTGATTGAGAATTTGTGAGTTTGTTCAAAAGACCCGGCAGTGAACACTCAATGTCATTCATATTGAAATTTACTATGAATTGCGAAAAAGACTTGGGTACTGACTGTAGGATGAGATGAGTTTGTAACTGGAAGTCCATAGAGAAATCGAGGGCTTCCAATTTCTCGAACATGGAGATCATCATCAAAACATGATCCCCAACTTTCTCTCTTTCCGTCATTCTCGTCCCAAATAGTTGAGATGAAGTCTCATAATGAGCAGTCCTGTTGTGCTCTCCGTAGAGTTCCTTTATATAAACCATGATTTCAGCAGTTGTTCCCATCTTTCCATGAGATCCTTGCAGTTTATTGGTCATTGATCCCAGCATGTACCCCTTGACATGAGTGTCGTCTTTAATCTAGTCTTCACGGGCAAGCAGATCTTCAAAAGATCTAGAGTCTGGGACTTCAGACATCTCTTCGTCAAGCACATGTCCCAAAGATTCAAGGCTAAGGATAATCCTCAAATTTTGTATCCAATCAACGAAATTTGGTCTAGTGAGGACATTTTTTTCAAGTAATATTGTCAAAGGGTTTGTCATTGTGATGGAAATAAACTGCAAAAAATTAACCTAGATTTTCGATTAGATGTGTTATTATGTACTTTCAAGTAAAATCAAGGATTTCAATATTTACTTGACTCCCACTATTTTTCTAGAAATATTGCACTCCTACTACAATAATCGAAAACCTCGTTGGATTGGTTTCATAGTGAGTGATTGATTTCCCCAACGATCTAAAGAAGTTTCAACCTTGAACGATATATGGCTCGTTAGATCATTGAGTCCTTTAGCTCATGGATCACTGAACCGCAAACGTTTTCGATATATAGGTGGTGATCCATCTGAGTCATTTATCCCATCAACTTCTTTCAGTCTAACTATTTAATCTCGCCTTGCAACTTTGAACGATACATGGGGCAAAATTTGTTTTGACATGAAGGCATCAAATGCACTAGAGAAGATAGAGTACCATGTCTTGATGCATGACCCCCTTATTCCGGGAAGATGTCACGCACCAGAAATGAACCGATCTTCTAAAGTTTGATGGAGAGCTAGGATATCCAATGCTTCTTTACTTACTCAGTATTTTAATATGGGAGAATTATAACTTTCGATAATGTTATTAGGTTGGTCTCACTTGGCACATTAATTTCTTTATCGCGCAATAAAGGAAAATGCATAAGAATAAGCCTAGTAATTCTAACAAAACACACATGTATGGACTATCTAGATCAAGTCGAGCCAATGAGTGATCGGGGAGGGGTCCTATCTATTACAAGGGTTGGGCCCTATACAAAGATCTAATCTTCTTGAATCTCCAAGACTTCAGGTGCCACCATGATCCGCAATTTAGGCCTATCTCTAAAACAATTACATAGAAATAACCTATACAAAATTCTATGAATTGAAGATACAAATTGGGGGCTCAAAATCGGCCCAATACAACCCAGGTAAGACAACTTTATATAAAACTCTAAGTCCATACATTGTGTCACCATCACATATGTTAAGGAGCACATAAACAATTTAAAATACATAAGTGAATTTCTCCTTTAAATCCAATTTAATGTATGATTAAATCTAATTTAGTCTAAGATTAAATCTAATTTAATCTATGATTGAAGCCAATTCAATCTCTTGATTAAATCCAATTTATTTTTCAATTAAATCCAATTTTATATCATCACAATAAAACTAATTTACTTTAAAAACTTTAATCTAATTAAAGATTGACTATGATCAAATAAAGTCCAATGGGTAATTTAATCTAAACACATAGAAATATCATGTAAAAGGAAAGAGATATTTAAATCTAATTCAATAAATCCAATTTAATATATATCAACTTTGAACAGGAGATTTAAATCCATTTTAAGACTTTTAACAGTTCTAAGTTCAATTGAAAATTTTTCAAGTTTAAATCCAATTTAAATAAAGTATCTAAATCTAATTTATAATAAAATTAAATCTAAATTAGTTTTCCTAAATCCAACTTAGGGTTTTTGAATAAATTTAAATCCAATTAAAATTTATTCAGTAAATCCAATTTAGAGGTTGAAACGAAATTTATTTAGGCTTGTATATTTGATAAATATTTAGGTTAAGTTTTTCAATTTGAATCGAACCCATATAAATAATGAATTGATAATTGGTCAATTCCAATTTAAATCATTTAGGCCAAGCCCAACAACAAAAACATTAACATGCACTGAGCTATCATGCGTTGGGCCCGGCCCAGCCCGTATCAACCGTGCGCTGGGCTCTTCCTAGCGCATCCTTGTGTGTTGGGGTTATATGCACATCACAGCGCTGGGCTGGCCCAGCGCATGAATCATATGGGTGTTGGGTTTTACCACCGCCACCCCAAGGCCCGCGCCTAGCAGCAACGCCGGCGGTGGCGTACCACCTCTCAGGGCGGCACGATTTTTCAAAAATAATCCAATTTTCTTAAAAAAACACGAATCCAATCAAATTTTTCGGTTTACCCAGTAAATCCAATTCAACACATGAAGAATTAATTTTACAGATAAGCATGCATAATATAAATTATCCAAAATTACATACAATACATAACATGTTTACGATATTATAACATTTTTGTTTTTGAAGAAAAATCGGTTTTATATATCATTCAATCGAAAGTTTGCAACGCCTGGAACAATACGATTCATATCGACTCAAACGATGCAGTAAGAACATCTGAAACACCAACTATCAAGTTCTTGAAGATAACAAATCTTAAGAACTCACAAACGAACACAAGAAAATTGTTGTGCAACTCCTATTCAAGGAGAGATAAAACTCTCATTTGAGAGAGAAAGCAAACTCTCATACGTGAGAGAAAATAAAATACTAAAGAAAATATCTAAAACGCTATATAAATTTAAAAACTTAAGTATCACCCGTCTTCATCTCGTCAAATTTGTCTCTGTCTATTTAGATCCATATTCGTCTCGTCAGATTTGAAGATGTGATGTACAACTTGAAGAAGGGTGCTCCAAACCAATCCACCGATGATGGTGGTGGTAACAGTAGTGAAGTAGATGACTGCTTCACCAAGCCATCGCCGACGGAGGAAAGTAGAAGAAAAAAAAAGGTTAGGGTTTAGAGAGATGAGGAGAGAGAGAGAGAGAGAGGCGTGAAAAAAGATATTATAACAATTAAAACACATAAACATACAACGAATATCATGATATTCCCAAATTTTGGCTCTGATACCTCAGTTATGATCCGATTCGGGGATATTCATTATATTAGCATATAGATCAATTAACGAAAGTTGTCAAGAGTAATCGAATTACCTTTTTCGTCAATTGATTCTTGATTTATCAGCAGCAGCCCCAGACTCCTGCCTCTAGATAATCACGCGGAAGAAAAATTCTCCAAGAAAAGCTCGATCTCCTCCTCAGCAACTATTGCAGGTGGCTACACGGATGGAAAGGGAGGGATTTTTCTTTCCTAATGCTCTAGGTTTATTTTGGCTCAGTGTCACATTCTGAAACAATGACTTGTCTATTTGGAGTTCTGACACTGACTGAATTCTTATACCCAGTAAAAGATACCCCCAGGGTTAATTAGTGAGGGCGGCCGATTTGTCCTATTTCAGATGGGCTTCAGGCTTGGTTTTCACTTAGCCCATGTGTAATTAATTAAATCCAAGTCTAATCTAATTGGTAATTAATTAATTACATTAATTCAATTAATATAATTCAACTTATAAATTAATTTCTAATTAATTTAACTTATGAATTTCATCATATAATTTAATTTAATCCAATTAAATATCTTTAATTAAGTCATGCCATCTATTTTGTTAGACAATTCACATCAAATGTGATTTTACCAAAATACCCTTAGCTTAACGAAATATTCCTTTTTTGCACATAGTGCGACTCTCTAGGCTCGATTCAATTGGCAATGGGAGGACTCCAAAGGATAAGGTTGACACCTAGCCGACACTGTGGAACCAAATCGTAACCCAATTGAAAACGAGATGATCATATCATCACGAACTTTGACTACGAATACCATATGTGTATAAACTCTTCATCGACGTGACTCGATCAAGTCAGAGTCATGGTTTAGTCAAACTCATAGAACTTGATGTTGTACTAAGAATCATAATAATGTGAAATTACCAAACTACCCTCAGTGACAATCACGGGATAGTTTATATGCTTTGGCCAAAGACTTATAATTTGAATTACTTACGATTGTACAGGTCACATACTCGTTTACCGTCGAGACGGTGAATCCCATTTTGGCAAGTTAACTTATAACATCGAATGCACTATTGGATCGTAGTTTGAGGTCGACCCCACCTAACAGGTGATAAGGATCTAACTATTCTGATAACATATCCAATACTACTAGCATGTTATAAATGACTCCTCAGGTCTAAAGTGCACACATACTATCACAATCTTAATCCCAATCATTGACTGTCAAAGAGTAAATACCCATGTGATCGGATTAATGCGAGTCGAGTTCAAATATGTTAATTCCATTAATCATATTCATGACACTATCTCCCACTATCTAATCAGTGTACGACTGGCACTTCCTTGTCAAAGAAGGTGTTATATGAGTTGAATAATAATGCCCAATTAATATTTGTTAACTCACGAACTCCCAATTTTAGAGATTAAGTACTGGACTGTTCCAGTGCCTCCTCTTGTCCATAAGAGGTGGAAAGTCTATCTTGAAATCTCTTGGACTAATTTGTTCAATACATTTAAATGCCATTAGATTTATATGAACAATATCAAAACCTTTATTCTATAAATAGAAATATCAAATGTTTTGTACAAATAACTTATCTAAGCCCTACACAATCTAATTCCTCGGAGGCATTAAGGGCATACACCTAACACCTACAACTTTTATTTCAATAGTTTGAACAAAGTTATGTCATTTTCACATCTCTTGATAAATTGTTTAGTTAAAACTTTTAAAACTAAAACAACTTTCACACGATCACTCGGACTCACTAAGCCTTTGCTTACGTACAACTCTTTCTTGTCTTTCATCCAGTTATAGGTGAGTTCGACATTAAGACTAGTTCGGATGATCATCAAGTATACTTTGATCTATCTTAGCAATGGACTTTTGTAGTAGAGATATTATCTTGACTTTATTGTTAGCGATCTTACGGTTATGCCCTACTTGATAAGTGATTTGTATTTTGTTTAGTTAAATGTGACATGGAAGTGTATGAATGATTCTGTAAAACAAGATGGTGATGTTTTGTCTACTTGTATTCCGCTGCTAGTTGGTTTTGTCTTATTGATGTATGATTGACTTACGTATTAAGTTGGATCTGGTTAGAACGAAATGGGGCGTTACAAAAGATGTCTATGCTTCCACCCTTTTAATTTTCCCCAAAAGCGTTCCACCAAAATATTATAATCTTTCTTTTGAACTTTGGAATGGTGAAGCGGCGGTTTGAGATCATAATATTAAGATTTGCGCTATTTCTGATCTTTTCTACCACATTAATCGGGATATTTGCCGAAAAATGAATTCGAGATTTTGAACGGTTGATACTCTATCCTGACATAGTGCAATAGTATCCAAGCACCGACGTGGTGTTCCAAATTTGTTCCTTAGTAGCTTCGCCGAAGAGAATTAGATCGTCGGTGAAAAGGTGAGAGATACAGGGTCTGTGAGTAGAAGTTGTCAGTCGTCTCCAACACCCATCGTTAACCGAGTTGTGAATCATCAACCTAACTTCTTGATACAAAAAATGAATAAGTACGGGGGTAGTGGGTCCCCCTTTCTTAGTTGACGTAAAGGTTTAAACCACTCTGTGATTTAACCCTTCCAAAGGAGTGACAAATTTGCAGACGTTGTATAATCAATTATTAGACTAATCCAGTTTCAGGGGAAACCCATCTCAAGTAACACACTCTCCAAAATTTTCAAATTTATCTTGTCGTAACCTTTTCAAAATCGATTTTCGCTATGTAGTATCCTTTTTTTCCTCGCATTTTATTCATGCTATGTAGGGCTTCTTGAGTTACGATAATGTTATCAACCATTTGTCGACGCCTAATAAAACTACTTTGAGTTTCAGGAATTAAGTCATCCATCATATTTCTCAGACGATTGGCTAGGGCTATTGAAATAATTCAAAATACATTAGACAAGCTAATAGGGCGAAATTTAGAGAGTTTTGTTGCGTTTTTTTCTTTGGTGCTAATTTATAACTATGTATACATTTATGTGCAACATATATAGTTAATGATTGGATCGCAGGTTAGGTGGGTTGTAATTATTAAACTCACCACTCAACCCGAAAATGGTGGATGCAACAATTTCAAACTGCTATACTATTTAAAACTTTTAAACCGGTGATTTTCAAGCGGATCAACTCGGTTTGAGCAGTTCGTGAGAATTTGTATGTACCCCAAAATTATGTATGGACGCCACTCAAGTTTTTCACTATAGAAAAACTAAAAAACACCAAAAATTAGTGTTTTATCAAATTGCAGTCCATTGAAGTAAAACACCGTTCAACTCTCTATCTTTACTCTTACCACTATAAGTTTTCACCTTAAAAGTTTTCCTGAAATACCCTTTTTCCTTAAAATGATGTCACGAATATCGGCAGCTTCTTCAAAAGCAAATGTTGCTAAAACCTGTCAGTTGGCAGCTGCTATAAGAAAAAGAAAAAATCATTGGAATTTCGAGACTTCCATAATTCACCAATTCACTTAGCAAAAAAGTATTTAATCAATTCAGTATGCATTACTCGGGGTTTTTGTCATTCAAAAATTAAGTTTTGATTGTTAATCATATTTATTTATTCGACACACATCGAATGTGTGCCGCCGACTAATATACATAGATAGTACGACTAATATACATAGATAGTATTAGTTGTGGTTAAGGTTTGATTTTGCACACCACACACAAAATAAGTTTTGATTATTGGTGTTATAGCCTGGCCAAGATTCAGACTAGCCCATTACAAATTTGAGTTGGGCTGAGACCAAATGAGCCTGGCTCGGAACAACCCATTTGACACCATCAGGCATCCTAGCTATACAGCAAATGAAGCATTTCTATTTGTTAACTAACAACATGAAATACATATAATTTGGACCAAACAAATATGAATGCAAAAGAATACTTCTAAATTTCTACATTAAAACTAATTGGCCAACTGATAGCCCCAACTCATGACTTTTGCACAAGCAATGCCTAGATAAACCAAGTATTTCAATTTATTCCCAATTGAAATAGACAATGGTGCTACTTTAACCACAAATTCTGGCGCCCGTCTAACGTTCTAACAATGTTAAATGCTACTGAAAAATAGTTTTAATATGAATCTGCATCTTTACCAATGAAGTTATATTTGTGATAGAGAACTTAATCTCAATCACATTTTTTAGTGTTATTGGAAAATCTTACTCATTTAGTAGACATGATTAATCAAATAAAGTAAAATAAAAGTACACATTTGAGAAGGCCAATGAAATTTCAAGCAAAACTTTTAAGAACATATGAATTATCAGAAAGAGGTATAAGGAATAGAAATCATACAAAGGGAACAACCCATGTTGTAATCACCAATGTAACGTAGTAAACTTGGATTACATGTCCTTTTATGGATTCACATGAAATTCTCTAACTGTAACGATTACAAGCAAACAATGATCTACACAAACAAGAGATTGATTAGGTACAGAAACATCATCCCTTTCATTTCTGCAACCTACAAAAAATGATGCATAGGATTAGTACCATCGTTTATCTCGCACATATTCAGAAACGTGCTGCCTTTAGTTGGATTATGCTGACAAACCGGAAAAGGAATAAATGATAGAAAATTTTACTATGTTTTTCAATCCTTCCAAATTTCCTTTTCCACTCATGCACCAAAATCAAACAACAAAATGTAAGCTAAGGTCTACAAGAGAAATAAAATTGTTGAGAAATACATACCAAACATAGGTAAAGTACCAACCAAACCTCACATACATGCCTCACGGATCTTCTTGCCTAAAACAAGTTGAAAAGTCATAACATGATGTAAATGCAACATGCAAAAACTAATTAATATTAAGTAGATGTTTCCTTTCTTTACAAGTTCTTGTGCGGAATCACGCTTGCTCTAATCAATTTGAAGCAAACTAACCAACACTGAGCGACATTCTTTTTTTACAACGCGAAAATCGAAACAACCATTACGGATACGATTAAAGAGAAGGGCTCTTTCTGTTCCACTACCGAACTCATGCATCATCTGATATAAAATCAACTCCAATGAAAACATATCAGCCTTTTGGGTGATTGCTTTGGGGTTGTTTTTAATCTCAGGTGCTTGATACAATATATTCCCAGCCGAACTCAATATCTCATCATCAGAACTTGAACCCATACAACTTATTGCTGAAATTTAATTAAGATTACATTATGAACAGAATTTCCACTATCATATAAAGAATGCATATGATGAATGCAACTTCAAATGCATAAAGTTTTCAACTACTATAGCAAATTGAAAAACATGCAACCATTAAATTGTCAACATGCCAAAGATGTTAAGTGTAATACATAAACAACATATAAATACAACACATGTATTGATATTAGACCATAATTTTTTTACAGAAGTAAAGATGTCTTATGACCAGAGTTTAACTAATGAAGCAATTTTGGGAAACTATCATCTTAAGCGAATTGATAATTTACTTAAACAATGATTAAAAAAAACTTAAAAAGCCCAAAATCAGCCAGCTTAACATTATCATCTGCATTGATGTAGACGTTTTGTCTTGATAAATCCCTGTGAATAATGTTTTTGCTGTGGATATACTCCAAAGCTGAAGCCAACGCCCAAAAGTACCATACTGTGGGTGTCTCCAGCTTACTACTATTTAGGATTTCTTCTAAGGTCCTACAAAATTACCAAATTAGAAAACCATTAGATTAATGCACTTTATATATAATACTTACTGTTACATAAAATTGTGTTTATTACATACGCCAGACACAATTCCATTACTATATACAACGTATGCGTAAACGCATTACAAAGTGATGGGTGATCTTCCTTAACAGCAAGGGATGAGTTGTTTTTCTCTACTGCAGGTGTTAAGTTCTCATCCTCAACAGCAAGTGATGAGTTCTTTTCTTCGTTATCAAGAAATATTCATAATAAATATATTAAATAATTGGATTTTAGGGCACATCCCTAACAAAAACATATTCCTTGATAACGAAGAAAAGAACTCATCACCTGCTGTTGAGGATGAGAACTTAACACCTGCAGTAGAGAAAAGCAACTCATCACTTGTTGTTAAGAAAGATCACCCATCACTTCGTAATGCGTTTACGCATACGTTGTATATAGTAATGGAATTGTGTGCGACGTATGTAACAAACACAATTTTATGTAACAATAAGTATTATATATAAAGTGCATTAATCTAATGGTTTTCTAATTGGGTAATTTTGTATGGACCTTAGAAAAAATCCTTGATAGCAAGCTGGAGACACCCACAACGTGGAATTACTTTTCCTAAAACAATAGGATAACAAAATAAACATCAACTTTCTAAAATAAGTTTTTGAAAAACAGAACAAACTAAATTTAGGTTATGACCAATTTAATTACCCAGTTCTTCAAGCTCGACAAAAGATGAGTAGTTTGTAGTGCAAGGAAATCCTTCAATTGAGGTGTCAAAACAACATTCTTGGTACTCCGACTTCACATCAGGACTAGACTTCACACTTCTAGAATCCACATCAGGACTTCCAGACTTTAATTTACCTCATGAATTTCAGTCTCCATTGGAAAACAACATTATAGATAATTACATTCCAGATAAAACTAATCTATGATCCAAATAAATATTTTCAGAACGGAAACATTCTATTAAGAATAAGAAGGAAATATATAAATGAAACATTTACTTATTCTTATAAATTCTTAATTACTTTGATCAACAAAGGGAAAATTTCTTCAGAAAAATTTCACGAACTAAGAAACGCGGTCATTAGACCGCATCTAAAAATTTCATTAAATACTATTTCATCTTGATCTACAAACCAAGATGAAAACGAACACAGAGACAAAACTTAATTACGGAAAAATTGGTTAATCTAATAGAACCTAACAAAACGAAAGGAAAAGAGATACAACAAGAAAACTCATATTTGAAACTACTTCTATATACAGAAAAAGATAAATGAAAACCTAATTATTGAATAATCTTTTAATCTAATAGAACCTAACAAAACGGAAGGAAAAACAAACATACACCAAGAAAACGTGTATTTAAGACTACTTCTATAAACGGAAAAAAATATGGATGAAAACCTAATTACGGAAAATCACTTAATCCAAGAATATTAGACTAATCCAGTTTTGGGGAAACCCATCTCAAATAACACACTCTCCAAAAATTATTAATTTATCTTGTCGTAACTTTCTCAAAATCAATTTTCGCTACGTAGTATCCTTTTTTTCCCCACATTTTATTCATGCTAGGTAGGGCTTCTTGAGTTACGATAATGTTATCAACCGTTTATCGACCCCTGATAAAACTACTTTGAGTTTGTGGAATTAAATCATTCATCATATTTCTCAGACGATTGGCTAGGGCTTTTGTAATAGTTCAAAATATCATTAGACAAGCTAATAGGGCAAAATTTAGAGAGTTTTGTTGCATTTTTTTCCTTTGGTGCTAATCTATAACTATGTATACATTTATGTGCAACATATATAGTTAATGATTGGATCGCAGGTTAAGCGAGTTGTAATTATTAAACTCACCACTCGACCCAAAAATGGTGGATGGCAACAATTTCAAACTGCTATACTATTTAAAGCTTTCAAACCGGTGATTTTCAAGGAGATCAACTTAGTTTGAACAGTTCGTACGAATTTGTATGTACCCCAAAATTATGTATGGACGCTACTCAAATTTTTCACCATAGAGAAATTAGTGTTTTATCAAATTGCAGTTCATTGAAGTAAAACACCGTTCAACTCTCTATCTTTACTCTTGCCACTATAAGTTATCACTTTAAACGTTTTTCCTGAAATACCTTTTTTACTTAAAACGATGTCACCAATATTGGCAGTTTCTTCAACAGCGAATTTTGCTAAAAAACTGTCAGCTGCTATAAGAAAAAGAAAAAATCATTGGAATTTTGAGACTTCCATAATTCACCAATTCACTTAGCAAAAATGTATTTAATCAATTCAGTATGCATTACTCAGGGTTTCTGTCATTCAAAAGTTAAGTTTTGATTGTTAATCATATTTATTTATTCGACACACATTGAATGCATGTCACCTACTAATATACATAGATAGTATTAGTTGTGGTTAAGGGTTGACTTTGCACACCACACACAAGATAAAAGTTTTGAACATTGGTGTTATAGCCTGGCCAAGATTCAGACTAGCCCATTACAAATTGGAGTTGGGCTGAGACCAAATGAGCCTGGGTCGGAACTGCCCATTTGACACCGTCGGGCATCCTAGCTATACAGTAAATGAAGCATTTCTATTTGTTAACTAACAACATGAAATACATATAATTTGGACCAAACAAAGATGTATTCAAAAGAATACTTCTAAATTTCTACATTAAAACTTCATGGTCAACTGATAGCCCCAACTCATGACTTTTGCACAAGAAATGCCTAGATAAACCAACATATTTCAATTTATTCACAATTGAAATAGACAATAATGCTACTTTAACCTCAAATTCTGACGTCCTTCTAACTTTCTAACAATGTTAAATGCTATTGAAAAATAGTTTTAATTTGCATCTGCATCTTTACCAATGAAGTTTTATTTGTGATAGAGAACTTAATCTCAATCACATTTTGTAGTGTTATTGGAAAATCTTACTCATTTAGACATGATTAATCAAAAAAAATAAAATAAAAGTACACATTTGAGAAGGCCAATGAAATTTCTAGCAAAAATTTTAAGAGCATATGAATTATCAGAAACAGGTATAAGCAATAGAAATCCTACAAAAGGAACAGCCCATGTTGTAATCACCAATGTAAATTAGTAAACTTGGATTACATGTCTTTTTATGGATTCACATGAAATTCTCTAACTGTAACTATTTCAAGCAAACAGTGGTCTAAACAAACAAGAGATTGATTAGAAATAGAAACACCATCTCTTTCATTTCTGAACCTACAAAAAATGCTGCATAGGATTAGTACCATCGTTTATCTTGCACATATTCAGCAACATGCTGCCTTTAGTTGGATTATGCTGAGAGACAGGCAAAGGAATATACTTTCTTGAATTAAATGATAGAAAATTTTACTATGTTTTTCAATCCTTCCAAATTTCCTTTTCCATTCATGCACCAAAATCAAACAACAAAATGTAAGCTAAGGTCTACAAGATAAATAAATTGGCTGAGAAATACATACCAAACATAGGCTAAGTACCAACCAAACCTCACATACATGCCTCATGGATGTTCTTGCCTAAAACAAGTTGAAAAGTCATACAATAATGTAAATGCAACATGCAAAAACTAATTAATATTAAGTAGATGTTACCTTTCTTTACAAGTTCTTGTGCGGATTCATGCTTGCTCGGATCAATTTGAAGCAAACTAACCAACACTGAGCAAAATTCTTCTTTTACAACGTGAAAATCGTACCAACCATCACGGATACGATTAAAGAGAAGGACTCTTTCTGTTCCACTACTGAACCCCTGCATCATCTCATATAAAATCAACCACAATGAAAACATATCAGTCTTTTGGGTGATTGCCTTGGGGTTGTTTTTAATATCAGGTGCTTGATACTATATATTCCCAGCCGAACTCAACATCTCATCATCAGAACTTGAACCCATACAACTTATTGCTGAATTTAAATTAGGATTACATAATGAATAGAATTTCCACTATCATCTAAAGAATGTATATGATGAATGCAAATAATCAAGTGCATAATGAAGCAATTTTGGGAAACTATCATCTTAAGCGAATTGATACTTTACTTAAACAATGTTAAAAAAAAGAAAAAAACTTACAAAGCCCAAAATCAGCCAGCTTAACATTATCATCTGCATCGATGCAGACGTTTTGTCTTGATAAATCCCTGTGAATAATGTTTTTACTGTGGATACACTCCAAACCTGAAGCCAACTGTCACAGACTTAGTCTCTTACAAACGTCTCGTGCGGCGCTTAGCTTCGATCTATCTCTTGCGTAACTCGTGCTAAGTTAGCCTCACCCACTTGTGCTCGTGTGCTAAGGGAATTTGGCAAAGATCACAAAGAAGCTTTTAAAGAAAAGTACTCTTTATTGCTCTTCCAACTCTTGGATGGTTACAAATAAATGCCTAGCCCTCTATTTATACTAACCATCCTTGGAATGGGCGGCTAAGATTAATTTGATCCTACGGCTACGATCTATCATCTAGATTATTCTACTAGATATTTACATGGAAGTTTCAAGGTAATTCTACTTATACATGTCTCTACGTAATTCTAGAGAATTCCTACCATTCTCTACAAATTTAGAACTACTCTAGAATGTTCTATTCTCTATTATAAATACATGGGAACCTAGATAGTAACCATTTTAGAACCTCATTTTGTGGAAAGAGTTCTTGAAATCTCCCGGGGCGTGACACAACACCCAAAAGTAATTCCATGTTGTGGGTGTCTCCAGCTTGCTACTATCAAGGATTTTTTCTAAGGTCCTACAAAATTACCAAATTAGAAAACCATTAGATTAATGCACTTTATATATAATACTTACTGTTACATAAAATTGTGTTTGTTACATACCTCGGACACAATTCCATTACTATATACAACGTATGCATAAACGCATTACAAAGTGATGGGTGATCTTCCTTAACTGCAGGGGATGAGTTGCTTTTCTCTACTGCAGGTGTTAAGTTCTCATCCTCAACAGCAAGTGATGAGTTCTTTTCTTCGTTATCAAGAAATATGTTTTTTTTCTTCAATTAATGACTCGTCTTCATCAGAAGGTGTTTGATTGTGGCTGACTCATCAGAGAAATTGTATGCTCCCAATTGAATCCATGACAAATGGTATCGTATGACGTGGGGATGGCTTAAAGAAGCCATCACCTTAACCTCCCTGTTAAATACAAATTAAGAAGTTATTTTTTAACAAAAGTAAATAAGAATCCATAACTATTAAAAACAATATTATTGGAATGGTACCTTACTGTCTTGTGCACTGTCTCATCATTAAAACCGACCTTCTTGATTGCATATATTGAATCATCAATTTTGCTTTGGCATTTAAAAACAATTCCAAAACCCCCATTTCCTAAAACAATGGGATAACAAAATAAACATCAACTTTCTAAAATAAGATTTTGAAAAACAGAACAAACTAAATTTAGGTTATGACCAATTTAATTACCCAGTTCTTCAAACTCCACAAAAGATAAGTAGTTTGTAGGGAAAGCAAATCCTTCAATTGAGGTGTCAAAACAATATTCTTGGTACTCAGACTTCACATCAGGACTAGACTTCACACTTCCAGAATCCACATCAGGACTTTCAAACTTCACCTCAAGAATTTCAACCTGCATTGGGAAACAACATTATAGATAATCACATTCCAAATAAAACTAATCTATGATCCAAGTAAATATTTTCAGAACAGAACAATTATATTAAGAATAAGAAGAAAATACATAGATGAAACATTTACGTACTCTAATAAATTCTTAATTACTTTAATCAACAAAGGGGAAATCATCTTCAGAAAAATTCACTAACTAAGAAACGCGGTCATTAGACCGCATCTAAATATTTCATTAAATATTATTTCCTCAAAAATCTGATCTACAAACCAAGATGAAAACGAACACAGAGACAAAACCTAATTACAAAAAAATCGGTTAATCTAATAGAATCTAACAAAACAAAAGGAAAAGAGATATAACAAGAAAACTCGTATTTGAAACTACTTCTAAATACAGAAAAAAAACAGATGAAAACCTAATTGTGGAATAATCTTTTAATCTAATAGAACCTAACAAAACGGAAGGAAAAACAAACATACACCAAGAAAATGAGTATTTAAGACTACTTGTATAAACGGAAAAAGACATGGATGAAAACCTAATTAAGGAAAATCACTTAATCTAAAAGAAAATTTTCATATAATAGAAGAAATACACAAAGGAACGTAAGACTACATCTAAAACAAGAAAATACATATATGAAAACCTAATCAAACAAAAAACTCATTTAATCAAATACGAACGAGGAAACAAAAAAATCTCCAAAAAAGCTTCATACGTAAATAATGATCTAAGAAATGCGAACTAAGAATTGCGAATTGAAGACTAATCAATAATTCCATTACGTAATTATTTCAATCTTCATAAAATATCTAAAACTACACCGTAATTTTCACAAAATAATGATAAGTGGCATAGTAACCTCACCTAGGTCCAATTGTTAAATGTTAGTTTCTTTTACCCTAGCGAGCACTCTAAACCTTAAGTGTCCTTCAAATCCATGAATTTATTTCAATTCCTCATCACAATCTGCTCCAAGTACTTTGAACATCCATAAATTAAAACATCAATAAAAAGTAATCTCATCAGGACTTTAAGACTTCACCATGGGACTAGACTAGACAATTCCAGAATCCACACCAGGACTTCCAGACTTAGCCTCAGGACTTTCAGTCCTCATAGGAAAACAACATTATAGATAAATAAATTCCAAATAAAACTCAACTATGATCCAAATAAATATTTTCAGACCAAAACAAAACAATTCTATTAAAAATAAGAAGAAAATACATAAATGAAACATTTATTCTAACAAATTCTTAGATACTCTAATCAACATAGGGAAAAGTATCTCAGAAACATTTCAAAACACGGTCATTAGTCTGTGTCTAAAGACTCTAAACAATCTATTAAATAATATTTCCTCAAAAATTTGATCTACGAACCAAAAACAAAACACAGAGATAAAACCTAATTATGGAAAAATCTTTTAGTCTAATAGAACCTAACAAAACCAAAGGAAAAAAGATACACCAAGAAAACACCCATATAATACTACTATTAAAATAGAAAAATAAATAGATGAAAACCTAATTAGGGAAAATAACTCACATAGATATACACCAAGAAACACAAGACTGCATCTAAAACAGGAAAATACTTATATATGAAAACCTAATTACAGAAAATCACTTAAATCAAAAAGAAGATCTACACATAGAAATGCACCAAGAAACCAAAGACTGCATCTAAAACAGGAACATACATATATGAAAACCTAATCAAACAAAACTCATTTAATCAACTAATACAATCTAAAAAACTGAGGAAACAAAAAAGAAATCTCCAAAAAAACTTCATACATAAATGATTCAAGAAATGCGAACTAAGAATTGTGATTTAAAGACTAATCTACAATTTCCAGTACGTAATAATTTCCAAAACAAATCTAATCGGTGAATAAAAACATCAATAAAATGTAATCAAATAACATTTAAGAAGCGAATAGGAAGAGAAGTTCACCATTGTTACTTGTCGCAGTGATCGAGATACGAAGCAGATGAGAGCGCAAATGGAAAAAGTAAAAAATAGAGAGAATACAGAGAGCGGGAAATGAAATAGAAAGGGAGTTTAACTATTATATTTTGATTAAGAAAAGTTTTAGAAGCCAAAAATGAGTAAATGACATAAAAAGGTCCGGGAGATCTGTGAGTGATTTTACGTAGGAAGTGACAACAAAGTGGTGTCAATAGTGCCCATGGAAAATCCTTTATCAACAAGGAATTTGCTCAATCTTTCGTACCAGGCTCTTGGAGCCTGTTTTAACCCATAGAGAGCCTTTGATACCTTGAAAACATGTTATGAGAAATAATTGTTTGTAAAACCAGGAGGCTGTTCAACATATACTTCTTCATTTATGAAACCATTTAAAAAGGCACTTTTGACGTCCATTTAAAAAAGGATGAATTTCTTAAAAGCAGCAAAGACAAGTAACATACGAATGGACTCGAGTCTAGCTACTGGAGCGTATGTTTCATCGTAATTTATACCTTCCTCTTGACCGTAGCCTTTAGCTACTAGTCTAACTTTGTTCCGAATTACCTTACCATTTTCATCGAGTTTGTTTCCGAAGACCCATTTGGTACCAATGAATGGATGATCAGTGGGTCTTTTTACCAGAGTCCAAACTTGATTCTTTTTTAATTGAGCAAGTTTTTCCTCCATATCCTTTATCCAGGATTCATCACTTAAGGCTTCATCAATGTTTCTTATTTCGGAAAGATAAAGAAATGCACAGCTACCAGTGTTTGGAGCATCAGTCCCAACTTTCTTAAAACTGGATCTGGTGGTAATTCCAACATTTGGATTACCTAGGATGATATCTGTTGGGTGACTTGAGGCATGGTTGAATTTTCTTTGTCTGGAAGTTCCAGCTTCTGTTGGAGCTTCCAATTTCTCCTCATTGATGGAATCATTGTTGATGTTATCATTTGTACTTGGAACTTTCGGATCTTTTGGAAGAATATCAGAGTTTGTACAGGTGGAAGTACCAGTGATACCTGCAATTTCTGAGTTCAAAGATTCTTTGACTGTACAAGGGTTAGTTTCATCAAAGGTAACATGCATAGATTCCTGAACGATTCTTTTGCGTTTATTGAAAACACCATAAGATTTGCTACGAGTAGAGTATCCCATGAAAATTCCTTCATCAGCCTTGAAATTGAACTTTGTAAGATATTCTCTATCATTTAAAATGAAGCACTTGCATCCAAAGACACGAATGTAGGATATGTTTGGGACTTTATCATATCATAATTAAAAAGGGGTTTTACTAATTAAAGGCCTTAGGAAAACTCGATTTGAAATGTAACAGGCAGTGTTCACAGCTTCTCCCCAAAATATGGTAGGTAAGTCATATTCATGAAGCATGGTTCTAGCCATTTCTTGTTGATAAGAGGTATTTTTACGTGTTTTTAAGACCGTAATTCTTATGATTTGGATTCACTTATTGCTTAAATCATATCACATTTGCATTTAATAGGTGTGTTAAGTGAACAGGTAATAAATGAAAATACATGAAGAAAAAAGAAGAAAAACAATATACAAAACAAGTTCATGTATGTTTTTCAACACTTAGGCAGTTTATGCATCTCCTAGCACATTCGAACGATAATTCTGTACATTTAGAGACCAAATTGGACAAAGTGTCCTTCTAGCTTCAAATGGGAACTTGAATCATCCAAATCGGAGGTCTATAGAGAAAATTGTGAAGGAAATACGATTGTTGCGCCGAACAGAGAAATACATGCGCCAGGACACGCCCCAGCGCCCTCCTAGTCACGCCTAGGCGTGGATGTCCGACTGTTACTCTTTTCAGCCTAAATTCCAGCATTATATGATGGGAAGGAATCACTTTTAGCCACAATTCAGCACATGTGTTGATGGGATGTTATAAGTGTGTTTCTTGGTAGAATTGCTTTATGGGATTTTATACTACACACTTTAGAGTAATGGAGGACACAAGAAAGGGACAACACATGGGAGGGAGAAGAATCTACACCTATAAAGCTAATCATCTCTTGCATTCATTCTTCATCAATCAAATAGTGAGAGAACCGATCATAGCAGAGAAAGGAGGGGAGAGAAGGATTCTTGATTCTTCATCACCATTGGAAAAGGAAGATTCAATTGGAGTTCCATCATTGTTCAATTAGAGGGAGTTTTATAGCTTTTCATTTCATTTATGTCTATGAACATGTGTATTAATTCATTATTGTTTCTCATATTATCCATCAAGCACTAAATTCATAAGACTAAGGCCATGTAAGGTCAAATTGTGATATATGCTTATAATAGATGATTGTTGAGGTTATGCTTATATTGTTATGTGATGTGAATTTTTGATTTTGCCTATCTTGCATATATTTGATCACTATATGTTAGAATCTTATGCCTAGGTTAATATTTCGGGAGAAAATTGACGTAGGGTGCAAGAAGTTCACATCATGACCCGCAACTAATGAGGAATTGCCCTAGACATAGGTAAAGATTCCCGGGTGAAGTTGTTCGATTCCAATCGAGTGAACTCTAGTACGTTAATGCATGTTTAGTGGTTAGATTTCCGGATAGGAATATTTGTGAAATCACGATCTAAGCATAGGAGTTTATACGCGAGACATCGGTTATTCTCTACCCTCGGAGCGCTCACCATAACAATATAAGTGTAATCCTTCAACAAGAACCTTTATAAGTATATTTGATCAATTTGAACCTAGAATGTGCCTTAGTCTCCCTTTATAATTGGTTTTAAATCACTTGCTCATCTTTGTTCTTGTTCTTTACAAATTTTATTTGAATTTGTTCTTACTTTGTTTATTCACTTCTTTACAAATCTTAAACTAGAATTCAAGTCCTTGTGGTTCGACAATCCGGACTTACCGTCCATTTATTACTACACACGACTAGTGCACTTGCCACCAAGCATGTTAGCTTTTAGCGTGTCACTTGTAAAACACATTTTTCCTTTCTACAACCCCGTTTTGTTGAGGGGTTTTGGGTGAGGAGAAATTATGATTATATCCATTTTCTTCACAAAAAATAGTAAAATTGCTTTCCTCAAATTCGGCACCGTGATCACTACGAATGCGTTTGATGGAAAATCTTTTTTCATTTTGCAAACGTTTAGTGAGGGAAATAAAAGAATTCAAAGCTTCATTTTTGTGGGTTAGAAATAGTAACCATGTGAACCGAGTGTAGTCATCTACAATTACGAAAGCATATTTCTTACCTGCCATGGTTGCGGTCTTCATTGGTCCAAAAAGGTCCAAATGGAGAAGTTCCAAAGAGCTGGATGTAGAAATATCATGCTTTGGTTTGAAAGAACTTTTGATGTTAGTTAGGGGGTACAATAGGAAGGGTATATCTCCTAGAGCAGTGATCGAAGTGGATATTAAGAAGGCTTATGACACGGTTAGCTGGCGATTTCTGGAGGTAGTGCTCAAGGCTTATGGATTTCCTGAGGAGTTTGTACAGATGATCATGCTTTTTGTTTCCAGTGTATGGACATTTTCAAGGCAAAAGGGGTTTAAGACAGGGTGATCCAATGTCACCCTATCTGTTTGTGCTCCTTATGGATAATTTGTCTAGACAGTTTAAATCTCTTCATACCAACCCTGAGTTTACGTTTCACCCTAGATGCAAGAGAGTGGGTTTGGTCAATCTGTGCTTTGCAGATGACCTGATGATGTTTTCTAAAGGTGATGAAAAGTCCATAACACATATTCAGGCGTGCTTTGAACATTTTCAGAGGTGTCTGGTCTAAAATCAAATTTAGACAAGAGTTAATTGACTGTTAGAGGGGTTAGTGAGGAAAAAAAAAACGAAAACTACTGTTGTGTACTGGCTATGCTGAAGGTGTCTTACCTATGAGGTATCTGGGGGTCCCACTAATTTCTTCTAGACTCACTATAAAGAACTGCACTCCCCTGATTGAGAAAATTATGTCTCGAATAACATCCTGGACTTCTAAATTTTTATCTTTTGCTGGTAGAGTGATGTTAATTAAGGCTGTTCTTTTTGGGGTTCAAATGTTTTGGAGCCAGATTTCCCCTATTCCGTTGACTGTGATTTCTGAGATTGAGAAAATGTGTAGGGCCTTTCTATGGAGTGGTAGGGTGAATGGTAAGTTTTCTGCTTCGGTTAGTTGGCAAGATGTGTGCCTGCCAAAACAGGAAGGAGGCCTGGGGATTATCTCCATTGGTAAGTGGAATATTGTTGCTATTTTTAAGCAACTCTGGAATATTACTGAGAAAGGAGACACCCTATGGATTGGATGGGTGAATGCTTATAATCTGAAGTCTAATAGTATTTGGGCAGTTGAAGCAAAGACATACGACTCATGGTTATGGAAAAAGATGGTTCAGGTGAGAAATGTGTTTCTGGATGCTATCGATACAGTCCATAGTCAATGGAAGATTGGAAAATTTTCTATCATTAATGCGTATATTCATTCGGTGGAACATAAGGAAGAGGTGAGTTAGAGGAAATTGGTATCGGGACCTGGTCCTATAGCGTGGCATAGAGTTATCTTATGGTTGGCCTGTAGGAATAGGCTAAAAACGAAAGATCGAGTGGGAATTTGGAAAAATCTTGATGACTGGGACTGCTTATTTTGTAGAGCAGCAGTAGATACTCGATCCCATATCCTGTTTTGTTGTCCATTTGCTAAAGGTATTATTCATAGTTGCTGGCAGAGGATGGGGATTACCTGCAATAAGAAAGATTGGAATGAGACGATAACTTGGTGCCAGAAGATTAGCAAAGGCAAAACTGAATTAAGTAGAAAGAAGAGGGCGGTGATGGCAGCTACTGTCTATTACATTTGACAGGAGAGAAATAGTAGGCTTTATACAGAAACTCATAATACTTACTCAGATGTTGTAAATAAAATTTGGCAGGTAGTTCAAAGCAAGTTTGGTAAATGATGTAAAGAATCCCAGGTATACCTGGTGTATATGTTCTGTGTTTTGTTTCTAATGGAGAGCTTACTTATTCCAAAAAAAAAAAAAGAACTCTTGACTTGCTTACCTTTCTGACAAGCATCACAAATCTTGTTTTTGATCAAAGGAATTTTGGTAATGCCTCTGACAAGATCCGTCTTTGATACATGGGTAAGGAGCTCCATGTTAGCATGCTCCATCCTTCAGTGCCAGATCCAAGTACCATCATTTGCAGCCACCAGACACTTAATGTCTTGTTTGGTGAGTTCATCAAGATTTATACAATAGACGTTTCCATCGCGAAAAGCATTAAAGATTAATGTATTATTTTTCATAATGGAACAGTGAGTGGGATAAAATTGAACTTGGTAACCCTTGTCACAGAATGACTGATACTAAGAAGATTATGTTTCAAACCTTCTACCAAGCATATTTCCTCAATGATGGTGGATCCATTCTTACTAATGGATCTTTTACCTATAATGCTTCCCTTTGTGTTGTCGGCGAAGGAGACCTTTCCACCAGCGAGATCGTTTAGAGTAATGAATTTTGATGTGTCTCCTGTCATATGCTTGGAACATCCACTATCCAAGTACCACTTATTTTTTCGGATCTGGTTCCGAGGCAAATCCTGCAATAATTACTATAATTTCTTTGGTATCCATTTTTCATTGGGTCCTGCAAGGTTAGCATAATTGAGTTTTGGAACCCAAACAATTTTTGTACCAATATCTCGTTTCACAAACATCTTCGAGAGGTATGACCAGTTTTACCACATGTATGACAAGTTTTCCTTTGGAACTTTCTGTAAGGTTATCGTACATTCTGAATTTGCCATCTAGAAATTTTTGTGCTGGAGCGTTGGGCAATGTCTGATGAAAAGTTTTGATCTTTGTCTTTAATAGTCCTTTTAAGATCTTGAATTTGTTTCCAAACCGAAGTGTTTTCCTTAGTGAGATAATCTCTTTCCTTCAAGACAGAGTTTATCTTCATTAAGGTTTTTAATGCAAAGTTCCAATTGGTTATTATCATGAAGAGCTTTTGTGAGACTTTCTTGAAGAAGTTTGTTTTTTTAAATTAATTTATCAATTTGATTTTCATACTTCTTAATGATATCATGCATGTCTTGGCTTTCATCAAAATCATCATCAGAATTTAATACAAGATTTGATTTTGTAGATACCTAATTGTTGACCATGAGACAATCATCCTTATCATCAAAGTTCTCAGCTTTAGATTCATCATAAGGGGATGATAAGGCGCGTTGTTTGGAACTTCCATCATTTTTCTAGAACTTCTTCAGTTTCGGACAATCTGGTCAAATATGACCTGGTTCAAAACATTCATGGCACACAATCTTGTTGTTCTTCTGCTGATCCCTTTATTTAAAGTTATTTCTAGGATTGCATTGGAACTTCCTGCTTTGCTTGAGAGTTTGCAGTCGTCTTGTGACCATGGGAAGTTCCTCACCAAACAGTTTGTCACTCATATCTTCTGGTTCCAGGATGTCGTTAGAGAAAGCAATAGATTTTTGAGTTTTTGAGACTGAGCTTTCTTCTTTGGGCATTAACATCATTTCATGTGATGTGAGAGATCCAATGAGCTCTCCCATAGTCATAACATTTAAATCTTTTGCTTCATGTATGGCAGTGACTTTGGGAGTCCATTCCTTGGGGAGAGATCTCAGTATCTTCCGAATTTGCTCATTTTCAGGAATGATTTTTCCAAGTCCAAACATAGGGTTTATGACTTGCATGAACCGAGTGTACATCTGACTGATGGTTTCATCGGACTTCATCTGGAACATCTCGTATTGGTGAACCAATAGAGGAACCCTTTCTTGTCTAACTTGACTTGTACCTTCATAAGTGACTTGTACCATCTCCTACATTTGTTTGGACGAGGTACAAGTACTGACGCGATTGTACTCATCTTTGGTGAGAGCGCATGCTAAGATGTTTTCAGCCTTAGCATTCATTTGTAGGGCCTTTTCATCATTGCCATCATAGTCATCTGACTCCTTGGGAACATTTCTTCCGTTGACTGTTTTAGTGGGAATACTTGGACCTTTCATTATAATTCTCCATAGTTTGAAATCTATTGAGATAACATATTTCTTCATTCGGTCCTTCCAGATTGTATAGTTAGATCCATCGAAAAGTGGTGGGCGAGAATGTGATTGTCCCTCTCCATGTGTATCGGCAATTGAGGCGGCCATGTGGATCTTCCAACTCGGGTGGTTAAACCCTTAAAAATGAGCCACCTGGCTCTGATGCCAAATGTAACTAAAGAATTGCCTAAGAGGGGGGGGTGAATTAGGTATTCAAAAATTTTGACAGCGGAACTTAATAAGTACCAAAGTTGTAAACTGAAAAACAACTAGTGTTATCTAAAATGGAACGTATAAGTTCCAAAACAAAATCCAAAAGATTTCTGATAAAAAGTGGAACGTATAAGTTCCAAAACAAAATCCAGAAGAAAACTGAAAAACAACTAGTGTTATCTAAAATGGAAATAACAAAACACACTCGATATGAGGATTTGAGTAACACTGAAAGATCCTAGAGACTAGGTGTGGAACCAGATGGAATTTCCACACAACTACTCTAATATGGATAACAAAAGAGACTTGACTCCAGAAACTCCTCGCTAATCACTCGTGTTTTATATCAGAAACTCTGAAGTAGCGACTGGTACTTTTCTTTCTTACTGGAACCGAAGATCGTACCTAACAATAAGAATTACACGTAATGAGTGTAAGCCAAAGAGTACTTCAGAAATTCGTCATTCTTTGAGAAAAAATACTTTCAGCATTTATAGGAGAAGAGATGAGAGAAAATTTAGTAGATTGGAAAACGACTCTTTCCATATTTATGCTTAACGGATACTTTCCAATTAATGAACGATTTTAAGCAATTAAAAGGAGATAAGATTTATTCACTTCCCTTTTTTAAGAGATGGTTGATTTAGTGATATTGCTTTCCTTTGGAGGAAATAGTTATTTATGTCATTTTCCTTAAGTGTGCATCCTGCGAAAAAGAAAGGCAAGAATAATTATGTTAAAATGAGATTTTCTTGTCATCGTCAAAATTAGTCTGATTGCTTTCCAAAAAGGTCAACAAAAGCAAACAACGAGAACATGTGACAAAAAAATAAATTTTATTGGTTCTATCATCTATAGTTTACACAAGATAAATCCCTCCTTTCTAATAAGCTTTTCCTTTATCAATTTTAAATTATGGTTCAACTCATGGATCTCCTAATAAAACTTTTCACAAGGTCTGTTTGGAGTCACACAGACTTCTCTTCGTTGTGAATAATTTATTTCTTCTATATAGTTTCTTCTTATTGATTTCTTGAATTCCTCTTGAAAACTCTAGTATCTTGCTTCTCAAATCCTTCAAATTAGCTAAACTAATATTTGCGATGATATTTAATATATGTCTCAAAATTAGAAAATAAATTCTAAATCACATATATTAAGGAAATTGATATTTAATTAAATTATATTTTGTCAAATATAGAATAATTTTATTGTCAATAAAAAATATGTTTATCTAAATTTTAAAATTAGTTTAAAACACAATTTTTAATTTTCTCTAATTTTTAGGATATTTTAATTTTTTGTGATGTTTTAATGTTATTATTATTAATAATATTTATCTAAATGTTAAACTCTGAAATATGTAACTTTATATTTTTATTATTCTAATTTTATTGGATTTTTTAATAATTGTTAGAAATTTTAAAATTATTTCCAAATTTTTTTAAGAAATTTAATCCCTGTCAGAATTTGTTCCCTCCAAAATAGTCCAAATGGCAGTCCAACTGGCACATATTCTGTCACGCCCCACTTCACCTGTTTGATTATCGAATCACTTAAAACGTCCAACTGGCAGTCCAACTGGCACATATTCTGGCATTGGCTCTGGTGGTGGTACCGCGCTAGGTTCTGGCTTAGGGTTGGGCCCTGGTTCCGGTTCTGGCTCTGCTCCGGTCCCTCCATTTGTTCCAAGGGCTAATCTTGTTATACTGAAGAAGATGTTGTTCTACCTCACAACTCTGAACCTGGCGAGGTTCTTAAGGGAGGATGCTCCATATGTCCATGCGGACTCAACCGACAACCAACTTAGGGTGGCATCTGATACCTGGCATAAAAGTGATTTCCTTAGCAAAAATTACATATTAAGCGAGCTAGACGTTTCACTCTACAGTGTCTATCTGTCGGTTAAGACCGCTAAAGGCCTCTGGGAGGTGCTGGACAAGAATTATAGGACGTGGGACTGAAGAATTTCGTGGTCGCAAAATTCTTAGACTTCAAAATGTTGGACATTAAGTCCGTGACAAGCCAAGTCCAAGAGCTTTAGATAATTATTCATGAAGTTCATGCTGAGGACATGGTTTTGAGTGAGTCTTTCCAAGTAGCTTCTATCATTGAGAAGTTACCGCCGTCTTGGAGAGATTTCAAGAATTACTTGAAGCACAAGCGAAAGGAGATGAGTCTAGAAGACTTGGTCGTCCGACTCAGAATTGAGGAAGACAACCGGTTTCTAACAAAAGGCCTCCTATGCAGGCGATGGCTAACTTCGCATAGGCTCCGGAAAGCTCACACCGGAAAATAAAGTTTCAAGGGAAGTCCGAAGGGAACTCCCAGAAAAAGAAAGGACAGTTGAAACTGGGAGACGGCTGTTACAATTGTGGCCAACCTGGTCACTAGGCTAGAGACTGTAAAGAGCCCAAGAAAAATAAGTCTCAAGGGCAAGGTTCTGGTAAGAATCAGAACAAAGGCAAGAATCAAGTGCAGAACCAGGTGCACTTGGATGAAGATGATGTCTAGGGTATAAATGAGATGATCGACGATCTGTCTGACCACCAGGTGCCAATCGATCTGACTGATCTTGATCTCACTGTCGTCGTGTTCGAAGCCAACCTGGCGGACAACCTAAGGGAGTGGTTCATAGATACTGGGGTTACTCGCCACATCTGTTCCGATAGAGATGTTTTCTCATCCTATTCCCCAACTGATGGACGGAGATTTTTTATGCGAAACTTGGCCACATCACCAATGGTTGGAATGGGGAAAGTTGTGCTGAAGATGACTTCAAGCAAAGAACTGACATTGACTGAAGTTCTGTATGTTCCAGAGATTCGCAAAAATTTGGTATCCGGTTCGGCTTTGGTCAAGAATGGGTTCAAGATAGTCTTCGAGCTTATAGATTTTCTTTAACAAAGAGAGGATTTTACGTAGGAAAAGGTTACCTTGAGTAGGGTCTTTTCAAGATGAATGTAGTGAATGTAATCAGCTCTGTTGTAATTGAAAATGAAAGCAATAAAAGTATTGAAAATTTTGTTTATTTGCTTGAGTATTCTAATTTGTGGCATGTTAGACTAGGACATGTCAATTGTAATACTATTCGAAGATTGGTCAACTTGAACTTATTACCAACTTTTAAAGTTGAAAATGAACATAAATGTGAAATTTGTGTTGAGGCAAAACTAGTTAAACAACCGTTTGCTTCAGTGGAAAGAAACACCGCACCTCTAGAACTTATTCACAGTGACATCTGTGATTTGAAGTTTGTGCAAACTAGAGGTGGGAAAAAGTATTTCATTACATTCATAGATGATTGCACAAAGTATTGTTATGTGTATTTACTAAGAAGTAAAGATGAAGTGCTTGGAGCGTTTACACATTACAAAACGGAAGTTGAAAATCAACTTGGAAAAAGGATAAAAGCTATCCGAAGTGATAGAGGTGGAGAATACGGAGCGCCTTTTGATGAATTTTGTACCAACTCTGGAATTATTCATCAAATGATGGCACCATACTCACCTCAATCAAATGGCGTTGTTGAACGCAAGAATCGCACTCTCAAAGAAATGATGAATGCGATGTTGTTAAATTCTGGATTACAGCAGAATTTGTGGGGAGAGGCGATCCTCTCCGCCAATTATATCCTTAACAAGATTCCTCACAAAAGTAGGAGTGAGACTCCATGCGAACTTTGGAAAGGTCAAAAGTCTACAAGTACCTCAAAGTGTGGGGGTGTTTGGCTAAGGTAGAAATACCCAAACCCAAACAAGTTAAGATAGGGCCTAAAACTATTGATTGCATATTCATAGGTTATGCACTTAATAGTAGCGTCTATCGATTTCTGGTACATAAATCAAAAATATCTTAGATTCATGAAGGTACAATCATGGAATCTAGAAATGCTTCATTTTTCGAGGATGTCTTTCTAAGTAAGGAAATAAACGAGCATGTTCCTCTTAAAAGAACATTTGATGAGTCTACGAGTAGTTCTAATCTCGGGGACGAAGAACCACGTCGTAGCAAAAAGGCAAGAGTTCCAAAATCATTTGGTCCCGATTTTGTATCATATACATTAGAAGGGGAGCCAAGAATGATTAAGGAAGCTATGTCCGGTCCAGATGCTCAACTCTAGAAATAAGCTATCAATAGTGAAATCGAGTTTATTTTGCACAGCCATACCTGGGAGTTGGTTGATCTTCCAAAGGGAAGTAAGCCTTTAGGCTGTAAATGGATTCTGAAAAGAAAGTATAAGAATGATGGAACTATTGATAACTATAAGGCCCGTTTGGTAGTCAAAGGATACCGACAAACGGAAGGCCTTGATTTCTTCGATACTTATTCTCCGGTGGTAACGAGAATAACATCAAATGGATGTTAAGACTGCGTTTTTTAATGGAGAAATAGATGAAGAAATATACATGGAACAACTCGAGGGGAATATTACTCCTGGAAAGGAGAAGAAAATGTGTAAACTTATAAAGTCGCTTTACGGTCATAGTGTGTCTATATGTAGACGACATGTTGATAATGGGTAGTAATCATGAAATCATCATGAATACTAAAGGAATGTTGAAGAAGAGCTTTGAAATGAAGGATATGGGACTTGCAGACGTCATCTTAGGGATTAAAATCCTGAGGACTTCTGAAGGACTAGTCTTATCACAATCTCATTACGTTGAGATGGTTTTGGAAAGGTTCCTTCCGAGCGATAGTGCACCAGTCAAGATGCCAGTGGACTTAAGCGTTCATCTACGCAAGAACCATGACGAACCCGTATCGCAATTAGAATATGCTAAGGTTATTGGGAGTTTGATGTATATCATGAACTGTACTCGCTTTGATGTAGCTTATTCTATGAGCAAGTTGAGTAGGTTCACGAATAATCCTAATGTAGAGCATTGGAATACTTTAACTAGAGTTCTTAAGTATTTAAAGTATATTAAAGATTAAGGATTACACTACTCAAGATATCCAATTGTAATAGAGGGATACAACGATGCTAATTGGATATCAGACATGAACGACTCCAAGTCCACAAGTGGGTATGTATTTACCGTTGGCAGAGGAGCTGTGTCGTGGAAATCTTCTAAGCAAACTTGCATAGCCTGTTCCAGGATGGAATCAGAATTCATAGCTTTAGATAAAGCTGGTAAAGAAGTTCAGTGACTAAGAAATTTCTTAGAAGATGTTCCCTATTGGGAAAAACATGTGCCTCCGATTTCATTCATTACGACTGTATGTCGGCAATTGGGAGGGCTCAGAGTAGTATGTATAATGGTAAGTCTAGACATATTCGTCATAGGCATAATACCATTAGGCAGTTGATCTCTAACGGGATTATTTCTATTGATTTTGTAAAATCAAAGGAGAATATTGCAGATCCTTTGACGAAAGGATTGCCTAGAGATCAAATATACTGCCTATCAAGAGGAATGGGATTAAAGTCTACAAATTAAGAATGGACACAGCGGTAACCCAACCATGTCGACTGGAGATCCCAAGATCATGGTTCAATGGGACAACTAAGTTGTGAAAATTCAGTAAGGCACTTAGGAGTTTATACTCCAAACCCATTGCCTAGGATAAAGAAGTGTATCCTACAAATGTAGCAAAGGCTAAGTTTGGAACTTTTAATGATTCCTATACTATCATGAAAATGAAGTGGAGTATGGTAGGATACTCTTAAATTTGGAGATCACCTATGTAAGTGTGAGGTGTAGGCCGCCTCAACATTGAGTAAATATGTAAACACTTATGAATCCAAGAAGTGGTGCCACCGCCAAAATGGACCCAGCAGTGAGAACTGAAGCAACTGAGAATTTATCATGTGAATATCATTGTATGGTTTTACTCGAACAGCTGACCAATTCAAGACATCATGTTCATTGGGGAGCCTAGTAAATCCAATGATATCTCACTAAGAAAGGTTCAAAGCCAAAAACTACCTCTTCTGATGTGATAAATTTTCGTCTGAACTCTTGAGATCATGCATTGCATTAATTTCATTCGTGTGGGGGATTGTTGGATATATGTGTTATGAAAAGTGTGTTGGACACGACTTTTTCATACGAAATTCGAACACCATAAGTATCCGGGATACAAAATATTATTGGTTAATATTAATCTACGTTCCGAGTAGATGAATTTAGTATTTCGAATTTCTCAAATCGGATTAAAAACGAATGAGAAATTCAGTGCTAAAATTGGGTGTTTGAAGTGGGTTATCCCACATAGGATATGGATCAAAGTTTGGAATGGTTTATAAACCATTGCCTTGAAACTAAGGGTTGGCCCCGTCTGCCCGCCCAGACCGGACCTGGCTCGAGCTCAGGTCCGAGTCGTGGGTCTTGGGCCTTGGGCCTTTGGGCTTTGGACATGAATAGGGCTTGAACTGTATTGGGCTTTGAGCATTGGGCTTGGGCTTGAAATATATTAATTTTTTGGAGAAAATTAATTCCACAAAATCTGATTCATTATTACTTTATCCAAGATGTGGAAAAATCCAAACCGTTAAGTGGAGATTGATCAAACGCTGGCCACGTTTTATCAAGTTAGCCTTCTAGAAGGACCAAGGTTCGAACGTCGGGGGTCTAACGTTCGAACGTTAACTGCTTCTAGAAGAAAATTTGAAACGTACTTGCGGTTTCAGCTGGATTTATAGTTGAACACGTTTTGATCCAACGTTTACACTCACCAAAGCATTCAGCTTTCTCTCTAATCTCACTCTCATACATTCTCTCTCAAGAGTTCTAAGTTGCCTAAGTTTGGTGGTTCTAAATTCGAAGTGGTCTCGATTTTAGAATGTATATCGTTGTATCTTGGGACGCTTGTTGCATAGACCCATATCACCTAGGCGGGGCAACTTAGCATTATGGATAGAGAGTTCTCTTTCGCCTCGATATAAATTTTTCTCCGTTATTAGCTATTTTGATACGTTTGTAAAGTTTTGATCCAACAAAACTATGTTTATTTCAGTTAACTCACCCTTTATTCAAACAATTAAGCTTCAGTACTCGAGGAGAGGATGATCAGTTATATGACTTTGAGCAAGGCAAAATTTAACGAGATTCTTGCATAATAATTTTTAAAGTAACATATAGGTGGAACCGTGGAAGTAAATAGGCAGTATTTAGATAAAATTACTAATTAGCAAGAAAGTAATTAAACATTTGAGACTAATTAAAAAACAGGGGAGGAAGACGTACCTGAAGAGTAGAAGGTAAGGTAAGTTGTGTGTGCAGGGACGGATCCAGGAATGAAACGTTGGGGGGGCCGAATTACTACTAATATTTTTTTTGACAAAACTTGTGAGTAAAGATCCAATTATGTTTTTGGTTTTAATAGATAAGTAAAATAACAATAATCACATGTAAATTTTTTATGTTTAATAAAAAAAAAGTAGTTGAAAATATACAACAACTTGAAAAAGTCTATCGAAATTGTATACGGCGTTCTTTTATCATATATAATATTCATTTATAATAGACTACGTATCAAGTTAACTACGATTGAATAAGAAAACACATATAAAAATATATACTAAAAAAATATAATGACTTTGCCCATTTTATTTCTAGATATAAGCAATTAGTTTTTAAAAATATAAAGTTTTGCTCTTTACAAATCAAAGTATAATTAAGCAATTCAAGAAAATAACATTGAACCAAAGAAATAAAAGATTATCAACTGCAAAATTTCAATAATATTATAAAGCTAATTTTTCAAAAAAAATATAAAATAACAACTATTAAAACTAATATAATCACTTTATGTTAGCTTGTTGTGAATAAATCCAAAATAATTGAATGATGCCGGTAGACTTTTTTTGTCTTTAGATTTGTTGATGTTGTACTTTTCTTCTAAAAAATGCATTTTATAGTTTTTAAGTAAAAGAAATTGTTAATTCTAATTTTACTCCAAACAAGTGTATGAGAGAAATTTCAAAAATGAATAGTGGAGTTGTTAACTATTTAACTACCTCTTTTCATTTTCTTACTTTTTTTTTCCCCAAGCAAGTATTTTTTTTAATTGAAGATAAATATCTAATTTAATTTAGAAGAAAATAAGACTTTCTTTTTTAATTTTATAATTGTTTTTTTTAATTGAAACCAATACTTTTTTAATTAAAATATTTAAAATAGATATCTAATCTAAACAAATAAAAAGACAAAGGACAGAGAGTTGGAGGAATTGAACCCCAAAACCATTCGGATGAGTCAAGTACTTGTGAAGCCCACCCCTGCCAACTGAGCTAGAGCTTCTATTTGAATAATTATAAGTGCCTTTTAATATAATTTTCTTGGGGGAGGGGGGGCCTTAGCATAAATATATATATACCAGATATCAAAAGGCACATTGGCAGCGTAAATAATTGTAACCATATACATATAGGTCCCGAGAAAAAAATAATCCTATTTGCCCACTGTACATTGCTAATATTAGGAAATTAAATAATTGAGAATCTTGAGTAACTGGCCAAGCCGCTAAAGTAGGCATGAGAGAAAAGCCTATTGGCTAGTGATTGTGAGGCCCCTGGATCCGCCCCTTGCTGTGTGTGCATATATAACATATCATAATGTGTGTATAAAGGAGGCTTGAGGTGTCATCTTGCAAACTAATTTGGTGGCAATGTGTGGGACGTGTGCGTCTCCCACCAAATCACTATTCTTTCTTTTTCTTTTACTTTGTTTCTATCATTTACCAAAATTAATAATTGGTCATTAAACATTTTATAATTTATAACTTAACATAACTTCCAAAATTGCATAATAAGCTCCAAATGTTTACTTGACAACTTATCGTGTAGCCCCTTAGTATAGAATTTGTTTGATTCAGCCCAATGATCTCTATGATTTTATGTAAATAATCCTCTAAATTAAAATTAACAAAGACTATAAATAACTAAACTTACCCTTTGGAAATGAGGGGCGTCACATATTTCTTGTCATCCAAGTTCAATTGTCCACATCGGCGATTTTTGGCTGAAAAATAAAAAAACCCCGAATTGAATTGGGATTTCGGTCAATTTAACAAATTGCGGTGACAATTGTCCTTAAATTGCCAAACTGGCAAAATTGCAGGACTAATTTTACCAATTAAAAAGAAGGTGGAGTAAAATTACAAATAGCCATAAGTTACCAGAATAAATTGACAATTTTCCCGTGGTCCATGTGGCATATATTCCATGTCAACCGTCCACGTCACGAATTTGGCAGGAAAATTAAAAAATTTCAAATTGAATTGGCATTCCGGTCAATCTAGCAAATTCCGTTGGCAAATCTCCTTAAATTGCCAAATTAACAAAATTGCAGGACCAATTTTGCCAATTAAAGAGAAGGTGGACTAAAATTGTCAATGGCCATAAGTTACAGGACTAAATTGACAGTTTTCTCAAGAATTCAGTTGGTATTGGTTTTGTTGACTATAGTTGTCCAATCTAATATATTCTATTTTTATAGGCTACATTCTCAATTTTTTTTGTCGGAAATTGTATTACATCAGTTTCTCAAGCTTTCCCTCAAATCGTTATACAAATTAGGCATCCCTCCATTTTATGAATTTTGAACTCTTTCCACCAAGGTAGATAAGATATCTATCTTGAGTGTTTTATATGAGACTGTTTGGTGCTGGTTGGGAGTATAAAAGTTTTACTTTTATCCAAAAAAAAATAATATATATATATATATATACACACACATAACTGAAATTTGTAAAATTAATTGATTATGACACATACTTAACTATTGTCGAAGTGGATTCTCATTCTACAAGAACAAAAATAGAATTCACTTTTAATTTATTATTTACATTTTGTTTACACCACAAAATAATTTGGGCTCTCGAATTCCACGTTTCTTTTTTTCGGGAACCGCCTTCAACTGTCCTCAACTGCTCTTTCCAATCTTTTCAAATTAGCGCGTCTTTGCAGATTATTGGCTATTTGGACTTCATTTTATTTCTTGAGATTCGATTCTTTGACTTTTGTCAATTCAACCCATGTTTTCGCTATTTTCTAAATTTAATGGGCCTTGTCTTATCTTTTTGTGGACCTGGTTTTCTTCTTTCTGCGAATTACAGAGCCCAAATAGTCCAAACTGTAGAAATTCAAAAAGAAAGAAATTGGGTCCACAGGTAGGTGAGATCAGGCTCAATAAACTCAAAAAATGGCAGAAATCCAGGCTGACAAAAACTTAATAACCGAATCTGAAAAATAAAATGAAGTCCAAATAGCCAATCATTTGCAGAGGCGCGCTAAGGTGAAAAAATTTAAAAGAGCAGTTGAAGACAGTTGACAGCGGTTCCAGAAGTAGAGGAGAACGTTGAGGTTGCGAAGAAACCGACAAAAGAAGGGGAGTATATAAGCGCGAAGAGAAAGAAAGAAAAGAAGACATCACAAGATCATCAGACTTCTACATTTTCAATTCTCTTACAATTAGCTCTAGCCTTAGGAGTAGTTTCTAGCGTAATGTATGAGTAAATCGTAGCGTAAATTAGGAGTAGCTGTAGTGTAATTTAGTATTAGACCCAATGGGATTTGCCTTCAAGGCATGTATCAGTATTCGCTTGCTTGTAATTTTTCAGAACTGAAAACTTTCATGGAGGTATAAATTATCTTTTATTCAAATTTAAGTATCGGATAGGTAATTTATATTTTGACTTGAGTTTTTCGTTCACCATTCTCATATTCGAAATGAACAACTAACACTTCAATTAATGCGACTCGAACACAGGGGTTGAAAAATAATACAATCGAAAGAAAGATTCTCACGTAGGTATAAGATTATCTTTTGTCAGATTTAAGTATCTGAGAGATAATTTTTATCTGGACTTGAATCTTATCTTTCATCTAAAGAAAGATTCTCACGTAGGTATAAGATTATCTTTTGTCAGATTTAAGTATCTGAGAGATAATTTTTATCTGGACTTAAATCTTATCTTTCATCTTATTATTGCATTCGAAGACAATAATAAACTTCTAATTTAAGACTTGAATCTTTCGATTCACTGTTTTTCATATTTGAAATCAATAATTAAGAATTGCGGTCCGAATAACAATTTTAAACAACACGACAAAGTGTTAAAGTCTGAACCACTGTCTAGCGTATCGAACTCAAACGCGGGGGTTGTTAGATAATTCTAAGTGGAGAATTATCACGGGGCTCGAATCAATCATATTGATTCCTCCCTATTCAATTTATTTTTATCCAGAAACAAATTTTTGGCGACCACAGTGGGAGATCATTCGAATTTGACTTCCGAAAATCCATTATAAGATGTCAGAAGATTCTTCTAGAGAAGAACCAAATGACGATCTGGAAACACAGCCTGTGTCTCGATACAGGATCCGGGCAGATAAAATATATGAGCAATTTGTTAAAGTCATGAAGCAAACTTTAATAGGCGCTCGAGATGATCAACAAAGGGAGTTCAATGATCAGTATCGAGACCCAAGAGGGTTTGGCTCGAGAGGTTACTCGAGTGGTAACCGAATTAGGTAATATTTCTAAGTCAGAAATTCCTAACAGCAAATTATTTGAGACGAAAACAGATAATGAAAACTTGGTCGGTCTTTTGTTCTCGAAAGAAAAGATCGATAATAAACATATGCGACCTTTATTTGTGAAAACCGAGATCGAAGGCATTAAGATTAGCAAAGTTCTAGTTGATTCGAAATGATCAAATTAGAAATGTTACTCAATTCGAGTTGAACCTAAGAGCTCGAAATGCTCAATTCGAGGTTATATCCTCGTGCTCAAAATGTTCAATTTGAAATGTTACTCAATTCGAAATGTTCAATTTGAAATGTTACTCAATTCGAATTGAACCTAGGAGGTCGAAATGTTCAATTCGAGGTCCTAGGTTCAATTCGAGGTTGGTTAAACTTTGAATCCTATACCCCTTGAAGAACAGAATTATATGAACCAATTGGGGGGCAACCGGGAATAAACCAAACGAATACCCTGAATTGAAGTTTCGAAAAGAGGTCCAGTTTTGATTTCGAGGGTGTTCACCGTGATATTCTTACTCAGTTAAAGATACCTCGAGAGTTGCAGCTTCATTCGAAGGACCTGAATTCTGGAGTTTAATCCACGGGTTCAATGATTTCTTCAACTCGAATACCCTGAATTGAAGGTTCGAGAAAGGGAAGTGATGTAAAACAAGAAGCTGATGCATTTTTAGAAAAGTTTGAAGGAAGAAAAGTAAAAAAAAAAAAAAAAAGATTCTGAATTATGACATTGCCTTTCGAGTGACTGTCCTGCCAAATGGTGTAATTAAACCTTCCTTTCGAATTTCGAAAAGATTTATTCACTTTATTGGAGTAACATATTTATCACTTTTACGCGATGATTCCATAAAATGATTAACACAAGATAAGAGAGAGAATACGAAATTCAACTTGATCGACTGAATTAACCAAGCAATCCCTTTCGATTTAGAGGCTGTCAATCTGGGCATCTAGCGCAGTAACTCGAGCACTCCAGCTAGAGCGACCTGCTCGAGCTGAAAAGCTCGAACTAGATGTTTGAGCAACCAAAAAAAAAAAAAACCATCTTTCGAAGTGGGCAAAGATTTCTTACGAATAAAGTAGGAATGGTTACAAGTACATTTTTCGAAAATGTCTAAAACCTAATAAAAACAAAGAGTTAACTAATACATCAAGAGCAGAATCGAAAGGGTCTCTTTCGAGCAAGGCTGGTTTGACGACGTCTTCGAGCTCATGAGTTAACTCGACAATCTGATCATTCAAAGCTGATAAATTTTCTTCGACTTGATCGACTGAATTAGCCAAGCGACTCCTTTCGATTTGGAGGCTGGCAATCTGGGCATCTAGCGCAGCAATTCGAGCACTCCGGCTAGAGCGAACTGCTCGAGCCGAAAAATAGCAGCCAGCTCGAGTCAACTCAGCTCGAGCAAAGTGCTCGAGCATTTTAGTTCGAGCAAGTATGTACAATAAAGAGAAGACGTCTTCCAAACTTTCAAACTTGACTGATATCTTCTTTTTACTAAAAGTAATATTTGCACATATAAATATTGTTATAATGACATAAAGTGTGTGGGCTATGTCAGATCTTTTTCTTTTGAGGAGACTTTGTTGTATGTATATTTTCGATACATATATATATATATATACACCAAATATAAGTACCACCTAACCTACATGTTTTTGGGAAATGTAATTCTAGGGCTTGTCATAAATTATAATAATTTAATATTTTGGCTACTCATTTTAGGTTTAGATGTAGATTTGTTTCGCCTATCTAATTAATTATTGTTTTCATTTTTCTTTATGTCTAAAACTAAGTTTATATATATATATTACACAATGTATACGTGTCAAGCGGAATCCGTGAAAAAGATAAGAAGTCTCAGGCGATTATTAATGAAAGGCACGTTCTCTCATACCCGCCAAAATTTGAAGTTGTCTTTAGTCAAAAGACATGTCTTTTAATACACATGAACTCGAAACGTTCATGTATACTAGGGGGGCATTTGTTTACACCATAAAATAATTTAGGCTTTCAAATTACAGAGCCCAAATAGTCAAAACTGTAGAAATTCGAAAAGAAGGAAATTGGGTCCACACGTAGGTGAGATAAGGCTCAATAAACTCAGAAAATGGCAGAAATCCAGGCTGGGTTGACAAAAACCCAATAATCGAATCTGAAAAATAAAATGAAATCCAAATAGCCAATCATTTGCAGAGGCGCGCTAAGTTGAAAAGATTTGAAAGAGCAGTTGAAGACGGTTGACAGCGGTTCCAGAAGTAGAGTAGAACGTTGAGGTTGCGAAGAAATCGACAAAAGAAGTGCAGTATATAAGCGCGAAGAGAAAGAAAGAAAAGAGGACATCACAAGATCATCAGACTTCTACATTTTCAATTCTCTTAGAATTAGCTCTAGCATTAGAAGTAGTTTCTAGCGTAATGTAGGAGTAGATCGTAGCGTAAATTAGGAGTAGCTGTAGTGTAATTTAGTATTAGACTCAATGGGATTTGCCTTCAAGGCATGTATCAGCATTCGCTTGCTTGTAATTTTTCAGAACTGAAAACTTTCATGGAGGTATAAATTATCTTTTATTCAGATTTAAGTATCGGATAGGTAATTTATATCTTGACTTGAGTTTTTCGTTCACCATTCTCATATTCAAAATGAACAACTAACGCTTCAATTAATGCGACTCGAACGCAGAGGTTGAAAAATAATACATTCGAAAGAAAGATTCTCACGTAGGTATAAGATTATCTTTTGTCAGATTTAAGTATCTGAGAGATAATTTTTATCTGGACTTGAATCTTATCTTTCATCTAAAGAAAGATTCTCACGTAGGTATAAGATTATCTTTTGTCAGATTTAAGTATCTGAGAGATAATTTTTATCTGGATTTGAATCTTATCTTTCATCTTATTATTGCATTCGAAGACAATAATCACTTCGAATTTAAGACTTAAATCTTTCGATTCACTGTTTTTCATACTCGAAATCAATAATTAAGAATTGTTGTCCGAATAACAATTTTAAACAACACGACGAAGTGTTAAAGTCTGAACCACCGTCTAGTGTATCGAACTCGAACGCGGGGATTGTTAGATAATTGTCAGTGGAGAATTATCACGGGATTTGAATCAATCATATTAATTCCTCCCTATTCAATTTATTTTTATCCAGAAACACATTTCCTTTTTCTTTTGACTAAATAAAAAACAGGTGAATATTCTGTAGCTACTAGCTAGGTAGCATCTTTGAACTAAAATGAAGTGATATCTCCTCCTTTATACGACTCATTTGTTATGAAATATACTCAAATATTATAAAGTTGAGAGAATAAAATGAGAGAATAAGAGAATTAAGTAGAGAACTCTTTTACTGATATTCTTGTGTGTGTCTTAACAATACAACTTCATGTCCTATTTATAGGCACAAAATAGTAGGTACAATTATTTCAAAAGTTGAATACATAATGGAAAAGATGGGTTTACAAGTAGTGGAAGAGCAATGATCATCCACTATAACATAAAGAGGAGGAGAAATGATTATCCATCATATCATGTAGTGGAGGATACATGGACATCCATATAATTATTCATAACACTCCCCCTTGGATGTCCATCACTTAAGAATATGTCTCGTTAAAACCATACTAGGAAAAACCCAATGGGACAAAAACCTAGTGAAGGAAAAAGTGCACATATCAATACGCAATCAAATGATGCCTCATTAAAAACCTTACCAGGAAAACCTAGTGGGAAAAACCTTGGTTAAGGGAAAAAGAGTGCGGCGCGTATTATCTCCCCCTCATGACAATATCAGTCAAGATCTTTAAGTCTACGTACTCCAATATTGTAGACCAGTTTTTCAAACGTTGTTGTGGGAAGTGCCTTGGTGAACAAATCAGCAAGATTATCACTGGAACGGATTTGTTGAACATTAATATCACAATTCTTCTGAAGATCATGAGTGAAAAAGAACTTTGGTGAAATATGTTTTGTTCTATCTCTTTTAATGTACCCTTATTTCAATTGTGTGATACATGCGGAATTATCTTCATATAAGATCGTCGGGATCATTTTTCCAGAAGATAAACCACAAGTCCCTCGAATGTGTTGAATCATGGATCTTAACCAAACACATTCTCGACTTGCCTCATGAATAGCCAAGATTTCTGCATGATTAGATGATGTGGCCGATATAGTTTGTTTCATAGATCACCATGAAATGGCTGTGCCACCACATGTAAATAAATAGCCCGTTTGTGAATGACCATTATGAGGATCAGACATATATCCAGCATCTGCATATCCAACCAATTCGGACTTGGGTACATTTGAATAAAATAAGCCCATATCGATTGTTCCTCTAAGGTAGCGGAGTACCTGTTTAACCCCATTCCAATGCCTTCGTGTAGGAGAAGAACTATATCTTGCTAATAGATTAACAGCGAATGTTATATCAGGTCGAGTGTGACAAGCAAGATACATTAGTGCACCGATTGCACTTAGATATGGTACTTCAGGACCAAGTAATTCTTCATCACTTTCTCGAGGTCGAAAAGGATCTTTGTTCACATCTAGTGACCTTACGACCATCGGGGTGCTCAATGGATGTGATTTATCCATGTAGAAACGCTTTAACACCTTTGATATATAAGCGTCTTGATACATAAAAATTCCATTCTTTAAATATTCAATTTGCAACCCAAGGCAAAATTTTGTTCTTCCAAGATCTTTCATCTCAAATTCTTTCTTCAAGCAATTAACAGTTTTTGAAATCTCTTCAGGAGTTCCAACGATATTTAAATCTTCAACATAAACTGTAATTATAACAAACTCATTTCCAGATCTTTTCATGAAAATACAAGGACAAATTTGATCATTCTTATATCATTCCTTCAACAAATATTCACTGAGACGATTATACCACATTCGTCCAGATTGTTTCAGTCCATACAATGACTTACTTAATTTAATTGAATAATGTTCTCGAGAACTTGATTTATATGCTTCAGGCATATTAAATCCTTCAGGGATTTTCATATATATATCATTATCAAGCGAGCCATACAAATAGGCTGTAATAACATCCATTAGACGCAAATCAAGTTTTTCATGCACTGCCAGACTTATTATATAACGAAAAGTAATTGCATCCACCACAAGAGAATAAGTCTCCTCATAATCTATGCCAGGTCGTTGCGAAAACCCTTGGGCAACAAGACGTGCCTTATATCTTACAATTTCATTTTTCTCATTTCGTTTTCGCACAAATACCCATTTGTATCCTACTGGCTTTACATCTTCAGGTGTACGGACTACAGGTCAAAAAACTTTTACATCTTCAGGTGTACGGACTACAGGTCCAAAAACTTTTACATCTTCAGGTGTACGGACTATAGGTCCAAAAAATTTTACATCTTCAGGTGTACGGACTACAGGTCCAAAAAATTTTCGTTTGTTCAAGCGAGTTTAACTCTGCCCTCATTGCGTCTTTTCATTTTGGCCAATCATTTCTTTGTCGACATTCATTAACAGACTTTGGTTCTTGATCCTCATTATCATTCATCATATTTAGCGCTACATTATATGCAAATTTATCATCAACGTTGACTTCATTTCGATTCCATCGTTTCCCGTTCATAACATAATCGATTGAGATCTCATTATTTTCACAATTTTCAGGTACCTGAGGTTCTTCTGGAACCGAAATATTAGTTATGACTGGGGACTCTTCTGGAGTTATTTTATCCTCGAGTAGACCATCTTGATTCCTAGCTCCTTTTCTTTTTCGAGGATGACTATCTTTGGAACCGATAGGTCTACCACGCTTCAAGCGTGCAGTAGACTCATTACTTTGACCTTCAGGGACAACAATTCTCACCGGAGCATTAACAGCTGGTACATGTGACTTAGTCACTTTTTTTAGGTCAGTAAATGCGTCTGGCAGTTGGTTAGCTAAACCTTGCAAGTGAATTATCTTTTGAACTTCCAGTTCACTTTGTTTTGTTCGGGGATCAAGATGAGATAAAGATAATTCATTCCAACTAATTTTCTTTTCCAGCTGCTTATTTTCTCCCCCTAATGTTGGGAAATCTGATACATCAAAATGACAATCAGCAAATCGAGCCGTAAATAAATCTCCAGTCAATGGCTCTAGATACTTTATTATCGATGGAGACTCGAATCCAACATATATTCCCAATTTCCTTTGAGGACCCATCTTAGTGCGTTGTGGTGGAGCAATTGGAACATATACCGCACATCCAAAAATTCTTAGATGGGAAATATTTGGTTCCTGACCAAAAACCAAGTGTAATGGGGAGAACTTATGATAACTTGTTGGCCTTATGCGAATAAGTGCTGCTGCATGCAAAATAGCATGTCCCCAACAAGAAATAGGAAGTTTTGATCTCATAAGTAAAGGTCTTGCAATTAACTGCAGACGCTTAATAAACGATTCTGCTAGATCGTTTTGTGTATGAACATGTGCTACAGGATGTTCAACATCAATTCCAATAGACATACAATAGTCATTGAACGTTTTGGAAGTAAATTCACCCGCATTATCAAGGCGTATCTTCTTAATTGGATAATCAGAAAAATGTGCTCTTAGTCTTATCATTTGAGCAAGCAATCTCGCAAACGCCAGGTTGCGAGTTGATAACAAAGATACATGTGACCATCTTGTTGATGCATCAATGAAAACCATAAAATATCTAAATGGTCCACACGACGGGTGTATTGGTCCACAAATATCGCCTTGAATACGTTCCAAAAACGTAAGAGATTCACTTCCTACTTTTGTTGTTGATGGTCGAATAATCAACTTTCCTTGTGAACAAGCAGCACATGAGAAATCATTCGATTGAAGAATCTGCTGGCTCTTCAATGGATGACCACATGAATTCTCAATTATATTTCGCATCATAATTGATCCGGGATGGCCCAACCGGTCATGCTAAATAACAAACTTATTTTGATTCGCAAACTTCTGGTTTACGATAACATGTGTTTCAATAGGAGATATATGCGTGTAGTACAAACCGGAGGAAAATGCAGACAATTTTTCCAATATACATTTGTTACCAGATATTGTATTAGTGATGTAAAGATACTCAATATTGCCATCACTTGTTGTCTCAATATGATATCCATTTCGGCGGATATCTTTGAAGCTTAGTAAATTTCTTTGAGATTTGGTAGAATATAATGCTTCATCAATATAAAATTGCGTTCCTCCGGGTAACAATATATTAGCTCTGCCGGAGCCTTCAATTAACTTTGTCCTACCCGATATAGTACTAACATTGGCTTCTTGCATTACTAAAGAAGATAAGTATTTTTTATTCTTGAGAATGGTGTGAGTTGTGGCACTATCAGCGAGACACATATCTTCATTATTGATGTTGTTGCTGATCGAGTAAATACTCATTCTTTATTGAAAGATAAAAAGAAATAAATCAATACCAAACAATATTGTTTAATATGAGAAAGGACAATCATATGAATAAATTCATTGATTGATTTTAAAAAGAAAACAACATGCTTAAATATTTATTTATGAATTACTAGAATTAAAACTTAAAAAATTTATTTTTTAACACTTCCATCTCCAATCAAGTGATCAATTTTTTCATTAGGTCAAAGAAATCAGCAACATCTAAATGAATGTCATCAAAATCGACCATGATCAGAATCGCCTTCTTCAAAAGCAAAATTTGTTTCTATCTTCTTTCCTTTACCTTTCAGCGATTCTTGGTAAAGGTCAACAAGATGTTTTGGTGTACGACAGGTACATGACCAATGACCTTTACTACCACAACGATAGCATAAATTTTTCACAAATCTGCTATTTTGGCCACTTTCATGTTTCTCTTCATTATTTTTCCACTTCTGGTGGAAAGATGTATTCTTTGAATAACCACCACGATTTCCATAACCATATCCACGACCACGTCCATGTCCATGATTTCTTTAATGATTAAAATAGTTATGTGCTGCTACTTTCACTTCAGGGAATGTAGCAGAACTAGTTGGACGGGACTCATGATTAAAATAATTATATATTGCTCAACACATTCACTTCAGGGAATGAAGTATAGTTATTTGCATATATGAATTTATATATTGCTCAATACATTCACTTCAGGGAATAGAGTATAGTTATTTGCATCAAGATGAATTTCAACATCTATTTTTCCTCGTAATATCAAGAGTCACAAAGTCAAGTTTTGCAAGATTCGTCATTATAACACTATCATCAAAGTATAAAATGAATAACATAACAATCATTCAACTTCTTAAAATATTTTCAACATGATAGGATTATTCAAAAGAATAATACTAATCAAATATATGCACATATACATATGTCTTCTTTCCAAACATCAAGAGAATTATTGCATATTTCTATTTTTGTTACATATTGAAATATACGTACCTTTTCTTTACCTTTTCTTCTTGCTTTGTTTTAAAAATCTTGTCTATCAATTTTCTTTACAAACTCATAATAACTCATGAAAATCTCTCAATGGATTTTACATCATACGTTGAGTACCCCATGTATATCTTTAGCCAAATTTCAAAATGATTGACACCTTGAGACAGATCGTGCTGATAACGTGTTATGAAATAAACTCAAATATTATAAAGTTGAGAGAATTAAGTAGAGAACTCTTTTACTGATATTCTTGTGTGTGTCTTAACAATACAACTTCATGTCCTATTTATAGGCACAAAATAGTAGGTACAATTATTTCAAAAGTTGAATACATAATGGAAAAGATGGGTTTACAAGTAGTGGAAGAGCAATGATCATCCACTATAACATAAAGAGGAGGAGAAATGATTATCCATCATATCATGTAGTGGAGTATACATGGACATCCATATAATTATTCATAACATCATTGAATTTTTTATATTTGTTAGCAAATTAATGTCATAGAATATGTGCTTGTCTAAACCCATTAACTCACATCAGTTGCGGAAGGGTGTTGGCTTTCGTTCGAAACTTTGTTTCCTTCTAATCTTCGTTTAAATTTCTTGATGGAATGTTCTTCTATCTCGGTCTAAGGACGGAGGTTGCCCAGAGTGATTATCATCAAGGTTTTAAATATCGATTTCGGGGTAGATATCGATGTACTAAATTTACGGAAATTTCGATGGAAATTTCGGGGATATTCAAAATTTCGGTTTCGATTTTAAAGAAATCATGGAATTTTATAAAAATATTTGAAAATTTGCAATAAAATTTTGGGTAACTTTAACTATCATTCTTATGCATTTTTTACATCAATAATATTCTATATATAATATATGGATAATGAATTTGTTAAATAATATCACTAAAAACTGTTGCGAAAAATATGAAATAAATATAATTTGATAGTAAGATAATAACATAATCTCATAGGAAATTCATTAAAATAAAATGTACCAAAATTTAAGTAAAAGTTACTACTCAATACCATATTATGTGTATAAATATAATTTTCTAATTATATGATATTTAAAAAATATATATATAAAAAAAACTCGGCCGAAATTTCGGTTTCGGTAAAATTTCGGGAAATATCGGGTTTCGGCCGAAATTTCGATGGATATTTGACAAAAATATTTTAAATTTCAGGGAAATTTCGGGTTTCGGTCGAAATTTCGGTAGATATTTTGCAAAATTGGATCGGAGGTTCGATTTCAATTCGGAATCCCCCGAAATCCAAAATTTCAATCGAAATTTCGGTGTATCATCCATGGAATTACGACTCAGGGTTACAGTTAACCCTAAGTCTAAAAGCCCGAACGAGAAGTGAGAACCAGCAGAATGATTGAGTTTTGTCTTTAAGAAGTTGTGTTTCCTATATTTCTACGTATAACTCAATAGCAATTTTCTTATAAAAATCTAATTCTGCAGTTCTAGGTGCAATAAAAATAATAGTACGAGCACTTTGGCCAAGTAGGTTATACTTAAAATCTCTACTAAAAGTACAAACGATATCAATAATCGAATTTATCTCTTGAAAATTTGGGGTGTCACAAAACTATTACACTAAAAAAATATTAAATAAATATTGAGTTTATTATAAAAATATTCGAAAAGTATCTAAAAACATAAAATATTAAAAACCTCTAGAAAATAAGAAATTATTAAAAACTTTAAACAGTTAGAACTAATATGTATATCTGATAAAATTATCTTTACTTGCAAAGTAGAATAATTTATATTCAAATTATACAAGAAATTTAAATGGTAAGATTGTTATAAAAAACATTAGAAAATATGAAATATCTAAAATATTGAACACTGAAAAGGAACAACGAAGTCGTCGTCCTTCTCAGCCTCCCCCGCCACCTCTCTCTCCACCCTGCCATCCCAAACCGGAAATCGAATCGATTTGTAGCAAAGAAAATGGATTTCAGACTTAGGGTTTCAGCAATAAAGGGCAGGAGGCGATGGGTGGAAGACAACGCAAATTTTCCTCTGTTTTTTTATTTTTCCTTTTTCATTGTTTGATTGTTTTCATTTTTTTTCTTTTAAATTTTTTAATCAAGAGTAGTTTGATTTTTTTTGGTTAGCTTTAGGTTTTTCTCAAAACTCAGATGTACATGTTATTTACCAAAAGACAAGGGTGAATTCATAATTTAGGCAATACCCTAACTTTTATATAAAATACTCTGTTGAATTTTTCAAACTTAGTGAACTATGATTTTGAAAAATTAAGGTCATGTTTGTTTATATTTTCAAATCACATTTCTAGTTTTTTGGATCACAATATCCTAAAAATCTACACTATAAACTATTTTCATCAAAATTCACCCCTTTTTAACTTTACTTTTTCGATCTCCTTTATAACAACCTATCAATCAAATATCCATCATTTCATACAATCATCAATCCGTAATCATTTACTACACTCAATATTTTCCTTTTCTTCTTTCAAATGACTTGTCTTGATATTTTTCTTAGCAAATAAATAATACTAGTGAAGTATAAAAAATATATATATATATATAATATTAAATCTTATATATTATAATAAAATGCTCAAATTTCAACACTGTTTCATCAATTAAGTAAAATTATCACTTTTCTAAATTCATTTATTAGTTAGCTCAACAAATTACAGTCTTATACATTTTCAATTAAAATTCATATCAAGTCAAATTATACTCATTATTGTATTATTTAAGAATGGTTCCACATTCCCAAAATAGAGATTTTTAGTAGATTTCATGTAAACCTTTTTTTGTTTCATTGATATACTATTTGAGTATTTCTATGTGCACGTGTTAGAGGATACAACTGAAGTACAACCATATAAGAAGTTGTATTGCAACTAAATATTTTAGAAAAATTACTAACAAAACCCTAAAAATAAATTTCTAGATCAAAAAAATTCATGATAAGATTTTCAATATAATCTAAAAGATCCATTCCACCAACTTTTTATTCCCAAAAAAATCAAATAATTAGGATTAATGATTTTTTGGCCTTATATGCCCTTGCCCTTTTTTAAATTTAGATTAGTGGAAAACTATTATTTAAAGTTTTTGAATTGGTAACTTGTATTCATAAAATAAAAGCTCTTAACACCACTAGAATTGTATTCATTTTGTGGGACTGACTGGATGACTTTGCAATTGTTCTCAAATTTTTGGGTCAAAATCAAGATTTTCCGGTAAATGTGGGGCATTAATATAGATAACAATAGACAACCTGAACAAAAGGTTGCCGGTTGCACTTCTCCAACAACATGTGGCTCATAATTGCCTGTAATTCTTCGTGGACTTACGGACCGCACAAAGCATTTTTCATTATTTTGTCATCAAGATATTGGTAGAATTTACTGTTAAATCTCAAACGACCAAACCACGAGTAATTTTCAACATGATAAAATTTGATCATCATAATACTTCGTTACTCATCAATCCTGGCATTTTGGTCTTCTTGGGGCTCCGTTATGTGTAGCCCTATGAAAAGTCATTGAAGAAAAAATAAAGGATGAGCCTGAAAATAATCATCTTGCAAATAAGCATAGAAAATCAGATTGGAATATTGAGTGGCGAATAGATGGTTAAATATTGGGAAAATTACACGTAGACCCCCTAAGGTATGCCCGAAATACAGATGAACCCCCTCTTATCTTTCAAATTACCGCTACACCCTTCTAAATTTAGGAAATTACACCAGGGGTAAAAATGGCCGAAATTTGTGAAAGTCTGTTTTGCCCTCGCCGTTAAGTTGAAAAGAAAGGGCTGAAAAATTAAAATACATATATTAAAAGTCAATTTTTCCCCATCCACATCTTAATATTTGAAGTTAAATATGAACTGTGTGTCACGGACTTAGCCTCAATACTAACGTCTCGTGCGGCACTTAGCTTCGACCCGCCTCTTGCGTGATGTGGGACTAAAAGTCATCTAACTATTGATCTAAAATAATCCAAAAGTCCAGATATTATAAATTTAAAACAATTTAAAAAAGAAAAAAAAGAAAATTTATCCTATCCTCACCCGACCACCCCGCTCCCACCCCACCCCACCCCTAACCCTAATTCCTACTCAATTAACCATCGTTGTCATTCCCGTCGCTATCACCTCAAAGAAGAGCAACAGGTCGACGGGTTTCATGTAACCACGCCCGGCGCTGTGAATCGCATTTTGGAGAGGCGACAGTCGGCATTTGGTGGAAAGGGGTCACGTTGGGGCAGACCTTGGCAGTGGGGGAATCAAATGCCTGGCCGATTTCTAGTGGTGGAGAATTGAGTCACCGGTCGAGTGGAGGAGCAGGGAATGGTGGGATGTTTGCAGTTGCAGACTTGCAGATAGGGACGGATCCAGGAATGAATGCTTAGGGGGGCCGAATTACCATTATAGTTTTTTTTTTTTTTTTGACAATGTTTACAAGTATATACTCAAGATTATTTTAGTTTTGTTAGATAAATAAAATAATGATCATCACGTGTAAGAAATATCAACATTAACTTTCAATAAATTTATAGTAGTTTCGAAATATATAAGCTATTAGTGAAAAAATTTATCGAAGTATGGTAAAAAAAATTAGTTAAAGGAATGCTATGTTTATTACAGATCAATGTACAATTAATTGGCATAATAAAATAACATTAAATCAAAAAATAAAAGATAAATCTGCCGCAAATTTTTTAACAATTATATAATGAATTTCTCAATAAAATAAACTAAAGTAATAACTATTAACACTAATATAATCAATTTATGCAACTTCAAGTTTTCAACAATATTATGATACTTTTTGAAAAGATTATAACGTAATATAATATCACTAGCTCGTATCTTATGGTGAATAAACTCTAGAGCCTAAATAATTGAATGATGAATCACTTTTTCTTGTCTTTAGATTTGTTCATATCATAATAAGTATTTGCTAATTCTAATCATAGTAAAATGTAGAAGAGAAGCTCAAAAAGAAAAATGTTATTTAATTCTTAATTTCTAATCCTAATAAGTATAAAAAGAAGTACAAAAAAGAAAGTTATTGTTATTTATAATTTAACTTTTTAAATGATAATTCCTTTTTTAATAAAAAAACAATGACATTAAAAGACATGGGTTGAATATAATTAAAATTTTAACTCATCCCTTTTTAAATAGACTTTCCAAAAAGAAAACAAGAAATAGGGGCAAAAAAAATAAAATAGCTAAAATTTGGCCAACATGATTCAAACTCATGCCCTCCACAAAGGGAAGAAGCTCTTTCAACCTATCCCTTACCAATTGGACTAAATACATTTTCGTTTTATATGCACGACATTAGCATTATATACTCTGAGGGGGCCATACTGTATAATTATATGTACACTAGAACAAAAGTTCGAAGTCTCGGGGGGCGCCCCCCCCCCCTAAATCCGTCCCTGCTTGCAGATGAGGGAGAGTTGGAGAAGACAATCTTCTCACTCTCTCTAGCGTCATCATTTTTCGGACTGAAAAGTCGTTGAAGGGGCCATTTGTAAACCGGGTTCATACGTTGAGGGTGGTATTTGTAATTTGAAATATAAGAGGGGCTGATCTGTATTTCGGGTATAACTCAGGGGTCTATATGTAATTTTGGAGCTAGTTTTTCATTAACTGATGTTTTTCTATCTGAAATACGTATGAACGAATCTTTGTTTTTCTATCTCCCCTCGTATTGTTGTAATTCATTTTCCCCTTATAATGCGACATTTATTAATGATTATTTTCTTTTTTTTCTCCAATTAATTAACTCGGCATGTGGCTCTCCATCCTTCGACGAGCTCGAGGTTAATTCCTTACTTAGCTATTCCTAAGGATTAAAATTTCATTTTGAAGATAAGTTTTGAGTTGTTAAATATTAGAAACGTATCAGAAATATTTCGAAAATGTCAAAAAAGACTTGCAAAATGCTAGAAACAAGTGAGAAATAGTGAAAAAGGAAGTATATTAGAGTTGCTCCCTCTTTTCATTAGTATACAAAATAAAAAAATTAATCAATTAGATTTCATTAACAAACAAAGTGGTAATGTTGGATTCAAGTTTCACATTTATAGAGCATATAATCGACAAAGTTCTAGTAACTTAATTATTTCTGGTTTCTCGTATGATTTGGTTGATTATCTAAGAGACTGGTTTGATTCTATTCAAGACTTAATTTTGTAGATTGTTTGATTACTATTTTCTTCTGCATTTTTAATTTTCTTTTAGCTAAAATTCAAAGATTTGAGAGACTTGTTATCTTGGGAACAGAGGGCAGAACAAACAACTCATTTCAAAAAGGAACTATGAAATGTTAAATGTTTCCACGGTTTTCATAGAAACTGTGGAAACATTGAGAGTTTCCGCGAAAAATTAGGAAATATTGAGAATTTTTTAAGAAACAATGTAATTTCGAAACTATTTCATGGTTTCTTTTTTGTAAGCAAAAACATAGAAACTATTCGAACGTTTCGGCCAAAAAAAAAAGAAAATTAGAAGTTTAGAACCATGGTTATTCCACAGTTTTGGATGATTTTTTTCGGAATTATTGAGTGTCAAAAAACTGAAAGAGACATAAGTTTTGTATGTCGAATTACATAATCACGTTGATGACAGTATAAGTAATCCAATTACACTGATAAAAAGTAAGTCTAATTGATTACCTAGGCCATGTTTGTTTATGTTTTCAAAAGTCATTTTCTGTTTTTTGGATCACAGTATCTTAAATCTATAACACAAATCATTTTCATTTGAATATAACTTATTTCAACTTTACTTTTTCAGTTCCAAATATAGCTAAATATCAATCATTAAATCCATGATTTCAAACAATCACCAATCAATAATCATTTTCATTTACTCCAATTAATATTTTCCTATTCCTCTTTCATACTCTATAAATTTTAATTTATATTCTAACAAATAAATTAATTAATAAAGACACCATACATCAATCAATCATTTTTTATCCGAGACATATTATAATTTCCAATCATATTCTAAAAATATAAGCAAACACATCACATGTCACATCATTTTCATACGAATATATATAATACACAATTCCCAAAAAAAATTTAAAATCTTAATTCAAAAACATAAACAAACATTGCCTTAGCTTTCTCACAGTATGTAGGAGGAGGAGGAAAAACTTATCATGAAGGTTAAGGCAGCAACTCACGGCACTGTTGATGGTATGCTATTTCAATGTTATGACTTTTTTGGTTATGTTTTTGAGTTAAACTTTTAAAGTTTGTATAAGGAATGTATAAGGAAATGTGTAATATATGTAGGGATAATGTTATTAATATCTTTGAAGTAGTAAATTTGTCTCACTTTGGTCCTTAAAGTATTTTTATGTCTCACTTTGGTCCCATTTTCGATTTTTATGTCTCACTTTGCTCCCTTTTTTGATTTTTACATCTCAGATTGGTCTTTTTTTGGTTTTTTACATTTTTGTCCCCCACGACCACTTTATCAATTCCAGTGTAACTTCAAGACAATTCAAATTTAATTGCTACTTGATCAAATTATATATAATTAAATTGATCATGTAATTATTTGAGTCCAGCTAATTTTTTTTTAAAAAAAATCTCTAAAATGTATGGAATATATTTTTTGGTTTTTCTAAAATGTATGGAATATATATTTAAAATTATGTTATATCAATGGGTAGCTGCACCGCTTTATAATCGAATTTTGATCAAATAAAGTTAATACTTTTATACGATACATAGTTATTTCTTAAATGTACTCAGCTGCATTTAGTGTATTATTTTTTCGTGATTTTACTGGTGCTATTTGTCATTTACTTTTTATAAAAAGAAACTAATATATTAAATGCAATTGATAGTGATGCTGTTCAATTTTTACACCAAGAAAAATAAAAGAACCAAACAAGGTCTTCGATTATTTTTTATAATTAATGTACTAAAATAATAAATACTAGAATTCTAAATTTATGAACAAAAATAGAAAAAAAGTGACTTCTTTATTGAGTTTGAATATTCAAGAACATAAACCCTAATTTTGGAGTAATACAATTTAGTAAAACTTAACTTTCTCTCTACACAACTTAACTTACAAAAAATGAAGTAAAACTATGTATATATAGGCCCTCATGGCCGCTTTTACTAGGGTTGGGGGAGTTTTGGATTGCTTCCAACTTGTTCTCGGATATTGGGGGATAAGATAAGTCATATCCCTTTTTTTAAGATTTGGTAGTTTAGGATAAGGTTTATCCAAATATCCTTTTATTTGAGCTTTCTCATAAGCATTTCAATGAACTTTTTTTTTGGGCTTTCCTCTTGGAATTCTCACGAGCATATCCTTGAGCTTTTCATGAGCTTTCCATTCACAAGCCTTCTTCATTTATTCATCTTGACACAAGCCCACTCCACGTTAGCCCATTTAGGAGAAGTGAAAATTATGACCCACATCATAAGCCCCCCCTACTCTTGAGAATTTTGGAATAGAAGTCTCAAAAAGTCTCGAGAGTATAATAAATTGTCATAATTTCAAGAGGGTAAGATCCTTTTTAATACACTTATCACCTCGTTAAAAACTTTACCCGAAAAAACCCAATGGAGAAAAACCGAGGTTAAGGGAAAAAGAGTATGGGGTGTATTAATTCCTCTTTTATGACGTCTTTCGTCAAGCTATTTTCATGTTGGTAGCCTCCAATGTTGATAGTAGCAAATGTGTAGAACACGCGAAAAATGCAGTTTGAGCTATCCGAGAGGCAAGCTAATAAGTGATGTCATGGGTGACCTCATGATGAGTTCATGGGCTATCCCATGAGGCAGTGGCCGGTTTTTTGGGGGGAGGGGCCCGAAAATTCTCCCCTTTCCCTTGCTTTTTCTTCCAATTGTTGCCTTGTTTGATAAAACTCTCCCCTTCCAACTCCTTGTGCAAATAGGACTTTCCTTTTCCTGCATTTTATTTTTCCTGCAAGTACTTTGTTCTTGTGCTCACTTTTCGTGACACATATGTTAGTTTTTTGTATCATGCTCACTTTTGGAGCACGAGCTTTCCCTTTCTTTGAATAATAATTATAGATATTTGCTTTTTCACCTTTAGTATATGATCTTGATGGAGAATTCCAAATGCATGCAATTTTATTCACAACAAATATATGCTTTTCATGGAGAATGTATAAATGCAAATTTCTTCACAATATATACATGTTATGCTGCCTAGGGCTTACAAGCATCCTTTTAGTATGGCTTGCGTCGCCTATGTCTTATTTGGAGAATTACCTGCTGCCTGAAGTAGTCATTGTCAGGGCTTACACATCTTGGAGATTTACGTGGAGAAGTACCGGCTTCCTGATTTATGTGGAGAATTACCAGCTGCCTGATGTTGTCAATGTCAGGCTTACGCCTCGTTGGAGATTTAATTGGAGAATTACCAACTGCCTGATGTTGTCAATGTCAGGGCTTATGCCGCGTGAAGATTTACGTGGAGAATTACCAGCTGCCTGACGTTGTCAATGTCATAGCTTATGCCGCGTTGGAGATTTACGTGGAGAATTACTAGTTGTCTGATGTTGTCAATGTCAGGGCTTACGTTGCGTTGGATATTTACGTGGAGAATTACCAGCTAGCTAATGTTGTCAATGTCAGGGCTTACGCCACGTGGAGATTTCCATGGAAAATTACCAGCTGCCTGGTATTGTCAATGTCAAGGCTTACGCCGCGTGGAGATTTACATGGAGAGCTTACAACAACCTACATTAATTAATTGTCAAGGCTTACACCACCTGTAGTTAAATATTTTGCTTCTCATTGATATGCTTCCTAGGGCTTATGTTGCCTTATAACGGGGCTTAAACAGCCTAGGTGTTATGATTTCCTCCATATTCGGTGCTGCCGAGGACTTATGAAGCCTTTAGGAATTACACGGCCGGGATTTATGCGATGTTTTTTATTTATTTATCTTATATGTTATCATTTGCGTGGCGACATGGCGTTAGAAATAATAAGAATAACACAAAAACTTCATTATTTGTCAATCTCATTAGGAGAAAACAAGCATGCATTGCATGATAGAAAATAGAAATCACCATCAAACTACTTCTAGATGCTTCCAAATCAAGCATTTATTATTTTGGGGAAAGTAATAAAGATACTAAACTCTTTGAGATAATTTTTCTCTCAGGTGTAGAACTTACTCAAGTTTGTGCACATTCCATGGCCTAGATAGTTTTCGGCTTTCCATCAACTCCGAGCATCTTATGTCATTGCCTATAGGATTCATAGATGATTGTCTCCAAGGCATATTACCCATTTCACCAGGGTGATGGGTAATCACCATCTTTGTTTGTTTCCGTCTAAAGGTCTCCTCATAAAAGCGACCACCCATCCCCTAGGTACGATTAAGAGGGAAAAGGGGCGTATAGAACGTCGTTTCCCTTGGAACTAGAGCTACCGGGGTAGCTATTGTGACAGCTGAAGGGGGTGGCAATGGAATGCTCATCGGGACCTCCCTCATTGGTTGTATATATCCTCCTTGCAAAACAGAGGCCATCGCCGCAGCGAATATTCTTCCCCATTGATTTGCAAGAGGGTGCTCGCTCCCTACTTGCGAGACACCTGACGGGATAGCACATGCTACTTGGTGAACATGCTGCTCGTCATTTCCTTCAAATCATTGGCCTTCTTCGCCTACAGACACCTGCCCATGTGCTGGAGGGGTGAGACCTCCGTTCTCACTAGCCAATGGTGGAGGAGGTGGCTCAATAGGTCCCTCGAAGTTAGGAGGAGATAAGTGACCTGCTTCCTGACGGCGCCTGTATACACATATGATACGCGGCGCAACGACCTGCTATAAGGGTACGCTTCCTTGAGGTAGCAATTGAATGGATCCCGATGCAACGGTGGTGTTTTCCAAAACGGGTAACACGGAAACCGAAGCAGGCGCGGGATTTATCGTCAACCACTCCCCTAGTAAACTCAGGTTCTCTTCCATATTTTTTAGTGCTGTTTGGAAAACTATACCATCCTATTTTGACTTTGGTTCCTTCTAGAAAGTTGTAGATCTGCTAGTGATCTCTTCGGTCCAATTCATCTTGACTGAATCCAAGACTCGTAACTTGATTTATGATTTTTGCACTACAATTGCGCAGCCCAGTTCGCAACAGAATTCTGCTACATCTTCACGAACGCTTTCGAGCCCCCATACTTCCGAACTAGATCTGGACGTATTCATAACAATTGTAGGTATTTGTCTTGGCTTTTCATTCGTATATGAATCACTGAAAACGGACGTATTTAATTCCAGATATGTCAATATTTCCAAAACTGCGCAAAATCGCCTAATTTGGTCGAAAATAACTCTTTTCACTCCAAAACCGAGATTTCCACATCAGAAATTGGAAAAGAGCGAAAAGCCTATAAACTTCTGGATTTTCTTCAAGATTTTTCATCATAACTCACATCTTCAATTCAAAATTTCCCACAGACGGCGCCACTTGATGTTGTTCAATTTTTACACCAAGAAAAATCAAAGAACCAAACAATGTCTTTGATTAATCTTTATAATTAATGTACTAAAATAATAAATACTAGAGCTCAAAATTTATGAAGAGAAATAGAAAAAAAGTTCCTTCTTTATTGAGCTTGAATATTCAAGAACATAAACCCTAATTTTGGAGTAATACAATTTAATAAAACTTGACTTTCTCTCTACACAACTTAACTTACAAAAAATGAAGTAAAATATGTATATATATATGCCTCATGGCGGATTTTACTAGGGTTGGGGGAGTATTGGATTGCTTCAAACTTGTTCTCCAATATTGGGGATACGATAAGTCATATCCCTCTTTTTAAGATTTGGTAGTTTAGGATAAGATTTATCCAAATATCCTTTTATTTGAACTTTCTCATAAGCATTTTCATGAACTTTCTTTTGGGCTTTCCTTGTGGCATTTTCACGAACATATCCTTGGGCTTTTCACGAGGTTTCCATTCACAAGCCTTCTTTATTTATTCATCTTGACACAAGCCTACTCCATATTAGCCCATTTAGGAGAAGTGAAAATTATGACCCACATCAGATAGATTTAATTAATACATATTTATTATAAAAAATGTTTAATTTATTTTATCAAAACTCAATTATAAAGCGGTTCAGTTAGCCATTGGTATAATATTTTAAAAAAATATATAAATTCCATATACTTTAGATAGAAATTTTTTTTGAAAATTTTAACTAAATCAACTAACTACATAAAAAAGAATTTAGTTGAACTCCACTAACTACATGATAAATCTAATTGTATGTAATTTGATCGAGTATCAATTAAATTTGAATTGTCTTGATGTAGCCTTGGAAATAATAAAAGTTTTTTTGGGAGGCAAAAATGTAAAAAATCGAAATAAGGACCCAAGTGAGACATAAAAATTTAAAAGGGACCAAAGTGAGACAGAAAAATACTTTAAGGACCAAAGTGAGACAAAATTATAACATTCGGGATGGTAGCGTAACAAAAAATACTTTAGGGACCAAAGTGATATAAATTTAATACTTTAGAGACTATTAGTGAGATTATCCCATATATATATACATATATATGTATAGAAATTCATGTGAAAATGATGTGATTTGTATTGTGTCAGTATATACGTTTAGAAAATAGTTGCAATTTGTGAAATGTGTAAAAGTAATGATGATATGTTAACTTTTGATGTGATAAATGATTGATTAAGTTATTTATATAATGATTGTGTGATTAAAAAATTAATAAAATATGAATAAAATATTGTAAAATATGAAAGAGAAGAAAAATAATAATTAAAGTAATTGAATTGATTGATGATTGTTTGAAATGACGAATGTAGTAATTGATTGGTAGTTATACATGAAAATGAGAAAGTGAAGTTTAAAAACTATGGCTATGTTTGGATACATTTTGAGCGATTTTGACTTAAATTGCTGGTCCAATCATGTTTGGTTAACATAATTTGGGCCAAAAAAAAAAATGGTTATACCTGGCCAGAAACCAATAGGAAATCTAAATTCTTTCCTTTTTGATTGTACCGTATGTTAATCATATGATTTTTTTTATTTATTTCCACACATTCTCTTCATTTAATTTGATTTTCTTAATTGAGATTTTGATTTGTCTGTAATTGCATGGGGTTTAGTGTTAGGGTACAGGACATTATTAGGATTTAAAAATATTTAGATTTATATAGATTTGAAGTAGCTTTACAATATGTTTGGTTCAAATGGTGCGGAAAATATATTGTGTCTAATTAGTATTAGATTTCATCTTCTATTTTCTTTTCCTTTCCACTTTCTCTTGTATTGTAATCAAACAATGGAAAATAGTTTTTCTCATGTTTTCTTTCACTTTCTCTACAAATTTTCTTGAACCAAACATAGCGTTAGTGGTATGACTAAGCTCACTATTAATGATTGTAAGAAAAGGAGAGATGAAATTATATTGGAATTAGCTATTTTTTGGAGACTGATAGTTCAGTACTTTTTAAAGAGTTTTGAGTGTCATGTACTCAATTTAGGATTACTTTTTGATTTTTTGCGAGATCACTATGATAAAAATAATATTAGTGACAAAAATTGATGTGATAATGTTAAATTTGATAATAGATATACATAATATAAAAATGAGTAATAATAATTTTTATTTTGTTACAATAAGAATTTTTAGTGACAAAAGTTTTTTAAAATTGTCACTATTTAAACATCAAACACCCCTCCCCCAAAAATAAAACATCTATCTTATTATTTTATTTCAATGGATAATTAGGGTAACTTGGATACTTATGCATAAAAATTATGGACATTTTTGTCTTTTGCACCAAGAGTGAACGTAAAACGGCACCAAAGTAGGCCTGTCAATGGGTAGGCCAGACCCAGACCCAAAAAATAAGTTTGGATCAAGACCTAAACCCAGACCCAAACATTAAGCTAGACCCAACCCAGACCCAAAACTAAAATCTAAGCCTAAGGCCCAAGCCCAACCCATATTTAATGCAATTGATATCTAATCCATATATATATATAATAAAATATTTATATATAGATATTCATATATATATATATATATAAAATATAATATTTAATATATTATTTTGTAAATTAAATAAAAAAGGAAAAAGAAAAGGAAAAGGAAAGAGAAAAAGAAAAAGAAAAAGAAAAAAAAGGGGTGGGGGTGGGGAACAACACATCGTCTTCCCCACCCCCACATACACACACACACACACACAACAAGACACACACAATAATACACACACACACACACACACACACATATATATATAACCCACACACACACGCACAGTAATATACACAGACACATATATATAAAACCCACACACACACGCACAATAATACACACACACACACACATATATATACCCCATACACACACGCACAGTAATACACACACACACACACACACACATATATATATAAAACCCACACACACGCAGAGTAATATACACACACACATATATATATATATATATGTATGTATGTATATATATAGAATCCAAACTTTTTACAATTGAAATTACACTGAGATGCAATTCAACAATTTGTGAGCAGATTGGGTCCGAGTCTAGATCCAAAACTTTGGGTCTTGGTTTAGACCCAAAACTTTGGGTTTGGGTCTAGGCCTAGACCCAAAGTTTTGGGTCTGGGTCTGGGTAAGACCTGCCCATTGCCAGGCCTACACAAAAGATTAAAGTGAAAAGGGTGTATACCAAAATGTCTATCTGGTTGTGGGGAGGCCAATGCAATTTCCCCAAATATTTTTCATTTGGTAAACGTTTTAAGTGTGTTTTTAATCTCAGGAGAACATGATGAAAAGATTCCTAAATGCGAAGCAGTGTGCAGATTTTGGTACCACAGATTTCACGACGACAATGTTCTTAAGACGAAATGCAAATGTAAATTCTGCTTGATACATGAATCCTGTGCAATTGAATGGGTTAGACAGAAAGGCAATATCAAATGTAATGTGGTACACAATAAATTTTTATGTCTGTAAACAAAAGCACAAAAAATGGTGACAAATGAATTAATATTGATTAAAATAAAGAATTGGAGTACAGTTCCTAATCTAATCCTCTGATTTTTTCTTCAAGAACTTTGATTTGCATATTGGAGCAGAAATCAATTCTTTGATCTTCTCCAATGTCGATTTGAATGTTTATAACATTGATGCGAGTGCTCGAAAGCTTAATCTCGGATCAAGCAATGTAAACGATTTGGGAAAGTTGAAAGCTTCAAGGTCGACTCATCGCTTTGATCTTCTTTCGATTTGATTTGAATTTTTATAACGTTTATGCGAGGGTTTACACCTTAATCTCGGATCAAACGCCAAAATTTGATGAATTTCTCCAAGAACGCTTTGAAGTTTGCCTTGAACGCCTTCTTGAATTTGAAGAACTTGTAGAGAGAATTTGAGAACTTCTCTTGTCTTCTCTAACTTCAATTGAAATTTTTTCCTTGATTATGAGCTCCCACAAACCCTATTTATTGGTGTACGATGGAGAAGCCACGAATTTTTTAAACACTTTTGATAATTATCTCTTTAATTTTGTATTTATTAAGAAATAAAGATAAATTACTTTGGAGTCATTTCATTGGCTAATATTTGATGAGGATAAATTTAATGGATATTATCTCTTTAATATCTATATTAATTTCATGAGATAAATATCAATTACTTTGGAGCTATTTGATTGGCTAATATATCTACTTGGCACAGTGTGATTGGTCGTTGACTTCTTTACTGCAAGATATAATTTGATTAGCTGAAACACCTAAATTTGACACGTGGCGCAATTTTATTTGCCAATAAAATAAATATTAAAATATCAATTAAATCAATTATTTAATTTTGGAATTAAATTTTATAAATCCCAAAATATAAATAAAATGACTTAAAATTGACAATCAATATAATATTTTACATTAGTCATCATCTGAATAATAATAATAATAATGAATCATATTTTGTTTCTTTGGCATTTGATCCCACTCATTCACCTTGTTCCTTTAAGATTGTCTTGTCTGAAGGCCTGCTGCTCGTGTCACACCGTCAGGTCTTCTAAAGGTTGATGTTTTTTCATACAACAACCAGTGGGGGAAGAATGAGAATTGGGCCACCCATAGCCTACCTCTTGAGCATGCGCTTCGGAGGTTCAATTTTCTTGAGCGTTCTGTTTACTTGAATGGGGTTTTGTACTTGCTTTCTTTTGCCAAGTTTGTCTTTTGCATTCATCTCTCTATCAAACACGAAACAAATATGACTTGTCGAGTTTTTGAGTTGCCTGAAAAAGATGAATTTGATGATTGTGGATTCTTGGGGGTAGTCAGGGGTCAATTGCTATATTGCAATAGTGATGAGTCTAAAATACTAGTCTGGCTGTTGGAAGATGGTGTTCGTTGGATTCTCCAGCATAGAATTAGTGCTAATGAGTTGGTAAAGCATCACATGGCACATCGGATGCTGTCTTGGACGTCGATCAAGGTTTATGGTTTTGATCGAAAACAGGAGAAATATTTGTTGGAATTCCTTCTGTTGTGCAAAACTATGATCCTAAAACAAACAAGTTGGGTTTGAGAGTTGAGTTGCCGTCTACCCACATGATAGTTAGTGGTCAATACAACATGTTCCTTTACTCACGCTGCACAGTGATTCTCAACAGGGTTATCCCTTCATCCAGTAAGTTCCTTCTAGCTTTTCATTTATACCTTTTAGAGAGCATGTTTGTTTACATGATAGAGTAACACGTTGTCGTAGGTAGATGCTAAAGATTGGGGACTTTGATTGTTTTGTTTTGTTATGGTAGGCTTCACTATTAATAGAGTTAAGGTAGACGATATTAACTCGACAGTGTGAACATTGATGAGTTGGTAGCAGACACGCTTGCTACAACCAGACTTCTTCCCTCCCCAGGATGGGATTACATATCGTGACAGCTACCACAATTCCAGAATTTTGTAATTGCAGTTGTTTTTGTCTAATTCGATAACTTTGTTAGTATCTCGTGTTAATGTCAATTGTTGGCTTGATTGCTCTTTTCATACATTAGAGCACTAATTTTTTGGTTTTTGGTGCCTACATTTTAATGAATATAAATGTTTTGTCTGTCCCCGCATTTTAATTGTTTTGGATTCAGTGAGTGCGCCAGATATCATTTGAACTCCAATTATGATAAGACTCCAATTTAGTTTTTCTGTTTGAGCAGGGCAAAAAAAGAACTACGTTAATAAAATTCTCTCTTCGTGAGAAACTCATCAGAAAATAGATACCTAAGCAATAAAATATGATTTCGAAAGAACAAAAGAGTCAAAGTGGTACGACAAACAGATGTTCATTCCGACTCTCAATGTCTCTTAATGCAAATACAAACAGAGATTCTCGTATGAATAGTGAGTTCTTTTGCCAGAGATAGATCGACAAGAGGATTTTTTTGTACTGGAGAAAAGGGTGTGAAACTCGGATAGCCATATGGCATACTGTTCATTTGAGAGAATTATTTTCTTTTCCACTTAATTGGAAGGCTTCATTGCTTTTCTTTTCTCTCTTTTCTCTTTTTGGGTTAGTTTGCTTGTCATGTGAGATTCTATTGGATAAAGTAAAGATCTGGATAGGCTTAATTTTTCTGACAAAAGTTGGTGAAGCTTACTGTAACCAGTCTAAACTCAAGGAGTGTTTGCAAACAAAAGTGATTATCAATTAGTTTTTATAATAAAAATACTATTTTTAAGGATAAATTTGTCATAAATTTATTTATTTTAATTGCAGGAATTTTGAAAGCTCGCAGAAGCACCCCCTAACCAGCCTGGAGCTTTTGGCTTCTGAGAACTTAATTTTAGAGAATCAAAATTAAAAGCAGGATTTGCAAACACTACAAACTGCTTATTTTTAGCTAAAAGCTCAAAAGTTATTTTGTTTAGAGTTTTAAAACACTCCCTCAGTGGACTTACAGATTTTACCAACGTATATTCACGAAACTATGTTGAGGTACACGGAGTTTGCTCATTGTTTGATAATCAGAATTGTGGTGTAATCTCATTGGTTGTATTCTGTTGTTTGTATTGATATGTTGTTGTGTGCTTATGTTGAATCATAGAACAGACAACCAGTTAACTGGCCCACTGATAATTTCCTTTTATTTCCTCGACAGCTCGATCTGATTTGGGGTAGCCAGCATGCGGCTTTTGATGGTGATCTGCAGTCTTGACTTCTTTGGTCAGCAAAAGATAAGAGAATATGTCTTCTATTGTCTGATAAATTATTTAGCAATTGCGCAATAATGTTATGTTCTCCTAATTTATTTTTACCTATGCTTATTAGTTATTATCATGTAATTATATCTAAACTCTAGTATGGGTTATGTGAAGTTATTTTCTGTTTCTGAACTGTTGTGCTTGAATTAGTTAAGTTATATTTGCGCTCGCTCTCTCTCTCTCTCTCTCTCTCTTTCTCTCTCTCTCTCGTGTGTGTGTGTGTGTGCGAATTGTCATGGGGCTCTTTTGGCACGTTATTTTGGAGTCAAACTCTGGTTTGTAGAAAACGGAATATTTGAAATGCGTATGGCCTGCTTTTCAGAACTCTGTTATCCAAAAACAGAACTCCAAAAGACCCGTCCGCAAAGAATGGTTTACTCATTTTTGAGTGAAACAATAGTTTCGTATAAACAAAATCTGTTACCTTCCGGAAACCTGGAGCACAATCACGTTTGCACTTGAACACCAAAATTATAAAGGGAAATCTGTAAAATGGGAAAAAAAGACCCACGAACCTTTGATAATACCACCTCTCCCACCATAGTTCTTGCTGAGGGATAATATAAGGAGGGCCGATTCAGGTGATCCGCTGGAGGGATAGTGTCGCTGCCATTGTCACCTGAATACAATGTTTGCTTTCCATATTTGTATCAGGTAAGTCAGATTAGGCCTTTTCGCATTATGATTCGTTTTTTCTTTCTGCGTATTGTCTGTTAAACTTTGTGTTTGACTCGGAAAAGTGGATATTTTCTGTTAAAATGTGTTTCGGTTAGTGTGTCCCATGCAATTTCGCTGCTTTTTTTTGTGTGCATGTGTGTGTGTGTAAATGTGGTTCTAAGTGGAATTTATGCTACTATTTTGTGAAGCAGGCTTTTGGTAGCTGGAGGATCAGCAGCTTGATGCTAGCTAGTGGTTGTGAATGGACGCTTTAAGTCTCTTCCTGTATTTGATTTAGACCGGTGGCTAGTAACAATATTTTTTTAACTTTAAGACAACAGTATCTAGGGCTTCATATGAATTTAGAACCCTTGATAATACTGAAATTAGGCAGCAAAAATAAAATAAAATTGTGACAAACATCTAGGGATTATGTTCATGTATATTTCTCAACCCCTTGATTTATCTTCTAGTACTTAGAATTTATGTGAGTAAGTTATGTATCTGGACAACAAATTTTTTCCAGGGGTACTCATAGGCAAAACAGCACCCTGTACAAGTAAGTGCGCTTTTTAAATAAGTAACTTTATATTGTTGAATTCCTCATTTTATAAATATAGTCTACTAATATACATTGGTGTATTTTGATAAGATTTTATCCTGTTTCGACTAGGCTAAAATCAAAACACAAGTGGAAGAGAGAGCAGAGAAGCAGGTCTCAGGTCTGTTATCTTGTGGCTCTCTTATCTTTCTTTTCCAATGATCCAAACATTATTACAACTTGGGTGAGTGATCTCAAATTTATGTCAGAAGTTGTTCCCAATAAACCTGCTCCATTCGTTTGTTGTAGTGCAATTGTTTTCCCGTTATACTGCAGAAAAACAATTTTACGTTACAACAGAGATTGATATTTCGGATGCCTTTGTTTCTCTTTTAAATTTTGTTGGTAATAAAATTTTAGGCTGCTCTAAATAATATACTATGAACTATAAAAAGGTTTACATGTATTTCCGGTCAAACCTTCCACTCAAGAAGACAACTTGTGTTGATATACTATTTTATTATTGAATAATAGAGGACATCCCACACTAGTCTATTTGATTGGTTGCATTGTTATTCTTGTTGCTTCTTGTGTTCAGAAGTCCCTCATAGTGGCGGTTTAATGAGACGAGTGAAATCCTGAAACTCTTCCATCTAATATCATTCTTGTTGCCTATTCAAAGCTAGTCACTGTACTATCTCAGTCAAATCATTGCAGGATATGTATACGCATATGTAGTATTATTAATTATAAAACGTTCAGATTTTTTATTCAAATATGACAGAATGTGTTTTTACCTACGTGGAAGTCCGCATGATTAACGTTAAAGTTCATTGCAAAATGTTGATATTGAAGCGCCGTTGTTAATTTGTTATAAAGATCAACCGAAGTAAAAAGCCTTGTTATCAGGATGAACTACTTGGAACTTGGTATTGCTGATGCTATTATTTAGTAATTCGGGTGCAAGAATGTGCTTTCGAATGAATGGAATCCCCATGTAATAAATTTTTGTGTGGAAGAAATGTTTTGGGACTACTATCCTTTTTATAATTGGGACTACTCTTTGATTTCGGTCTGCCCTACAATTAGGTGAAGCTTAAAATTTTTGATATGCTGAATTCTTTGTATAAGGATAATCACGCATGATAAGCTTTGGAAACATTTCCTTGCCAGTTGCGATTAGGGATGGCAACGGATCCGGGTTGGACCCGGATCCGACCCGGAACCGCCCCGACGGTTCCGGTTCCCCAGCTCTAACCGGATCCGGTTCCAGTTCCGGTTCCAACTTATACGGGTCCTAGCGGTTCCGGTTCGGTTCCGGGTCCACTTTTTTTTCTTCTTTTTTTTCTTAAAAAAAAATTAAAAGTTTAGACCTTGAATTCATCTCGAAATCAGAAGAAGGTGGCCTCCTTAAATTTTTGATGTTTCTGTACTAGTTTCCTCTGTAATGTAGTTTTGAGATAAAGATGTGAATTTTGAATTTTGTCACAATTTTTCTTAGTCAAACAAATAGAACTTGTGATTTGGTACTATCTACGTAGAAATTCTGCTTCGTTTTCTTGTCGTTCGTGTTTCATACTTTCATTTATTAAAATAATAAGTAATTGTGTTGTGCATGTTTTATCCAAAATGCTTTGCTTGATGATGATAGTTGCCCTGATTTTCATCTTCAGGTATCCGGCACTATTTTGTAATTTGATTCCTCTTTTGAGTAATAATGCCAATCGTTTCCACGTCAAAGAAAAATGATGAAATAGGATGATTGGATAAAAGGATATCAATTAAGAGAGAGACCTGGGGTAAGAGAGAGGAGAAATAAAGAAGAGAAAAACAGAGAAATTGATGTCAACGGGAAATGATGTAAAGTAGGGGTATAAACGAGCCGAGTCTCATAATTTTTCCGTCGAGCTTGGCGTCGAGAGCTCAAGCGCGTTGTCCGAAAAAACCAGCTTAGCTCGAGCCAAGCCTAGGCTCAATTTTGCTTATATTTTGAGTTTTTTTGTTATTTTTATTAATATAATTAATAAAATAGAATATAATATTTTAAAATAGAATATATTATTAATATAATTAATAATATAAAAATATAAATATTGAAAAAAAAGGTCTCGCGGTTCCGGTTCCGGTTCCGGTTCCAAACTCGTGGGTACCCGCAAGTCTCACGGTTCCGGTTCCAAATTTGCGGGTACCCGTGAGTCTCACAGTTCCGGTTCTCGCGGGTACCCGCAAGCAATAGTGTAAAATAATACTAGCGGGTACCCGCGGGTCTAGCGGTTCCGGGTCTTTTATTATGTGGTTCCGGTTCCGGATCCTAAAAACTTATGCGGTTCCGGTTCCTCCAGAACCGACCCGGAATCGGCCCATTGCCATCCCTAGTCGCGATAACAGATTTGGAACTAGACAAAGGATGAAGGTTACCAGGATTTGATATAAGTTTTAGTCGTGAATTCACATGATCTTCCAAAGCTTTTTGCACCTTCTATTTGGAACTCTAAGTAGGGGAATCTTTAATATATGATTAATTTTGAACCCATATATTACTGTCTGAAATAATTAGCTTGGAGAGCCGATAGGAAAGATCAGGGTAATTGTTCACTAGTTGCTTAACATAGATACAACATTCACACTTAAAAGAAAAAGGACCCTTATGGATAACAACTGTGGGTAAACGTACTTTAGATAAGTAAAGCTAAGATGACCAAGGCGTTTATGCTACAAAAGAACATCAAAATTGAATATACAAGACATGGGAACTTTCTGATGAACTCGAGATCTTAATAGAGAACTGTTGAAGTACCTTTTATTCCTCAGCATTGACAATCACCTTGCCGAAGACAACTGATATTCATAGCGTGTAGAAAAAAAATAGGTTACAGCACAATTTTGATCTTTAGTTATTTACTAACAGAAAGGAAATTATATTGTAGCCTGGGGGGTGGGGTGTTATATAAAGGACATAATTCAACTGTAAATCATGCATGCAACTTTTCCCTAAATAGGGAAAATTTTCCTTCTGCAACCATGGTTGCCATGTCATCATTACACCATTTGTATTCGGTCAGAACAGTGGAAGAGCTAGTCATGTGGTCGGATTAACCATTGTCAAGAATCCACCCATAACAGATACCTCCCTTGACAAAAGAGATAACTGGATGTTACCATTCCTTGTGTAATGGTAGCCATAAAAGAGGCTTGGCCAGATTCATATTCTTTTGTGGTTTCGTTTGTGACTGAAATAGTCTTTATAACTTCCATCTATTTTGTTTTTGAAAGGCATGGAATTCCCTGGTACATTCTTCAATGTGCCATTCATTTGAATTTGGTTGACTCCTGGATTTCCATATGTTGGTTTACCATGAATATTCTAACATCTTTCCTTGTTATGGTACGAGTCATGACTTATTGTTGTGATCAACCATAACTTACTACCTTGGGATTTGTGGTTGCATTGTTTTTTATAGCCAGCACAGAAATTGTGGGGTCTCCTCAATGTTTGAATTCGAGAGATTGTGGAGCATAACTCTGTTCCAGCTCTTTTCATGTCTGACTTCAATAAATGCCTCTGGTATGCATGAAAGAGGCTTGTTACCAAGTATCTGTTAGGTATTTGTCCACAATAATAAATAAACAATAAAATGGTAGGTGGTCATCAAAGTTGAAATACAAAAGTAAAATGGTAGGTGGCCATCAAAGTTGAATTTCTTCAACCAACTTGTTTTGAACGGTAGGAATTTCAACCAATGAGAGGAGTTTTGGTAGGTGGAAATTGTGCCTTCCATTGCTCATTTGATCCATCCCAAACCGAGAGAAAAACATAGAGAGCAAAGTGTGTGTAGTGTAGTATATACTAGGAAAAGTGTAGTGTATACTAGGGAAAATAATTTGTGGTAGATACAAATTGTACTATACGGGAAACACTTGTGGGGTTTTTCTTTCGGGGCAATACAAAGGAGGGTTGAGAGTAGTGTTCTATATAACTTTGAGAGTGGTTGTACAAGAGTGATTTTCTTGAGTTTGTCTATAAACTCAAGTGTGTATTTTTTGTACCGGTAAATTTCTCTCATAGTGGAAGAACGGAAACTCTCGTGGACGTAGGCGGATTTTGCCGAACCACGTAAATCTTGTGTGCATTATAGTTATATTCTTCGGGTATTATTTTGTCATTAACTTGTTGGTGGGACTTGCCGAATCTTTATAAGTTAAATCTCGGGCCCAAAACCTGCGCCCAACAGTATCCTTCCCCTAACTTCTTCCAATTCCTCATTCATCCCTTGGAGAAAAGACCAAACACCCCATCCTTCTCAAGAATTTTGTTGTAGAGCACTCAATCTTCAGAGCGACATCAAGTCAAAGCATAAAAAAGACCCATTTCCTGCCACTATCCATTTAAAATTAGTAGTACTCAGTTATTGACTTTGTCCCTTGCCGAGTATAGTGAATTGTGGAATGAATTTCAAAGCATGGATATTTTTTTTCAAGATTCGGATACATCTCCTGAACATCTTTCCAGATTTCATGAGCAGTTTTAGTTTTGTAAGACAGATACATCTGTCCGGTTCTCAGGTCTATGAGGTTGATCTGCTATTCCATCACAATGCAATTCTTAGCGTGTGTTGGTGCTTGTTGGTGGAGATATCTCACTGGTGAGATGCCCAGTCTTCCTTTTTCCTTTAATCACAACCAACCCAGATTGGGACCATCATGGAAATTGGACCCTTTTAATTTATTTTGGGTGATTTGTAGTGAGTGGGTGATTTCAGAAATTTGGAAAGAATTGAAGTTTGAAGTTGGATAGTTGATGTTGGCTTGAGTTGTAATGATTTAGTAGTTTAAGGGGACTAGACACAATCTTGTAGGAAGGAAAACAGGTTAATGTTAATGGTTACGTCAGCACCAAGGCTAGGCGCTTGGTACCCAGAAGACGGATTCTGTCTCTACACAATGCTTGGTGTCCTTATTCAATAGAATTGGGTACAAATTTATATAATTTTATGCTACCAAAAATAGGTGAAAAGAAATCCTCGGAAATCAGTTACTCGAGGAATAAGAATACTCGATAATCCCTAAAATCCCTAAAAATCAGTTGACTATCTACATTACAAAAGATCTCGAATTTTTTCAGGTTTCCATCAGTATTTTAACTCAATTTTCAAAATCAAGCATTTTTCGAACTGTTACTTCTCCAATTTACTGAATTAATTTACCTCTGAATTTCCAGGTGCAAAATGCAGTTAAATTTTTGAAGATGATCGGGACATTAGATGAAAATGAGAATCTTAAACATATTGGTATGTTAATTGGGAAGCATGAATTTCCTACCATCATGTTTCATTGGACATCTTGATATTCTTTACCGGTTCATTTTCCATTTTGTTAACTTATTCTCTTTGTCCGATTAGGCAAATTCCTGTCAGTGCTTCCAGGGGATCCTACGCTGGGGAAAATGCAAAATTATGGGTGCTATATTTCGCTGCTTTTTCCTGTATTGACAATTGTGGCTGGTCTCTGCATCAGGGATAGAAAGGATATAAGTTATCTGCAGATCATGGCAAGATGTCGGTGGATTTTTTAATATTATGTAGCTCTTCATATCTAAAGCATCATTATATTCTTATTCAATGGCCACACAAAGAATTAGACTGTTGGTGATTATTAACAGATAACCATCTGGTCCTTTGTATGTACTTACTGCACATTTTTTTCATAAGAAAGCAGATACTCTTGCCAAAAGCAAATCTACTTTATTTTCAAAAACATGTTTGTCTTGGATAATTTATGATTATAAAATTTTCTTCTCATCTGTACAGAGGGCTATCTGGGGACGTAATTTTTTATTTGTTTAGCAGATTGTTCAAGTTTCTTAAACTAAATCTAGTTTGTAGCTGACCATTGTTTTGTAGGTTATTTTTTTCGATTCATGGCCTTACTTTTCCATTGTTTTCACTCATGGAATTTCTGAAATTGATATGCTGGATATTCTCCTATGCTTGGTAGATGACCAGAGGCAATGATGCATTTTATTATGACTTCAGTTAGACACTCTATAGTACTGTTCTTATATTATATTCCTGCAAAGCCTAGATATTTGACCAATGTATACCCACAAAGCTAGGTGTAATCTCATTGGATTTTTTGTGTTGTTAGCATTCATTATGTTGAATCATAGAACAAACAACCAGTTAACTAGCTCACTGATAATTTCTTTTCTTTCCTTTTTGTTCTCCTCAGCTCCATCTGGCTTGGGGTAGCTAGCGTGTGGCTTTTGGTAACGGCAGTCTGAAATCTTTGTTTATCAGAACTCAGAAGATAGGCGAATGTGTTTTATTGTCTAGTAAGTCATTTAGCAATGATCATTTGATGTTTATTAACGCTCTGGATTGTGAAGGGTATTGTTCATTGGTGTCTCCTGCTGAGAAAGTTCACAAGAACCAAGATATCAGGTTCGATAGTTAGCTTAGTGATGTTAAACTGTGTAGCTAACTGGAAACCAATGTTAAGAGTTTATTATGGTCTTTCGAAAAGCCAATTCAAAGAGAAGTAGTTGGATTTTGTCAGTTAAATACAGATTTGGACCTTTTACATGCCCAGAGTGATGCTATGCTATCTATTGATGTGGATTTTTTAAGCATCAACTAAAAGAAGTATTAACTTGAAGCACAAAAAGTACTACCCTTGCCTTTTTTGGGGTATAAGGCAAGATCTTTTATAACCAAACAAGCAACATGTACAACTCAAAATAAGCACATAGCTCAAATAGACCTGCTAATGTGCATAAGTAACTGTAAAGGAGTTATCTCTATCTATGCTCTAACGAACTCAATATCGTCGAACTCTTAGTCGCATGGTATGTTGTAATTGTACATGTAATGCGAGCGAGTTGTACCCTCCATGAGACATGAGTGATATAGGCCTCCAACGTGATTTAACCACAACCATCCATCCATGGTGGACACCATATGAGTTCCAACACGTGGATGATTTGTGATTAAACTAGGATTCCAAATCTTTGGAACTCCTAAACATGACCCATATGGTAGAAATCGATCATATGACAAATATAAATCCTTAATTAACAAGAAAAAAGACAAGTACAGACGGTACTTATGTGAGCTTACAAGCACCGTAAAATATATTAAAAGATTTTCGAGAGTTTATAAGATGTTATTAGTAAAAAATTTAGAATATAATATCAAAAGATGCAAGAGTTTATAAGATATTATAAGATATTTTAAGTTAAATACTCTTTAAATTCACAAATCTTAAGTTTGACCAAATTGAGTCCATATCTGACTGGATTTGGTCATCTCGACCAACCACATCATAAGTGTAATAGTACATATCATATGCTTAATTAAATACTCTTCATCGGATATAAATCAATAACATGAGTAAGTGTAATTCACCCTTTAGTTTGAGTAAAATGAATTTGAAATAATTACTTTTAAATTAATCAAAGTAAAAAATTAGTTTGTAGTATAACTGTATAAGTATTAAATAGTGTTGATTAGGCAAAATTAGTGTCCATGCAAATGCTCTAGTTTACAAACTAGTTAGTATTGATTAGGCAAAATTCTAATTTTAGTCCCACATGATATTGTGATTCTAGTTTTCATCCCACTTTACGAGATTTATAAAAATGTCCCAATATTTCAAACTAGTTGCAAACTTGATCTTTTTTTTAACGGGGTTAGTCCCATACGCTATTTTGCATTAAATTTTGATGGAATGAGTAACTGAAAATTGTATTTTGCCCCCTGAAACTATATACCTTGTACTAAACACCCCCTGAAAATATTATTTTTACACTTACCCCCTGAAAAATAATAATAAAATTGTTAAAAAAGAAAACAAAATCATCGTCTTCCTCAACCATTTTTAATTTTTTTTTAATTTTCAAGGGGTAAATGACGTTAATATTTGTTTAGGGGATTGTTTAATACGTCTTGTATAGTTTAATGGGCAAAATGCAATTTTTAATAATGAAAATAATGTATGGAACTAATATTGGTTTTAAAAAGGACAAACATTGCAACCTTTTTAAATTATTGAGACCATTTTTAAAATCTCATAAAAGGTGGGATGAAAACTAGAATCGCAATATTATCCTATGAGACTAAATTTGGAATTTTGCCTATTGATTAAAAGCAGACAAGCTCTTCTGTTGCAAAATGGTATTCCATCTTTTATCCCATAATATAGATGACTGACATGTGTAATATGATTAAATATGCATTAATCCGTGTTTGCGTTTGTACTTTTATTTAATTTATCAAAATTAAAGAAGAGTAAATATGGAAACAAAATTAAATAGTTTTGGAAAGAAATCCGAACAGCCGATCTTAATCAAGCATACCATACCATATGTCGATTGTAAATTCTTTTCTTTAAAATGCTCAAACCTTACAAATTCATTTGAAATTATCATATTGATTAACTGCAGTCAAAGATGAATCTGCTGGGAAGAAAATATGTAAATATTTTATGTATCTAGAGAAATATATGGAACATGTGTAAATCTTTTTTAAGTATCTTATCTCGACATATATTCGGACTCACTTAATATAATGATAACAGTAGAGATTACCCGGCAAATCTCGGCAGTTCCAAAATATCAGAAGCTTTCACATTTATATTTCGACCAATATAAATATATATATGTTGCGTGAAAAACCCTACTACGTACGTACGTACAAGTCTTCAACCCTAAACAGAAAATGGCACAACCAAAGGCATTATTAACCTTAAAGCTCTTGATCGACACCAAAGGCAAACGAGTGATATTCGCCGAGACCGACAAAGATTGTGTGGATTTCCTGTTTCACATACTCTCTTTACCGGTCGCCACAGTGATCAGCCTCCTTAAGAAACAACAAGGGATAATGGGGTCGTTAGCAAACCTGTATGAGAGCATAGAGAATCTAAACGAGACATACTATATACAACCGAACCACACCAAAGCCACTCTTTTGAAACCAACACCCCCTCCAAATCCTGGTTATTCTGCTCCACTTATGCTGCTCAATCATGCACCCGCACCCACTCATCAGAAGATGTTCTATAAGTGTCGTTATAATTGTAGTGCCAGTTACGTTTCCGAAGACCCGAAAGCTGTTTGCCCAGGTTGCAGCAGCACAATGTCCAGGAATATGTCGTATGTAGCTCCGCAGCAAGAAGGGTCTGGTGAAGGTGGCTATGTCAAGGGGGTTGTGACTTATATGGTATTCGATGATTTGGTCGTGACGCCATTGTCTGTTACTTCAAGCCTCACTCTACTGAACAGGTTTAATGTTGAAGAGAGTGCCTTGGAGGAAAAAGTGGTCAATTTGGGTATGGATCAGGTATTATTTCTCTTTCTTTCTTTCTTTCTTTATTATTTTTTTTTTTATACTCACTTTGATTTGACCCTAAATAGAATATTGTTTAATATCTCGATCGAGTAGAAATGTTATAGTAGGTGAAATGCATGTTCTGCGCTAAGGAAAAATACATTATGCTCTCAAGAAATTAAACTTAACAGAAATTGAGCCTGAAGCTACCGTTGGTTGAATTGCCTAAGAGTGACTACATAAATAAGGAGCCCCAAATGTTTGACGAAACATCAACAGAGAAATTTCTAGGACTGAAAATGACGTTATTCATACATTCTCTTGAATTATTCTCCAGTTGCGTGTGAAAATTGGAAAACCTATGATGTGTTAATGGTGCTGAATTCACATCGATCATTAACCGTAAAACCGAAGGTTTTGAGGATAAGCGAGGGGTTGGAGACCCAAAAATAGGGGCTGTCGTGATAGAAGCAAATCTAATCATATCAGAAGAGCATATAGTGTGTTTTGTTCAAGCTTATTTCAAGATTTGGATGGTGGTCATGCGCATGACTTTTCTTGGATATATAGAATGGCTAGATATGCCACTGCCACAACCTGAGCCACCCCCACCCTTATGCTGATTGGCCATGAATTTGTACATAAAAAGAAAGAAAAAAAAATAAGGCTTAGCATTTTTGCACTTGAAGCAGCAGCAACATCTACCTTTTTCCTTGAGGTCAAGGAAATTTTAAGGGGAAGGAATTGTTACGTGCCAAAATACAGTTTATAAGTGAAAATACGAGCAGGACGAAACACCGTGGTTTGGAGATTTTGTTGATTTCTCTATTTCACTTTAATCATCACTTGTGCGTGTTGGTTAGTTGAAATAGAGCTAGAATTAGTTTCTTTTTTAACAAATTGTTGAAAGTTAGTTTTTTATATCATTTTAGCTTCATTTCCACCCTTGTATAAATAGGCTGAAAATACATAAATGAATCATTCTGATTTTAGCTTGGAAAAATTGTTATTCCTATTTCTCTCTCTATACTCTTGTGTATGTTTGTGTGATTGTGTGAGTAGAAATTCTCCTCCAGGATTGATTCAACACCTAGTTTCTTCCTATCGATTTAGATCTTATCAGATTATTAGGCACTTTGGTCGGGCTCCAGGTCCAAAAGAATCACAACTGCCGTTATGTTGTGGACATATATATGTGTTGGTCCAATTGAGTAGACAGTTGTGATTGTCTTTGGATTTTTCTTTTTGTATGTTACTACAGTTTCAAATCTTATTAATTGTACTATTTACTAATATGTTTCAATTTTTTTTTTAAATAGATTAGATTTATTACTGAAAATTACTCGATCTGGTGTACTAATAGCATTCCCAAAAAAATTGAGAGGGTGTTTTTAGGGATGAAGGGAGCAATTTTCTTTTCAAGGATCCTTATATTAAGCTCTCTGGACTTGAAGTCTATATTTTTACTGACTTGGCTGTAAATTTTCCTAGGCTATAAAGCTGTTGAAGGCTTCTTTGCAGTCGAAGACGGTTCTTACAGATGTCTTCCTTGAGGATGCTGTTGGATGTAAGCCAAAAGTTGAAGAAACTTATGCAGGGAGCTTGGATTGAAGTGTTTATTCTTCATTTGATCTTTGTAAAATTTCTGAAGACCATGACAATTCGCAAGTGTTTTTGCCATTTTCTATGGTCCTGCAATAGAAACTGAGAATCCTTTTCTTTAGAATAAATGGTAGAATGTATGCTTTAATGCATGGATCACCACAAACTCTAAGAATTCTAAGCTTGAAAGCTTCTATCGGGTAATTTTAGAACAAACTCAACTTGGTAGAATTCAAGTCATTCACAAGACAAGTGTATTAACACTAGTTACGTGATTAGTGTAAATTTCAATGGAAATGACCAATCACGGCGAAAGTGTGTTGGTGGAGTTCAATTCAACCAAGTTAGATTTGGGATAGAATTTCCCGTATTAATTTTTCACTTTTTCACTGCAAAATTTGCCTGACCCACCTCGGTCAATCAAACCTGCTGTGGGTCGAGTTCACATAAGAAAATTGCAAGTGAACTCACTCACCCTATGAATTACGTGAGATCAACCAAACTCAGTCCAGACTTAATTTTCTTTTCTTTTCTTTTGATCATCTATTAGAATTTGTTGTTTAATCTTGTATTTAATGTCACTAATGCACATCAAATGTATATTAGTCACATCAATTGCATATATAAGGAAACGATATAGTATTTTGCGGGAATGGTTAATGTAAAGCTAAACGAGCCGCTTGTGCTCCAAGGACTTTTGGGACTGTGTTGGTAATAAGAGATGTGAATCTAGGTAAAGACCTTTCTAATTTGGATTTGAAATGGTCTGTCTTTTTTCCGTCTAGCTTAGCGTAAAGCAATCGTCATTGTTCACAACTCATAAGAGGAAAACACTTGTATATATTGCGTTTTGGGCCCCACTTGTGCATCTTGTGGATGTGAATAATAAAGATCACTTAATATATAATTTTGAATTGAAAAACAAGTGAGGTGTTTTATTCACAATTACAAGATTCACAGGTGGGGCCCAAACTCGATTCATACAAGAATTTTCCCTCGTAAGAGGCGTGAAGATCACCTGGAATCTCAAGTCCTGAAAGTCACCAAATATCACCCAAGACTGATGGCGCTTCCAGGATTTGTGTAAAGTTCATCATATCCCATTACGTTCTACCAAATTTAAATGATATCAGCCCAAGTAATAGTTACACACGGGCGTTTTTAGAAGGTGTTTGGCTAAGCTTATAAACTCCTTTAAACATCTTATAAAATGTTTTAGAGCTTATAAGCTGTAAAGACTTGTTTGGTAATTTTTTTTAAAAAAATAGCTTATAAAACTAAAAAATAAGATGTTTGGATCTTATAAGCTGTTTTTAAAAAAGTAACACACCCTCAACTTTTTTTAAACATCTTATAAGATGTTACATTTTATAAGCTCTTAAAACATCTTATAAAATGTAAGAGTTTATAAGATGTTTTGGATAAGCTTAGCCAAACACCCTCTTAATGTCAACTTTATTAAAACTAAGCACATGAATTATCTAACGAGGATGATTATGCACATGTATGGATGCACAACTTATAGTGGTCATCGCGGAAAATATAGGCTTTGTTTGTTTGTATTTTCATTTACTTTTCTCATTTTCATTCTCACTTGAAAATAAAAATACACACTTTACACTATTTTTAACTTAAAATATTGTCATTCTCATTTTCATATTTACATTCCCAAAAAATTCAATTATTATGCAAAAAATTCAATTATTACATTTTCACATCAATTTTTTCTTACCTTTTCTTTTATCACTTTTATCTCTCCTTTTATTTATTATTCTTTTACTTTTCTCTCTCTTATCAAATCCAACACTATTCATCTAATTATTACTTTTCAATCAATTCACCTATCATCATTGACCAATTCCAATCATTTTAAAAACACAACCAAACACACCTATATTTTTTACTTTTCTCACACGAAAATAAAAAAACACATTCTTCCATAAATTTTTCAAAATGACGATTGAAAATAAAATAAAAACACAAACACACAAAGCCATAGTTTTATTTTAAAAACCGCAGAATGAGTGGCGACTGTTCTTCACATTTTTCATATAAAGGGCTTACAAAAATTAGAAAACTAATAAATATTAAATTATATTTAGAGATTGTCATGATTTATGAGTATCCAAATTATTTAATTAGCACAATTTAACACTAAAAATCCGATATTACTGAAAAGTTGAGTGGATTATAGGAAAAGACGTCACACTAAACTAGATAATTTCTAATTTCTTTGTGATAGTTGAATGAAGACCCAGCTGTCTTGATTAGCCTAATTTTAGCTCAAAATCTAGGCAAAGCATCACCCCAAATTTAGCCTAGTTACTTCTTTTCTTTTCTCTTTTTCCTACAATATTTATTCCTTTTTCCTCTTTTTGACTTTTTTTCTATTATTTCTATTTCTTTTAGGTCCAATTTAGCCCAGTATTACTTAAAACTTGTTAATCTAGTGGTATCAACTTCCACTTTCATGTGGAAGGTCTTGGGTTCAATCCCAAACTGTCACAAGTTGTAACTGTTCTTTCCGTATTTAGAGTCTTCTAGGGTCGATATAGCCCATGCTTAAAAAATTATCGGCCTGAATTTGTAAAATCAAGATATCTCCTTCCATCTAGAATTAAAAAAAAAATAAAAATTTAGCCTATTATTACACACCCAAAATAAATGTCCACCTTTCTTTTATTGAGAGCGTTATCGGCACTCCTTGTCTTTCTGCGTTTTTTTAATCACCATTCTATATTGCTTAACAAATATGCCACCATCCATCATTTTGCTGTTGAAAGACAAAAATGACCAAAAAAGTTTTAAAGCATTATGTAAATGAGAAGGTTTGGCAGAGACTGCGCTTGATTCACATAGTCATTGTGGTCCCACACAGTTTGAGTATTTAAGTAGTAGGTTTTGACTGGCAACCAAACCTTAATACTTAGAACAAGAGAAGTCTCGGGATCTGTAGAGGTCTTCCAGTGTGTTTCGAGATTAAAACAAACTGGACTAGGGAGGATTTTGAATCGTCCGTCCAAACCCCTTGATAATTCACAACTTAGAATTATCTCTTAACTCTTGCTTATATTTGTTAATGGTGGTTTATGACTTAATTATTATTAATTTGTACTTAAACCTTCGAGAAGTGCATAAATATATCGGAATCACAAACAATTAATAAGTACTAAAAGCTTGAACATAAATTATGCCTCCATGAAGAATGCTTCGTCTGAATTACTTCTATTGCAATACTTGAATATAATCAGGATTACAAACCTTCGATTGCTATTGAAACTATTGCTAAGTAAGAGAGTACAAGATACTAAATCTAATTACTCCTAAAAAGCTACGATTACTCTATTTTTACTACTAATGAAATGAAGAAAATGCAGAGTTTGTCAAAGTGTTGATAATGTATTCTTATCGATCTTCTCTCCTTTACACATGCTCTTCTTCTCCCATAACTTCCACGTCTCCTTCTCTTCAGGGAACTGCTGCTAACTTCCTTTTTAAATTTTCCTCAATTTGGCGCCTAGTTTGAATTGATTTCTGATCTTGAGCCTACTCTTATTTATCTTTATTTGCTGCCTTCAAACCGGCCCATGGCTTCCTTCGAGCATCCAGAACATTCAGATTTTGGGTTCAATTATAGGCTCATCCTATTTTATTTTGGTTATTCCTATTGGGCTTCATTCGAATTATGGGCTCAACTTATTTTATGTGTAAACAAATGCCCTCCTAATCACTACTACAAAAAAGCCCTATTACAGCGTACCTATGACAGCGGTTTTGCAAAACTGCTGTAAAAGGGCTTCTCGGTTCGGACCTATGACAGCGGTTCCTTCCGAACCGCTGTAGTAGGATGTCAGAAAAAAAAAATTTAAAAAAGAAATAAGGATATGACAGCGGTTCGACTAAACCGATGTCATAAGTTCGGGATATGACAGCGGTTCGACGTGAACCGCTGTCATAATATTTCAAAAGAAAAAAGAAAAAAAAATAAAACTATATGTCAGAGGTTCGACGTGAACCACTCTCTCTCTCCTCGCCGTGCACTGCCGCCGTCCGCCGCCGCCGTCAGCTCCCCTCTTTTGGTATCTCCCTCTCTCTCTCTTTCTCTCTCTCTATATATATGTATGTGCATATATATATATATATATATATATATATATATATATATATACTATAATATATAACTTTTTCTATATATATGTATATATATACTATAATATATAACTTTTTCTATATATATATATATATATAAGGACTCCGCCACGCTGCCACCCCATCGCCGCTGCCACCCCGCCGTCATTTAGTGGGTAATTGTTTTTAGATAAATAAATATATATATACACACACACTTAGAGTATAAAGTTTGAGTTAGATAAATATTTGTGTATGTATATTTGTGTATGTGTGGGTGTATGTATATTTGTGTATGTGTGGGTGTATGTATATTTGTGTATATGTGTGTGCATGTATATATATTTGTGTATATGTGTGTGTATTTACATATATATGTGTATGTGTGGGTGTATGTATATTTGTGTATATATGTGTATGTATATGTATTTGTATATGTGTGGGTGTATGTATATTTGTGTATATTTTTGAGATTTGCCTATTTATTGTAAAATTTAAGGAAAATATGGATTTGACTGAATTTAGTGTTAATTTGGGTTAGTCGGGTGTTAATTACGTTTGATTTGAGATTAAATTGTGGTTTAGGGTACATTGATTCAACTGGTGATCGATATTTATACCCGGTTGTTGAAAATATGATGTTTTATTTGTAGTTTTATGTGATTTATGTGATCCAACTGGTGATCAATATTTATAGTTGCTGGAAATATGATATTTTATGTGTTCCAACTGTTGATCAATATATATTTATAAAATGATGATTTATTTTTAGTTTTATGTGATTTATGTGATCCAACTGGTGATCAATATTTGTAGTTGCTTGAAATATGATTCTTAATGTGATCCAACTGGTGATCAATATTTTCGTATAGTAAGATCAACATTTTGGGTTTGTTGTGGGTGAAAGATCAGAATATTTGGGTTTGTTGTGGTTGAAAGATATGAATTTTGTTGGTTGCAAGTTTGGGGGAAGATTAAGTCGAGAACTTGGTAGAAATTTTTACGTCGGTACTCTGCAGAATTTTTTTTAGGATAACGGGAAATAAATTAAAATTAAAATATTTTATTTAATTCAGCCCAACTAATGTTAAAATTATTTAATTTAATTAATTAAGATCGAAATTGGATTTTAGTGGATCGTAAGATCTGAATTTTGTTGGTTGCAACCTACCCGGGTGAAGATTAAGTCGAGAACTTGGTAGAAATTTTTGCGTTGTTACTCTGCCGAATTTTTTCTAGACTAATGGGAAATAAATTAAAATGAAAATTATTTAATTAATTCAGCTATCAACTGATGATAAAATTGTTTAATTTAATTAATTCAGAATCAAGATGGATCGAAGTTGAATTTTAGCGGATCGTATGTCGAAACAATATGAGAAAGGGGTGAAAGAGTTCATAAAGTTTACGGTTGAGCATGCACCAGATCGAATTAGGATCACTTGCTCGTGTTTACGTTGTTGTTTTGGAAAGAGAATTAGTCCACGTGAGTTGGAAGATCATTTGGTGTGTAATGGAATTGATAAAAGCTACACACGTTGGACAAGACACGGTGAAAGCAGTGTCACGTCAGATGATTTGGGTGGTACATCATATCCATCACAGGATTTTAACATGAAAGATTATGAGCCTGATCGTTTGGAGGAGATGACAAATGTGATTGAGAAGGATTTGCGAAATTGTCCTAAAATGTTTGACAACTTGACAAGTGATTCAAAGACACCACTGTATAGTGGTAGTAAATTTACAAGATTGAAAGCAGTTCTAAACCTATACAAGCTAAAAGCCAACAATGGGTGGAGTGATAAGAGTTTCACAGACTTACTTGGTCTATTAAAAAGCATGCTACCTGAGGATAATGTCTTACCTAATCGTACTTATGAGGCTAAACGGATGTTAATCTCAATTGGCATGGGATATCAGAGGATACATTCCTGTCTCAATGATTGCATATTATTTAGAATTGACTATGCATCATTGAAGACCTGTCCGAAATGTAGCTCCTCACGGTACAAGAAGAATGGATCTGCGCTTGTCAAAACCATGTGGTATTTGCCTATAATACCACGATTTAAGTGCATGTACAGTAGTAAAGAGTTAGTCAAGGACTTGACATGGCATGCTGATAGAAGGCTTGAAGAAAGGATTGAAGATGACAGGATTCGACACCCCTCAGATTCTCCTCAATGGAAAAAGATTGATGATGATTTCCTTGAATTTGGTGAAGAATCAAGAAACCTGCGCCTTGTATTGGCTACAAATGGCATGAACCTTCATGGCTTGCAAAGTAGCTCACATAGTACATTGCCGGTAATTTTGATGATCTACAACCTTCTCCCATCGCGATGCATGAAGCGAGAGCATATAATGATTCCTATACTCATTTCTGGGCTGAAACAACCTGGAAATGATATAGATGTCTACTTGGCTCCTTTAATTGAGGATTTGAAGGTGTTGTGGGACACCGGTGTTCAAGTATATGACAGGTTCAGAGAAGAAAATCTTAATCTCAGAGTCATGTTATTTGGAACAATCAATGATTTTTCGGCAAGAGCAAATCTCGAGAGATATGGTGTACATGGCCAATGTGGATGCCCCATATGTGTCAAGAGTACAGATCAATATCGATTGAGACACTCTCAAAAATATGCATTCCAAGGGCATCAGAGATGTCTAAATCGAAACTATCGATATCGTCGGCGGAAGAAAGCTTTCAATGGGAATATAGAAGAAGGCCGAGCTCCTAAGTGCTTGACTGGTGAAGAAGTGTTTGAGAATGTAAAAAACTTGGAGGTCAAATTTGGAAAGACTTTTGCAGGTGGCCTTACAAAAACTGGGTGGAAAAAAAGGTCAATTTTCTTTGAGTTGTCGTAATGGACGTCTTTACATGTTAGACATTTTCTTGATATTATGCATATTGAGAAAAATGATTTTGATAGTGTCATTGGTACACTTCTAAATGTGCCCAGAAAGATAAAAGATGGCGTAAAGGCACGGTTAGACTTGGTTGAAATGAAGATAAGAGGAAAATTGGCACCAACAAATAAGGGGAAACGTACTTATTTGCCTCCAGCAGCTCACACTCTAGCCAGGAAAGAAAAAATTGCATTATGTGAGTTTCTTAATGGAGTGAAAGTTCCAGAAGGGGATTCTTCAAACATTAGCAGTCTTGTATCAATGAAGGACTTGAAGCTAAAGCACTTGAAGACTCACGATTGTCATGTAATCATGGATCATTTGCTACCAATTGCTATACGGGCCATTTTGCCAAAAAAGGTGAGAGACACGATAACTAGATTGTGTTTCTTCTTCAAAGCAATGTGAAGCAAGGTGTTTGATTCTGAGCAATTTTCTGCATTTTAGAAACAAATTGTCATCACTTTGTGTGAGCTTGAGATGTATTTTCTACCTACTTTTTTTGATATAATGACTCACCTATCCATTTAATTGATTAAAGAGACGCAACTATGTGGATCGGCTTTTATGAGATCTATGTATCCGACTGAGCGTTATATGAAGGAATTAAAAGGCTACGTGAAAAATCGTAGTCGACCAGACAGTTGCATTGTTGAACGGTACATAGTTGATGAAGCCAATACATTTTGCACAGAGTATCTGGCAAATTCTAATGTTGCAGAGCTTCCAAAGTCTCATGTTGTGGGAGGGGGAACAGAAGGAAAAAGCGTAATTGGAAAGCAATTAGTTAGTGTTCATATTACACAAAGGGAGCAGGCATACCTATATGTGCTCCACAACACCGATGAGGTTGACCCATATGTTGAAGAGCATAAGAACTAACTTAGGAGATCCAATCCAATTAAAAATGAGAGCTGGATTTCAAGAGAGCATAATAAGAGTTTCATCAATTGGTTCTGAAAGTATATTGAAGAGAAACAGAAAGAGAATCCACTTTCAGTTTCAGATAAATTGACACGACTGTCGATGGGTCCAGACAGACTAGTATTTTGTTATTCAGGTTATCGTATAAATGGTCGCACATTCTATACAAACGACCAAGATGAACGAAGTACAATGCAAAATAGCGGTGTGAGTCTTGTAGCTCAAGCAATTCATATCTAAAGTGCGAAAGATAATAATCCTATCTATGCTGATTTATCATATTACGGGGTGATTGAACGTATATGGGAGCTTGATTATAGTTGGGTTCGGGTGCCTGTATGTGGGTGTAGGTGGGTTGACAATAAAAATGGTGTCGATAATAGTAAAATAGGTTTCACTCGAGTAGACCTTGAAAGGGTGGGATACAAAGATGAACCTTTCATTTTAGCATCACAAGCTAAGCAAGTGTTTTTTTTAACCGATCCTATTGATAAGAAGTGGTCCATTGTTTTATCGGCAAACAAAAATACTTGTATTGATGATGATTATGTAGAAAGTGAAGATGATGGAGAAAATCCTATCTCATTAGGTGATTCATAATCAATTGATAGTGACGATGACTGGAATATAAGTGATGATGAATTGTATATGCTACAAGATCACCAAGAGGGGATATGAATTAATCCATCAGTTCGTCGGCATACTAAAAAAAATGGTCGTACCAATGGGAAGCAAAAGACTGCTAAGCCAACGACAAAAAGAAAACGATGAAAGGTATTTGAACTTATTGCATAATTGTATGATAGACTTATTTTTTGATCAATATTTATACTTAGTTTGCTAGAAAATTTATATTCTTGAGATTTGCCTATTTTTATGGAAAATTTAAGGGAAATAGTGGCTTGACTGAATTACGTTCTAGAATAATGGGAATGAACCTAACTTCTGTATTTATTACTTCTATTTAAAATTGTTATTGCCAAATGAATCTGCCAAATTTATATGAATCTAACTTCTGTATTTTTTGGCTTTTATATGAACCTTTGGTAGGTAATTGAAACGTCATTTCAATTTGCAATTAATCTCTATATATATCTTGCAGTACTTTCATGATTCTCAATCCTTCTATACTCAAGAGCAAATTGAAGAAGTATGCTGCAAAGTGGCACGTTACATTTTATTAGCAGCTCCTTAGAAATTAGGTAATGTATTTTTTGTACATTGTGACTTGTTGTAAATTGTGATTTGATTTATTGTATTTAAATTGTCATGAGTAATTTAATTAGTTGATTGTAAATTAACACGTGATCATTTGTTGGAGATTATAACATTTTTTTGTTGGAGGAAAGAGATTATATTAATATTGAAGTTTAGGGTTTTTGTTGATTATGTTGAATAGGTTTTACTGTGCAGCTGGAATTTGTTAGTTGGTTGAAGCAAAATATATATATAAAAAAAAATAAAATCCCACCCTATGACAGCGGTTCCTTCCGAACTGCTGTCATAGGTTAATTTTTTTTTTAATTCGATACCCTATGAAAGCGGTTCAGCCGGAACCGCTGTCATAGGGTCGACCCTATGACAGCGGTTCCGGCTGAACCGCTTTCATAGGGTATCGAATTAATCTTTTTTTATTTAACCTATGACAACGGTTTTCTAATTGCTGTCATAGGTCAAAACCATATAACAGCGGTACCTATGACAGCGGTTAAAACCGCTATAATAGGCTCAAAACAACCGCTATTATATGTCATTTCTGTAGTAGTGAATACACATGGATGTTTCGAATTCATGTGTATTAAATGACACGTCTCTTCACAGGAGTCCTTTGGCATTTCGGCGGCACCTAGTGGTGGCGAAATGTTCCATCCTCATTAATGGCCGCATTGTTTCATCCAAAAAAATCATTTCCTTTTTGAAACGGGCACGACTTTTCATGACATTGTCCACCTGATGTATATACATTCACGTTATCTTTCCCTTTTTGTCACTCTTACAAATCTTTCATCTTCTTCTACCTTTCAAAAGCAGAAAAAATAGAGAAAGTTATTTGTTCTATCCTCACACTTCTCGACCCTAGAATATAAGTAGCCTCTCCCAAGTCTTTCATGGAGAAAGTACTCGAAAGCCACTTATTGACAGTGGTCATTGCCTATGAGTAATATGTTATCCACATATAACACAAGGAATATTATCTTACTCCCACTAACCTTCTTGTAAACACATGGCTCATCTTCATTTTTAATGAAGTCAAATCCTTTGAGTGCTTCATCAAAACGTAGATTCCAGCTACGAGATGCTTGTTTGAGTCCATATATGGATCTCTCAAGTTTACACACCTTATGGATACCATCCTCGGATACAAAACCTTTAGGCTGTTCTATATAGATATCCTCTCCTAGGAATCCATTCAGAAAAGCAGTTTTAACATCCATTTGCCATATGTCATAGTCTAGGTGAGCTGTTATTGCAAGTAGAATTCTTATTGATTTGATCTTAGCCACTGGCGGAAAGGTTTCTTGGTAGTCAATTCCTTCCTTTTGACTATACCCTTTCGCCACTAGTCTGGCTTTGTAGGTGTCAACCTTGCCATCAACACAAATCTTTCTCTTGTAAATCCATTTACACCCAATTGGTTTTATACCATCAGGCCAATCCATAAGTTTCCAAACTTGGTTTGAATGCATCGAATCTATCTCAGTTTGCATAGGTTCACGCCATCTTGTAGCATCCACATCCACCATCGCTTGATCATAAGTAGAGGGATAATCTCCATGACCCTCCTCTAACACAGAATGGAGACTCGGCTCCCTCTGTAATAGATATTCATACCTCTCAGGTGGTTAAGGTATACCCTACTTGATCTTTGCGGTTGTGGTTGTGTTAAAGAAGGTTCAGCTCTTACTTCCTGTGTAGATGTATCCACTGGAGTTTCATTTTGTTCTTCGAGAACAATCTTTCTACTTGCTCACCCTTCTTGAATGAACTCATCTTCAAGAAAGTGGGCGTGTAAAGCTACGATGATCCTCTGATCATTATGCAAGTAAAAGAGGTATCCCAAGGAATCCTTAGGATAACCAACGAAATGCCCTTTCAAGGATCTAGCCTCCAACTTGTCCAATTTAGTCTTCTTGACATAAGCAGGACATCACCAAATCTTAATGTGATTAAGACTTGATTTCCTATTTCTCCATATCTCATATGGCGTCTTAGGAACGGACTTGGATGGACATATATTTAAAATGTGTACAGCTGTAAGCAGCGCATGACAGCACAGTGAAATGGGTAAGTCAGTGTAGCTGAGCATGGAGAGAACCATGTCCAACAGGGCTTGATTCCTTCGTTCTGCTACTCCATTCAACTGTGGTATCACTGGAGGTGTGAGCTGTAATACTATACCATTCTCTCTAAGGTAAACATCAAACTCGCTGCTCATATATTCTCCTCCTCCATCAGATTGAAGAGCCTTTATATGTTGTCTAGTTTGATTTTCCACTAAAGCCTTGAATTCTTTGAATCTTTCAATGGATTCAAGCTTATGCTTCATCAGGTACACTAGACCATATCTTGAATGGTCATCAGTGAATGTGATGTAGTAAAGGAAACCTCCATGAGCCATTTCTCCAATGGTCCACAAACATCAGCATGTACTAAACCTAAGATTTGTGAAGCTCTTTCAAAAGTCCCTGTGAGGGGGGGGGGGGGGGGATCTAGCCATCTTGCCTTTGAGACAAGATTCACAAGTGGGATAGGGATCTAATCCCAATGGACCGATTAGTCCTTCTTTCTCCATTTTGTGGATTTTGTGTTCACCTGCATGGCCTAGTCTAAGATGCTAGATCAATCTTTGGTTAATTCCTTACCTACTACGTTTTTTGTATAGTATTTACAGAACACTCATTCTGGACATTAAGGTAATACAAACCATTTACTAAAGAAGCAAAGCCTACTAATTTATTACCATAATAAATATTGAAATGTTCATTAATAAAACGGAAAGTATAACCATGCTTAACTAAAATGGGAATAGAAATAATGTTTTTAAGCCCATTGGGAAAAACTAAAATATTATCCAGAAATAGTAAATGTCCATAATTTAACAGTAATGAGGTAGATCCAATTCCAGTAGCTGCGATGCTTTGTCCGCTACCTACTTTTATCTTCACCTCATCAGGGCTCAACTTCCTACTTCGTTCCAAATTTTGTTTCACACAACAAACATGAGTATTAGCTCCTGAATCAAGAATCCAAGAAGAAAAAATATGGTAATAGTGGAATTAGTTTCAAAAACATTAAGTTCCTTACTTATTGCTCGTTTGTTAGGACAGTCCCTTCTCCAGTGGCCTAGCTCACCACAGCACAAACACTTGTCCTCATATCTAGCGCTCTTATTCCTCCTTTGTTGTGCCCTGTTGCCAGTCCTCCTGGATGCTCCCTCTTGCTGATAGTTGTTATTGGTCCTTTGTCTATCCAATGAATTAGGAAAGGTAACAGCCATTGGATTGTTCCATTTGTCCGCCCTTATTTGATTTTGAGCAACTTTGAGATTATCCAGAAGCCCAGCTAATGAACCGCAGCACAAGCACTTGTCCTCATATCTATCCCTCTTATTCCTCCTTTGTTGTGCCCTGTTGCGAGTCCTCTTGGATGCTCCCTCTTGCAGATAGTTGTTATTGGTCCTTTGTCTATCCAATGAATTAGGAAAGGTAACAGCCATTGGATTGTTCCATTTGTCCACCCTTATTTGATTTTGAGCAACTTAGAGATTATCCAGAAGCCCAGCTAATGAACCGTCAATGTCATTCATGTCAAAGTTTATGACAAAGTAATAGAACGAATCGGGGAGTGACTGTAGAATGAGGTCAACTTGGAGATACAGGTCCATATAGAAATTCAAAGATTTTAGTTTTTCTATCATGGTCATCAATTTGAAAACATGTTCTCCTACATCCTCACCTTCAGTCATCTTAGTTCGGAAGAGATCTCTTGATATGAAATATCTAGCGATACTACTGTGTTCTCCAAACAACTCATCCAGGTGAAGGATAATGTTTCTTGCATTATCCATCTTATCATGGGATCTTTGCAACTCAATGCACATGGATCTTAGGATGTACACTCTTGCTCTATGGTTGTCACATAACCAATCCCAACGAGCTAGGCGGAATTCATCACCCTTGTTTCTTCCAGGAATAGGAGGACGACCAACTTCCAATACATAGTCTATGGATTCACTGCTAAGGACCATCCTTAACTTTGTGAGCCATTCTATGTAATTTGGTCCAGTAAGAATCGTGTTCTCCATCAAAATTGAGAGAAATAAATTAAATAATTGCAAAAAATAAACCAGACTTTATTTGACATTTGTAACTTAAACTAAAACCAAGTTAAAATCAAGGACTTCGACTTATAACTTGGCTCCCACTACATTTTTCGAGATTCACACTCCCACTGTGAAAAGTTGAAGTGATCGTTATTTATTACTTCGTAGTGGAGATTGAGTTCATTAATCAATGTAATGGATGGCAGCCTTTTAACGATATTTGGTTCATTACTTAATTAGTGATGTACAACATCAATCTATCCAATAGATGGTCCAATCTTCTTTTTCGCATAATCCATCAAAACCGCAACCCTTTAACGATATATAGGCTTGTGGACTATCTAAGTTCATTCCCACTAACTCCTCATAATCTAACATTTAATTTTCACCTTGCAACCCTTTAACGATATTTGGGGTGAAATATGTCTCGATTAAGGCATCTAATGCACTTAATAAAATTTTAGAATTAAATCTTGATATATGACCCCCACTTATTGGGAAGATGCCATATACTAGATTTAATTCTTAATTCTATTAATTTTAGTGGAGGGAAAGGATGCCCAACGCCCTTTTCTAACTTATTATAATTTTTGTTTGAGAAGATTCATGTTCTAAACGTTTATCTATGTCTCACTTTGCACATTATCATATTTATATAGTGCAGGTTAACTACATACATGCTTCATACAACTAATGAATATTCATCAAAAGCAATAAAAACAACACATATATCCATGGGCTTTTTTTTAGAGGGCCCAAGCCAATCGACCATCATAAAGGGAAAAATAAACCTAACTATTTTTCTTGGGCGCCAAGCACTTGTCCTTTTGGATTGATCTCTTCTTCAAGGTCTATTCTATTTCTATCTGTTACATAAGAATATTTGATATCCTATACATAATTCTAGGAATAAAATAATGGGCTCATATCCGGCTCTTACAACCCATAAAAAGAAATACATCCAAAATGAAACCTAAGCCAATGGATAATGTCACCATCGCATAATACATTCTCTCGAGAATTAAAGCAACTATGTTGATGGTTAAGTTAATAATTAATTAGTCCAACTAATTAATTCCTCCAATAAAATTCCAAATTTTATTGATATTTATGATAATAAACCATCTAGTGAAAATTTATTATTTTAATTAATTAATTAATTAAAATCCTCCAAGAATAATTAATTAATTATTTTATTCAAATAATTAATATTCAATGAAAACCAATTGGGCTCGATTTCATCAAACATAAATTACCAACCATTGACATATTTAAATTTAACTAATTGAGCCCAAAACTAATTTATTGAATGCCCGATAATTTAATTAAAAATTCGGGTCATCATCCTTTTGACCCACCCGGATAATCAAAATAACTCAAAACCCGTTTATTTAAAAAATTGGACCCAAAATTTTTGACCCGACCCGACCGGACCCGGGTCAAAGACCCAGGCCCTCGAGGGCCTGGCCGTGCACAGAAGCTGGCCTGCCATGACCACCCGATGGCGTGCTGCCCAATCAATTTTTCAATTAACCATATTATCATGTAATAATATCCAAGAATATATGCAGAAAAATCATGGTTCAAAATCATAAATTTAACATCAAATTATCATGCTTCAAAAACACGAAAAACACATAATTCACATATTCGATTAAATACGAAAATCGGAGATTGGCTCTGATACTACTGTTCGGTTTTTAACTATAAAACGCAACGGAAATTTAAATATCCCAAGTGGTTCATCTCGATTTCATGTATTTAAATCGTGTTAGGAATTTATGTACCTCTCTTCGCGTAATTGGATTTCTGAACCAGCTATTGTGATCCTTCTTTGAACAGCAAATCTACTACTGTCTCTAAATCACCACGCCAGAATTAAAGCGAAAAATCCTCTTCTTCTTCCTCCTTGTAGACGGCTAGAGACAGAGAGAGAGAGAGAGTTTGGAAGACTTTGACCTGGAGAGAAAGTTATGATTGTGGCTAGTTATTATTTTTCACTAAGTAGTGTATTTACACTACACTAGAAAAATAATGACCTAAACAACTAGGCAACATGGGCATTCCAAAGCCCTTCGGGCGTAGTCCAATTATGTTTAATTATTTATTTAATTAATATTATTTATCCAATAAATAAATTAATCAAATAACTAATTAAATCCATGTTAATTATATAATTAATTTCCTTAAAGAAATTAATTAACATATTAACTTAATTAATTAATAAAATCATCTAATGATTAATTAATTAATTGCGATATCCAATACCGAAAATTCTCTCAAGTCAATTCCTAGATTTTTTCATTTTTCATTTCTTTAAGCGCGACTCTTTAGGTACATCTCAAAAGGCTATTGGCAGGAAACCAAAAGGATGTGGGTAACACCTAGTCAATCCCGTGGTCCATATCGTATCTCCATTGAGAACGAATGAATAAAAACATTCCAAACCTTTCATGCTGTGAATACCGTACGAGTATGAACCTTTTATTCATATATCTTAGTCAAGTGAGAGTCATGGTTTAGTCAAACTCACAAAACTTGACCATATGCTTAGCTCATAATGAATCGAGGTCATCGAGTATAATTTCATGTCTAACTTAAATATCTCTATGCTTTGGCTAAAGTTTTTGACCTCATCCATTCATGACTGCATAGGATATTTAGCTCATCCACTTATGAGAGAATAAATCCCATTTTGCTAATAAATTAAGACTGCTAATTGCCTATCAAGCCGCATTTCGAGGTCGACCCCACCAATGGGTGAATTAGATCTAACTACTCTAATAACAGACTTGATGTCCCAAGTTCATCTTCAAAATGATTCCTCAGGTCTAAGGTTCACGCGTACCTATCACAACTTATTAGTTTTGTCATTGATTGTTAGTGAGTGAAAACCCATGTGACAAAACTGATGCGAGCCGTGTTCGAACACATCAGTCTAACTGAGGAGTCTATGAGATAAGTTCCCACTATCATTTCCATAGTGTTCGACTGTCACTTTCTCTGTCGAAAGTTATATCATACAAGTCTTTATCTAGTATTGATGTCCAGTCAATACTTTCTTCGACTTGCGAACCAATTTTAGATAATAAGGTTCAAACTCTTATAGTGCCTTTCTCTCTAGCCCATAGGGAGTAGAAGGTTCGCCTTATTACCAAGGACTTTACGTTGCTTACTTAAACCTTACAAATGCTGTTGTGAATCCTGGTATCATGCACATCAGAAATTAAAAATCATATCGGGATTCCCAAAGCCAAGATCAATTTGTTTTTCGTTGATTTTAATTAAAAAGATAATTATGAAAAACTTACGTTTTCGCATATTCAATCAATCCTCGCGAATCTTCAAATCTTAGTTCAATGGTCCACGTGTCCCATCGCTAGATTATCACGCGTCAGAATTGACTCCAGAAATCACCATCTCTTTTCTCCATAATGGCGGCTAGGTGAGAGAGAGTGGAAGAGAATTTATGTTCTGTGTTGTATTTTTGGTGGAGGAATTGAGTAATGTGCATTATGTTTCTTGTGTTCCTCTAGAGCTTGTGTTGGAGGAGCCCACCAAACAAACGCCCCATAAGGGCCCAATTGGACTTTTACTGGGCTATGTTGGATCAGCTTAGCCCAATTAATTTAATCCTCTAATATTTAATCCAATTAAATATACACAGATTAAATTAATATTTCAATTAATTAATTAATACTCATAGTTGACCTAGTCAACATACATTAATTTAATTATCTAAGTTTAATCCAATTAAACAACTAATTAAATTAATTCGTCCAATTCATCCTTCCAAAGGATAAATTACCAAAATGACCTCCAAATACAACAAACGATTTCCCCATCTATTCCTATAGCGCGACTCTCTAGGTTCGTCTCGATTGGCAATGGGAGGATGCCAAAGGATGTGGCTGACATCTAGCCAACACCGTGGCCCCACATCGTAGCCCAACCGAATACGTGTTAGGAAATTTCATGTTAGATGTTTTGATGATGACAAGATAGGATTTTATGTTAGACCCCAAATATAATGTAAGTTTCTGTTTTCATAGATCAAATGTATAAGCGTTTGAAAGTTTGTAATTTTATTTAGACTTGTAATTTTTATCTTTATAGATTTTAGACTAAAGTATTAGATAGCGAATCGCTAATAGAATTCTAGGTAAGTCTATTAGAGAAGAAGTTAAAGATCAGCGTCTGAAGTCAACTAAAGATGAAGATTTGTTCTTAGCGACCGTTAAACGCTAAAGAACCTCGTTTCAGGATTTATGGATCAAGCGCTCAAAGCACTCGAGCGATTTATATTAGATTCACCTAAAATAAATTCTCAAGTCATGAAGGAATTAAATGCAATCATTCAACGGACATTTATTTCCAACGGAAAATAAATTCAAATGCATTAAATGCCTGATAAGAGCATTAAATGTGATAAGCTACTGTGACTTGTGGACAAGCCACCTTTTGACTAGACTGTTAGAAATTCAGAGTTTATAGCAGCCCCAGTCTAATCGGAACCAGCAGTTTTTCAGGAATGTCAGAGAAAAGATACAGTCACGCGCCGTGTGATGGGCACACTCCTATATGTGTCCAACGGACATATCCCAAAAATTGCTTATAAATACCTTACCTCCAGCAAACCCTAATGCATATCACAAGAGAAAAATTACGTACATACACAAGAAACCTAAATTCTTACTGAGATATTCCAAGTTGTTTGATCTTTCCAAAAACAAACAAAACCTTTGTGACAAAACCCTCAACCTTTCATCTGAGTGAGAAAGTTGCTGAACCATTTACAGGCAGTATTTCTGAGTAAGAGAAGCTTGTAGAAGATGATTTTCATTGGTGCTGAAATCTTTGTGATCAAGGAGCCCGACATCTTTTTCACCTCTTTACTATCTTTTAGAAGATTCTGTGTGATTCTTTGATAATCAACTTAGTAAAATTCCTCCAAGTGAAAAAGGAGAAGAAGGACGTAGCTGAGATTACTTCACCCAATGAACCTTATACATCTTGTGTCATTTACTTTTATCGTTGTCTTGTTTCATATTATATGTTTTACTCTGAAAAAGACAAGCAAATTTGGTAAGCGACTATTCAAACCATAACGAACGCTAAAGCTTTAAAAATCATTTCTACTGTGCTAACCCTGTTTAATGATCTAAGCGTTACCCTACTTTGGTAATTTGCTAAAATCACTAAGCCTAAGTTATCTTTACTAAAGCACCTGACCCAAGCGCTTAGCTTTCTAAGCTTTCTATTCTTTAAAAAGTGATACGAATTTTTGAAGTCGAAAAAGACTTCAGGGTCTATTCAACCCCCCTTCTAGACCCTTTCGTATGTCACTTGGGACCACCAAGTGGTATCAGAGCGGTTGAAGTAGAAACCTAAACGTTTCCAAGCGTAACTGCTTGTTTAGATCCATTTTTTCTAAACTTAGTCGCTTTAAATTTTTTCTCTTAAAACATCTCATTATGGCTTTTAATAAAATGCCTAAGTTGGTAGAGTCAAACTATGATTTTTGGAAACTTAGAGCATTCGCGTATTTATGTTCTTGTGATAATGAAATGTGTGATGTAATTTCAGATGGCCCCATTAAGACCATGAAAGTGATAACTGGAGCACCTGGAGCTGATGCAGCCACTCCAGATGGATATGTTGAGAAAAACAAGTTAGAATGGACCCCAAATGATAGAAAAAGAGCTAATCTGGATAATGTTGGACGAAGTGCACTTTGCTCAATGTTAGGAGACAACGATGCTTTGTTTAACAAGATCAAGCAATGTAAGACTTCCAAAGAAATATGGGATACATTGGCCATTGTGTGTGAATGTTCAACACAAATGAAGGAGAACAAGCTCTCCATAGCCATGCAAAGATTTGAGCATTTCAAGATGCAGCCCAACGAGACGCTAGAACAATTGGACGCAAGGTATACTTTGCTCATTACAGAGTTAGCGTCATTAGACAAGGAATTGACCAATAAGGAAATGGTCAATAAGATTTTCAAAAATCTTCCAAGCAAGTATTTGATTAAGACTGTTGCTATGAAAGAATCACAGACATTGGAGACCCTTACTCCAGAACATGTGTTTTCAGAGTTAAAGGCATTTGAGTTAGAATTAGGTGAAGTCAGCGATACAACAACTTCAGTGATTGAATCAGGAGCTTTAATCGCTACCACCAAAAATAAGGGAAAAGTGGTTAGTGAGGTTAAGTCAACGGAATCAAATGAAGAAAAGGAAATGGATTTGTTAGTTAAGAAATTCAAGAAATTTCTAAGATACAAAAAGAGAAATCCTATTGGACAAACTTCATTTCAAACTCCTTCCCAAGCACCAGCGCCTTAGTATCAAGCGCCAGTGTACTCTGCACCTCAACCAGTAGCTCCAATTCCATATCAAGCGCCTCCATCCCCTACTCAGAATCTCTCAACGCCAATAGTTTCAAAGCAATTAACCACTGAACAGAAAATGAAGACTAATTTGTGTTATAATTGCAGGAAACCAGGGCGCTACCAGGTAAATTGCCCTTATCCAAATGTGTCTAAGCCCACAAGGCAAGACTATGCGGATAGAAACCAATTCAGGAGCAACCTTCGCCAACAAGGCTTGCTAGCGGAATCTGAACCATTCTCCGCACCTGAAGAGGAATTGGAATCATCAGATGAAAGCAGTGATGATGAGCCTACAAGCGACTCGACATTGATTTGTCTCATGGTAAGAGATGATGAAGCGTCTGACAATTCGCTACTAGTGGTAACAAATGAATTATCTCATCCTTTTTCTTGTGAAGAATTACTTGACAAAGTTAATAAATATTATAAAGATTGTCAAGAGGCCGCCAAAATATATCAAAATCAATTTGCCATTATTTCATCGCTCACAAGTGACAAAGTAACGCTCAAAGCAGAGTTGCAAGTTCAGCAACAATGCATTGAGAAGAACCAATCGCTTGAGAGTGAAATTACTCAATTGAAAAGTGATCTTGATATAATAGTCAAGAGAGAAGCTGATCTGATTGCTAGACTTGCTAAATCAGAGCAACTCGTCTCATCATTATCAAAAGCTTTAAGAAAGTTTGATAATGTGACTGAGGTAACAAGATTATTTGGTGAAAAGACTGGTTTAGGATGCAATAAATTCGGTAAACAACTAAATAAATCTAATGTTACGGCTAACAACAAAGGAAAGGGTGTTTTCTTTGTTGAGAAAAGTTCATAAAGTCAAACACTGAATGAACCTAGCGACAATGGTACTAGGACAAATGAGAAAGTCAAAGCTGACTCAGGCAAAGAGAAGACGAAAGCAAATGATTCACAAAGACCGGTTCATCCAAATGCTCAAAAGGCTAAGGATAAACCTGACCACTGTGAAACAAGCGCTAAGCGTCCAACACCAAAAGTGTAACCCAAGTCAGCGCCAAGGAAATGCCAACGTCAATATCCAAGGCAGTCAAGATCATATTATCGATACTATGATGATTATGATTATGACTATGATTATGATTATGATTACTATTATAATCGAGGATATTACTATACACCCAAAAATCACACACAAAAGAAGATGTACAAAAAGCACGCACAACACAATGTGAAACCCAAAGAGGCCAGTATTCCTACAATGAAGACTAGGCAAATATGGGTTCCTAAAGTTTTAATTCAGACCAAAGTTACTAACATTGAAGGACCCAAGAAAATGTGGGTACCTAAGAAGAATTAGAACTATCCTTTAATGTAGGTACCTAGAGCCAACACCGATACTTCAGTATGGTACTTCGATAGCGGGTCATCAAGACACATGACTGGATCAAAGGATCTTCTAGTCAACTATCGAGCTACCAATGGTCCTCAAGTTATATTCTGTACTAACTCCAAAGGTAAAACAAAAGGTATAGGTATTATGCATAGGGGGAACATCATGATTAGTGATGTATACTATGTTGAGGGTCTTAAGCATAAATTGTTAAGCATTAGTCAATTTTGTGATAAAGGCTTTGAAGTAAAATTTTCAAGCGACTTCTGCTATGTTAACGACTCTAAGACTAAGTCTACTAAATTAAGAGGAAAAAGAACATACAATGTGTGTTTAGTAGATTGGGATTCTACAATTGATAACAACCCCACATGCTTTGTTGCTAAGAGTCAAAATGAATTGGGTTGGTTATAACATATAAAAATGAATCACGTCAACTTTAAGGCAATCTCTAAGTTAATATCGCTAAATCTAGTAGGGGGATTACCTAAGGGTTTCTTTCAAAAGAATCGCTTATGTGATGCATGTCAAATGGGTAAACAAGTTAAATCATCTTTTAAGAAGAAACCATGCTTATCTACCTCTAGAGTTCTTGAACTGTTGCATCTAGATTTGTTTGGTCCTATTCAAATCATGAGTGTTAGTGGCAAAAAGTACTCACTGATAATAGTTGATGATTTCTCTCGCTATACATGGGTAGAATTTCTAGCGACCAAAGATGAAACTAGTGGTCAAGCTCACAACGCTAATCCGTCAATTGCAAACCTCAAAAGATTTAAAGGTGACGAGAATTAGAAGCGATAGAGGAACTGAATTTACTAACCAATTTGTTGAGAAGTTTTGTATGGATTTTGGAATACTTCATGAGTATTCTGCTCCCAGAACACCTCAACAGAATGGAGTTGCCGAGCGATGGAACAAAACACTTAAAGAAGCCGCTAGGACGATGCTTGCAGAGTCTAAGCTGCCTCAAAGGTTTTGGGCCGAAGCTATCAATACCGCTTGCTACACTCAGCCTAACGTTTCATATTTTCATGTATTTATTTCAAAATGTTTCATTCATAACAATGGATCCCACAGCCTAAAGACATTTGATCCTAAAGCGGATGAGGGAATCTTTCTAGGCTATGCCAAGAATGGAAAGAGTTTTCGTATCCTAAATAAGATCAAATTGAAGGTTGAGAATCTATTCATGTTGTGTTCGATGATGCTAACCAAGAACCGAGTAAGGTTAATCATGATGATGTAGGAATTGAAGATCTTGCCCAACAAGCGTCACAAATTAATCTTGGTGGTGATAGTGATGATGAGGATGATGAGATCTTTGTGTCGATTCCTAAGGTTACTCGTGAGATTACCAATGATGATGATAATGTCAAAATCGCTGATGATCATGAAGAGAATGATCATCAAGAGCAAATTGGAACTATGAATGATGCAGCGACTGCGCAAGAGACAAATGAGGGTCAAGCGATTGATAATCCAGAGTCTCTCAACCCGTTCCAACCAGACCGTAAATGGCTTAGAGATCATCCACCAGAGCTAATAATTGGAGATATGGAAGCACCTATTAGAACTAGGTCCGCTACAATTAATGAGGCCATGTTCACAAGTTTTCTATCTCAAATGGAACCAAAGAAAGTGGATGAAACGCTCAGTGATTCAAGTTGGGTAGAAGCGATGCAAGAGGAGCTTAACCAATTTGAGAGAAGTAAGGTTTGGACGCTAGTACCAAGACCAACTCACCAAGGAGTTATTGGGACTAGATGGGTTTTTAGGTACAAGATGGATGAAGATGGCATTGTTATAAGAAACAAAGCTAGATTAGTCGCTCAGGGTTATTGTCAAGAAGAGGGTATTGATTTTGATGAGACATATGACTCAGTAGCCCATCTTGAAGCGATTAGGACATTCCTAATGTTTGCCGCATTCAACAAGTTCACAGTATACCAAATGGATGTAAATAGTGCCTTCCTGAATGGTAAACTCCAAGATGAAGTCTATGTGGAGTAACCTCCAGGATTCATCAACAACCATGGCAAGAGTATGGTCTACAAATTAGATAAGGCACTCTATGGCCTTAAACAAGCACCAAGAGCATGGTATGACACTCTCTCTATCTTCCTTATAGATAAAGGCTTTTCCAAAGGCAGCGTTGATACAACGCTATTCAAAATTACCCATAATGAAGATATTCTCTTAGTCCAAATTTATATTGATGATATTATATTTGGTTCTACTAATAAGCGATTGTGTGAGACATTTTCGAAAATGATGCAAGATCAATTTGAAATGAGCATGATGGGTGAATTAACTTTCTTCTTAGGATTACAAGTTAAACAACTCCCTAATGGAATATTTATAAACCAAGCTAAATATACAAGAGATATGATTAAGAAATTTGGTATGAAAAATGCATCATCTTCAAAAATTCCAATGAGCCAAACGCTTAAGTTAGATAAAGATGAAAGGGGGAAGAAAATTGATGTCACTAACTATATGGGTATTATTGGATCACTTTTTTATCTTACCGCTAGTAGACCTGATATTATGTTTTCGGTATGCATGTGTGCATGCTTTCAAGCTGATCCTAGAGAGTCAAACTTAAATGCTACCAAGAGAATCCTTAAATACCTAAAAGGCACACAAAATGTGGGCTTATGGTATCCAAGGGACTCTCCTTTTGAACTAATTGGTTATTCAGATGCAGGTTTTGCAGGATGCAAAATAGATAGAAAAAGTACTAGTGGTACATGTCAATTTCTAGGTGATAGACTAGTTTCGTAGCATAGTAAGAAACAACAATCCATAGCAACTTCTACCGCTGAAGCAGAGTATGTAGCCGCTGGAAGCTGTTGTGCACAAATCCTTTGGATGAGGCAACAACTTAGAGATTATGGAACAATCCTAGGCCCTACCCCAATCCATTGTGATAACCAAAGCGCTTTAGCTATGACCTAAAATCCTGTCCTTCACTCTAGAACCAAACACATTGACATTCGATACCATTTCTTGCATGACCATGTTCAAAAGAAAGATATCTCCATGTACTTCATTGGAACTGAAAAACAATTGGCAGATATCTTTACCAAAGCGCTCAATGAACAAAGCTTTCTCACTTTGAGAAGTGAATTAGGTATGATTGATTTAAACGCTTAAATCATAAGAACATCATATTTGTTTATGTTAGAGTTAGTGCCCGGCGCACCAATTATTGGGCGCCATTCTATGTAATAGTAAGTCTAGAGCTGAACAATCGTTTTCTTATAAAGTCAATCTCTTTATATGTGTGGCATGTCTTTATTCTTAAATTAGTTTTTACTTTGGCTTAGAATAAACTCCCTAAGGATCACACATAGCTATGGGACACCATTGCACATTGGGTGTGGCAATGATGGAATATGTCTCGAACACTGTGATCTTTAAACATTGTTCCAAGTCGTAAAAGGGTTCATCGAGATAAAGGGATATCGATGTAACCCAAAAGACTTGCTCATATGATGCATACTCTGGGAGAAGTGTATCTCGTTCCATAGATACTGGCACGGTGAAAGCCAATGCATATATGAGGGTTGCCATTGTGGTAATGGGCGAACTGAACAACCCCATGGAAGTTCCCAAAATGGATTCCCAGCCGAATGTGGAACTTCTAGTGGTCTTGTAGTATAAGATTAGTCCTTATGGACCTAAGATTCCATTGGATGTCTTATGCGTAACTGCGCATGTTCTTGATTTGTTACATGATCACTTTAGATGATCGAATATGGGCACACTGAGACATGCATGTCTTACGTAGTAAGGCACGTGAGAATCAAGAGGAATTTATCTCTGACGTTAGATAGTCAGTTAATCTCCTATGGTTACATAGTGAATCGACTTAAGGAATCTTCAGCTGAAGTATGATATCTAAAGAGGCGTAGGGTTTCATCATTTAGATAGTCGAAGTCGATTTCACATGACGTGAGAAACATAGGATTGAATTAATAGAGCTTCGACCTTAGTCACTGTTCTAGATTCAATCGGGAGATTAGATAGAGGGATCTTACTTATGCGAGGATCAAGATCGCAAAAGGCGTATCTTTACTTTCGTTTTATCTAGGTCTTCGGGACCCTATGCTAGGTGGGCAACCGCGATTTGTAAGTGCCGAGAATTAGCTTGGTGACTAATTCGAGGCTTGATTAAATCAAAGGATTGATTTAATCTAGTACTTTCCATTTTTGGAAGGTACACTAGCACTGTGGGAAGGTGTACTTACTACTAGATAGAAACGAGCCTAAGGGGTCACACACTAACTCGAGAGAGTCACTGCTTGAATAGATGTGATTAATCAATTTCGAGGAAATTGAAGGAATTAGGAAAGTGTAGTACTTTCCTAATATGGAATATAAATTAATTGAAGGATTCAATTAATTTTACTCTTTTAATTAATCTTGTAGAATTAATTAAATTAATGGACCTAGTAGAGTCCAAGTATTTTATTTAATTGGGTGGAGCCCAAGTTAAATAAATAAATGTTGGAATTAATTGGTTGGATTTAATTTGACTTGTATTTAATTGATGGGTTGTGCCTATAATTAAATTGAGAAGTCAAAATTGAACCCTATAGTCCAATTGAATGTGTTGACTGATTTCTTGAGTGAAAATAAGGGAAGGGGGCGATTTTTTACCATGTGGTGGAGGAGGAAAAGAGTTTTCCCCTTCTTCAAGTCTTCATAGGATAAGAATTACTAGAGAGTTTAGGAGAAAGGAAGTTTCCTTTTCTTAATTGGACTCTAGGTAATCTTCACCTATAAATAAGAGATGAAGGAGACTAAAATTGATGATAATTTTTGCTAGAAAATTCGCCCCTCCCTAGACTCTAAAATCGGCCACCTTCTTCTCCCTTTCCAATAAGACGTCGTTCTATTCATGTGTTGAATTAAACGACTTAGAAAATATTCCTACCCTTCATATAATCAAGCCTAAGTTAAGTTTAGAATCGTTTTGTTGTCTAGCACGCAAAGCAAGACGATTGGTGACTTGAACGAGGTGTGGATACATCCTAGAGGTGCGACGCTTGGAGCACTCTAAACCGGGAGATACGAAAAGACGACAGGCAATTTCTCACCCAAGGGAAATTGTGTGGATTTGCACCACAGGGTTGCTGAGATCCAAAGTTCGAGGTGAAACAAAATTTTCGAAAGGTATAATTTCGTTTACCTTCTTATCAAATTCGATCAAACCAATTCCATATTCCTATTTTCAAGTGGTTGTGTGTTTACTTTTGTAAAATTTTAATTTCCGCTGCCACGAGCCACCCGAGGGAATGAGTCAACCCAACAGTTTAGGCATACACTTTAGGGGAAATCCACTCTAATTATATATCTAAAGTGTCTTTCAAAATTGAAATGAATCATCAATTTTAGGGAGAACTTTAAAACTGTACTTGTATCAATTCATAAGCGACTGTGATAAAAAATGACTTTGAAAATATATGCATTGACCACTAGTGCTTATTTATTATGCATGACAAAATCAATCTCTAATAAATGAAAATTCTTTTTAATCCAAGCGATTGATTTTATCTTTAAGAAATTAAATTGTATTTTCAAAAAGAACTTCAGCGTTCAAAAGATTCCCACTTGAACGCAAAGTAATTCTTTTCTAAAATTCATGCATTGTTTTCATCGCTAAAAGTAACGTGTGGATAAATCCAAAAGATTAGATTTGATAAATACCCACACGTGCCAATCAAATCAAACTGACGGTTAATGATTCCTATCTAAATCTAGGCGGTTCAGTAACTGCACAAGTCTGAGTACATGTCAGTGTACTATCAGGCGCGTGTATTTCACGCTGAAAATTTCAAAAAATTTCAAACGTGTTTCAAAATTTTGGGTAACTGCGGATCCCAAAATTTTTTATTTTCGTAACAGTTAACCTATTTTACCGCACTTTTTGACATCCGATTTGTGAATAAACGGTTCAGATATCAATCTTTTTTTATTTCAGAATTAATGATCCGACACGTGGCATTAATTTAAGCAACCGAGGAGTTATTTTTGCCTCTATATAAACCTTTCAAAGTTTTTACAGCCAAACTTTATCACTTCTAAGTCTCTCTGCTATAAAATCCTCTTCTCTCTCAAGGCAAAAACTTTTCTCTATCTTCCAAAAAGCTTTAATCTTTCAACAATGGCACCCAAAGCACCTAAATCATCTAATTATCCAAGTCTGCTACCGGAAAAACCTCCAAAGCTGAAAAACAGTCACCATTAACGCCGGATTTCTTGTTAACTGGGACTTTCTTTTTGATAACCAGAACTTCCCTCTTAGGACTGTTCTTCCACTTGTCCAAGAGTCTGGTTTAAGAGACATGATAACCTGTATTTTCAACTACTTTGAGGAAGAAACTCTTTACTTCTTCAATAACGCAAAAATCTCCGATGACGGAAACTCCATTTCCTGCATCTTTCCATTTGCCCGTGAGACCTTCGTTCTCACTTCTTCTCTGGTTTATTCCTTACTGAATTTGCCAAACAATGGTGGTGAAGTTGAAAATGTCACTCTCGGTGATGCTACCAAAGTATGGGCGTTGATCAAAAAGGATGACGTCGAAGCTGCTTATGAACCAAACTTCAAGAAAAATGACATGAAGGGCGAATATATCATTCTCGCGGACATTTGCGCCAAAATGATCGCATGCAGGAAAGGAACCTTCGATAAGGTTACAAACATTCAATACAAGATGATGGTGGTCATTCTGACCAAGTTGAAGATAAATTGGTCGCTTTACGTTTTTAATCGCTCCAATGCAGCGATGGCCAAGTCAGTGAACCCCAAGTCTTACAGGTTTGTTTTAAGTAGAATTCTTAGCGCTTTCGATTACACCAACTCCGCTGGAAAAAAGATCCCAGCTTCAAAATTCTATGGCAAAAAGATGATCAGTGAGCTGCTCAAACCAAGGAAAAGAGGTGAAGCAGTGGTTCCCAAAGAAGAGCATGAGCGACTTCTTGCCGAAGGAGTTGTTCACAGCGATGATGAAGAGCAATCGTCTTCGTCTTCATCATCATCTTCATCGGAAGAAGAAGTGGTGGTTAAGCGACCGAAAAGAAAGATCGTTGTCAAGGTCGCTGAGCCAACCAAGCCCGCGAAGAAACAAAAGGTCGAGCCAAAGAAGAAATAGAATACAACGTCCAACCACTTGCCAAAGGCGTACTCCTCTCTCCACTCCAACCGTATCAACAAACATTTCAGCAGAATTAGTGCTTGGAGAGCCAGCGAGTGTTCCTCCTTCTGATGTTGTTCCTAAAATCAGGTTAGATCCTAAAGCCACTACTCAATCTGAGAGGCTTTCTCATGTTCAGGGTGAGTACTTGTGCTAAAGCAAAGTAGTTTATCCTTTCCTTGTTAGTTCTAAGTCTCTAACTCTAGGATAAAACCTTTTTCAGCCGAATGTGAAGCAAATATTTAGTCTGTTCTCAACACTTTTGAAGATTCGCATATTCCCATCCGTGCTGATCCAATTACTTCCTTTCTCGATTTAGATCTAGAAGAAGTTGTTCCGGAGCTTGAGAAACCTGTACCAAATATAGAAACAGATCAAGCGACTGAGTCAGTTGATGATATTCCTCAGGGTAAGCGTTTTAGTCTTTTATCTGTGATTTCTACTTAGTAGAAATTTTGCTTGCTTTTTTCAATCGCTTACATGTATCAGCTCAAGAAGCACCAGATGTTGATGCACCTCCACCTTCAGAGATTCCCATTGAAGTAGATGTGGATTTGGCAACTGTTGTGAGTAATGCAATAGAAGTAGCTCAAGTCCTTCTGGAAGCCGAAACATCTTCAACTAGTGAAGCGACTGTGCATGCTGAGCGGTCGATAGAAGTGGCCCCTATTCCAACAGAAGAAATTGCCTTTGTTCTTACTCCAACTGGATCTTCTCCTCGTGTTGTCGTACGAAATTGAATTTTATTATGCCGCTAGAGAACGAGACACCCAGACCCTTGCTGAAACAGAAATCAACTTTCAGCATACTCTTCATCGGCCTGATCTTTCAAATACTCTTAAGTTTGAATTCTTCGAGCATTTTTCCAATTTGGGTCTCTACAACTCGGAGCGACTCCAATCTCATTTTGAGTATATTCGCAGACTAGCATTCAACAGAGTAGATTTTGACCAAGCACGATTCAATTTTACCTGTTGCTCTGATGAGTCCTTTTATTCTCTTCGATCCAACAAGGTTGTCATCAAGAATACTCACATGGGCTATTGGAATAAAAATCCCGATGAGGAAGATCTCAACAGAATTGGATATTTGGCTCCTCCCTCCGTCATAAATTCTCCTCAGAATGCTCTCTCTCCTACTCCACTCAAGCTTTGAAAAGGAAAAGGACCTCTTATTGCTGAGCGCCCCAATCCAGTCAACTCGTGGATAGAACATGAAACTCGTGAATATCTTGCCAGATTATGGGCAGAGGATTATGATGAAGAGCTCGAACTCTTTGAAAAACTCCTTGCCGCTAGAAAAGATCAAAAGAAAGCTAACAAGCTCGGAAAGTGATGGATGATGGATACAGCCAGATTGACTGAAGAGTTCGTTTTACATTTCTACACCCTTGAAGAACTCTTTAGATATCCATTCCTATTTGATTTCGGAATTAAATACAGACGCCGAGGATTTGCTACCTTCTTACTTCACCAGCGTCAGCATATTGCAGGCAATGTTAGCCACTTACCACACTACAGGCAACCCATTGAAAGCTACATTTGCCAGCAGCTAGCCTTATTCACTCAAGGCGGATGCTACATTTTTCATCCTCGACAAGCATTTGTTCAGCGTGTCTTTCCTAATCTGAACGAAGAAGCCTCATCTAGCAAAGAACCGCTTCTTCCTGGACAGAGTGAAATTCGTGTTGATGTTAGCAATGAGCATTCTGAGTTTGCTGAATTCCACCATGAAAGAAGAGCAATGATAGAAAATGCCCAAGCGTTGGATATTACTTTTAATCACTATTCAGGGCTAAGCAACTTCCGGGGATACAATCTTCACCCTGTGCTCTCTTGTCAACAAAATATTCAAGTGGCCAAGATGATATCGCTAATCAGGCCAGTGGACCAAGCAGCAGCTCGAGCGCTTATGCCTTTCATTTTGGACTTCTTTACTTCGTATACTTCAGGAGTTGATTCGCTGGAAGGTGTGCAGCTTGCACTTTGTACTGAAGAGCGCAAAGACGTTATATTCTTTATTCTGCAATCCAGTCCGATAAGTCCAAGGCATGTGATGGAAGCGATTGGCCCACTCTGGGTCATTGCTGTCGAAAACCCTTCTCCCTCCATCCAAATTGCTGAATCAGAAAGTTCTCCTACTGTGGAAGCCGCTCAAATTCCAGAGGCTTCTTTGCCAGATTTTTCTAGTGCCCCAGTAGTCGAGCCCCCGCCAGCGATTGAAGATCCATCCAAGGATCAAGCGATTGAGGAAGTGCATGCGAAAATTGCTGAAGAGTCTGAAGAGCCATTTATAAGAGATAAATCCAAAGGCAAGGCTGCAGTTTCTAGCTTTTACGGACTCATTCCGTCTCCTGAGTGCCCTTCTTCAGATTCGGATTCTGAGAGTGATTCAGACGCCAAAGATTTTAGACAGGCAGTACGGAACTCGCTAAACAACATTGAGGGGTTTTGCTCCAAGATTTTTTATGCTGCTGATCGACAAGTTCGAATAATGTCTGATACTCAGAGTCCTGATATTGCCAACGCTGCTAATAAAAACACTATTTCTATCATGAACAGCATATCACCGCTAATCGCTGAACTCTCCTCCGAATTAAATTGTCACTTAGCCCAAAGCCTTTCAGCTGATACTGAGAGGTACAGTGCTTCTGATGCCGCTGCCCAGAGTGTCGCTCAATAAGTTGCTCTCCTTGTTGAAGAAGTTAGGCTTTTGCGAAGAGATATCGCTGAGTTGAAGACCTCTCTTGATGATGCCAAGAAGGGGGAAAATGAGAAAGAAAGGCATCAATCGTCCAAAGCAATATCTAAGACAGATAATAAACATTAGCGATCAATGTTTGAAGAATTAGTGAGCATAAAGAAGATGCTAACTAAAAAGAGAAAGCCAAGGTATTATCAAGGAAAGTACTTGCTTCCGGACCTGGACGTCGAATTCTTGAAAAATATGGGATTTCATTCGTATGCCGGACCGCTTAGAAGACCTATCAACTGGAAACCCTTCAACGACAAAAAACAAGACATATATTACGATTTAATTCGTGAAGTTGGTATCCCTCCAAGGGAATGGGTGGAAAGGCTGATGGAACTAAATGAAAGCGCTAGACAAAGAAGGCATGACTATGATGAAGTTCAACATACCACCATGATCGACATTGATAGACTCCTTGTAGACCTAGCAAATGAGATCTACCAAGACGAAGAAAGAGCAAAGTGACAGAAAAGAAGAATGCTTTAAATTTTTTTATATATTTCTGTTATCGCTTTCAATTTTCTTATTTTCAATATAAATCATGTATGCTTCTCTTCTATATAAATGAATGATTTATCGCTGAAACAATTTGTTGAGGCTAATCTAACATTAAATAACTTCACTAACATTCTAAACGCTAACTTATATTCATTTGGACTGTTCTTTAAGAACTCTTAATCTATAAAAGAGTTATAAGAATTAAAGGTCTTGACATCATCAAAAAGGGGGAAATTGTTAGAAAATTTCATGTTAGATGTTTTGATGATGACAAGATAAGATTTTATGTTAGACCCCAAATATAATGTAAGTTTCTGTTCTCATAGATGAAATGTATAAGCGTTTAAAAGTTTGTAATTTTATTTAGGCTTGTAATTTTTATCTTTATAGATTTTAGACTAAGTATTAGATACTAAATCGCTAATAGAATTCTAGGTGAGTCTATTAGAGAAGAAGTTGAAGATCAGTGTCTGAAGTCAACTAAAGATGAAGATTTGTTCTTAGATACTGTCAAACGCTAAAGGACCTCGTTTCAGGATTTATGGATCAAGCCCTCAAAGCACTCTAGCGATCTATATCAGATTCAACTGAAATAAATCCTCAAGTCATGAAGGACTTAAAAGCAATCATTCAACGGACATTTATTTCCAACGGAAAATAAATTCAAATGCATTAAATGTCTGATAAGAGCATTAAATGTGATAAGCTACTGTGACTTGTGAACAAGCCACCTTTTGACTAGACTGTCAGAAATTCAAAGTTTGTAGCTGCCCCCGTCCAATTGGAACCAACAGTTTTTCAGGAATGTCAGAGAAAAAGAGAAGAAGGACGAAGATGGGATTACTTCATCCAGTGAACCTTATACATTTTGTGTCATTTACTTTTATCGTTTTCTTGTTTCATATTATATCTTTTACTCTGAAAAAGACAAGCAAATTTGGTAAGCGACTATTCAAACCAAAATAACGCTAAAACTTTAAAAATCATTTTCGTTGTGCTAGCCCTGATTAAGCGATCTAAGTGTTACCCTACTTTGGTAATTTTCTAAAATCATTAAGTCTAAGTTATCTTTACTAAAGCACCTGACCCAAGCGCACAGCTTTCTAAGCGTTCTAATCTTTAAAAAATGATACGAATTTTTGAAGTCGAAAAAGACTTCAGGGTCTATTCGACCCCCCCCCCCTTCTAGACCCTTTCGTATGTCAATTGGGACCACCAGTACGAAATGACTATGTCATTACGAACCTCTAGATTATGAATACTGTATGAGTATAAGACCTTCACTGATTAATCCCGATCGAGTGAGAGTCATGGAATATGTCAAACTCATAGGACTCGATGCTATGCTCAAGTATCATAGTAATATGAGATTACCGAACTACCCTTAGTCTTCAACATTTCTGGGTTAAGTCAGCTTTGGAAGGGCACCAATTTCTGAATATGGTAAGTATGACATATTCATTGGAGACTATAACACCATTAAAAGCTAGGCTGTTCTAGTGACATTATCTCCATTGACTATATCAAATCAAAGGAGAATATAGGAGGACCATTGACAAAAGTTGCCAAGAAATAAGTATTTGTTATCTAGAAGTAATGGTACAGACTTACACGTTACGAATGGGCAGTAGTGGAACCCCACTTGTGACTAGAGATCCCAAGATCTTAGTTCAATGGAACAATGAAGCTATGAAAGTTCAATAATGCACTTGGGGAATTTTACACTCTGCCCTTTCCTAGGATAAACAAGTGCAACCTACAGAGGGTATCAAAAAGGCTGTGTGTTGTAACTTTTAGTGATTTCTATATTGTCTAAGTGAGAGATATAATAAAGTGGGGTTTGGTAAGATACTCTTTATAGGTCACCTATATAAGTGTGAAGTGTAGGCCACTTCAAATAGAAACACTTATGAATTCAAGTGGTGTTCCATGGCCAAAACGGACCCAACCGAGAACAAACCTTGTAGAGAGGCTATTGTGTAAGTATCGTTGTGTTGGTTTTCACAAAACGCTGATCAATTCAAGACATTACGTTCATTAGGGAGCAAGTAAATCCGATGGTATTTCACTAAGAAAGTTTCAAAGCCATAAGCTACCTATTTTGATGCAATAGTGTCTCGCCTAAACTCTCGTAGTGTCTGCATGTCTACATTTGCATTAATTTCATTCATGTGGGGGATTGTTAGGTAAAGTTGAGTTTACTTAGCTTTGATGTTGAATATTATGGGCTTAAATGTCATTTGAATTATATGAATTTAGCATTTGAATCACTCAAATCCGAGTTCAATGAATGAGAAATCAATGTCCAAAATTAGTCACTTAAACTAACATAAAACATTTAGATTATGGTGGAGTTGTGGAAAGCCTAAGGAGGCTTATCCCACATAGATAAATCATCCAAAACTTGTTGGTCTCATAATGTCTAGGATTGACATAATAGTTTGGGCCCTTAGGACACCACAATTTTGTGGAAGGGTGAGGACCTAGGCTTGTCTTGGTTTACCACAATCGCACACGTGCGCTGCTCGCCCTCCTGGACCGGTCTGGGTCGTGGGTTGTGGTTGTGGGTGTGGGTTGGTTCGGTTCTTGGGCTTTGCCCGCTCGAAATAATCGTTTTGGACAAAATACATTTAACTCAATTATTTAATTTTTTTTCCTTCCAGAAAATAATTGAATCGTTGGATGATGCCTTATCACGATCGGATGTAATCTGTGCACCGTAGCCGTGCGATCGATGGCCACGATCGCATGTGTAGCAGTGCACATGGACTGCGTGCACCTTTCTACCAAAAGGCACTATTTCTACCGAAATGGTGCTTTTTTTGTCCAAAAAAGTGTTGTTTTGACCAAAAAGGCACCTTTAGGGGCTAAAGTGAATAGTTGTATTTGCTAGCTCACAATTTTCTGACTTCTATAAATAGCCCCCTCCATAATCCAAATTTTTCATCCCTTAAATCATTTCTCTTCTCTCTTCTACTTTTGAGTTCTAATTAGTGAACACAAAAGTATCCTTGCATAGTTATTTGAAAACCGTGAGTTCAAACAAGTCCTTTGTTCAATAGATTCAAGAATTTATAATGGTACTATTCTCGTCTCGAGTCGTATTATCTTGGGACAAAAATTGACATATTCCATCACCATCACAAGCGGGTCAATATTGTGTTAAGGAGAGCCAGTATCCTAAAACCGTGCCTCGACTCAAAACAAGGTTGTGCATTTTCACCAACATATGTAGAGGAAATTTTATCTCATGAAGAGTTGTTTAGTACTCGAAGGCTTTGGTCAGACTCTCATGCTCAGCTTTCTAAAGCTACAAAGAAACGCTGGAATCATCAATTGTATCTGGTCAGAGTCATCCAAATTTACATTCCCTTAACATGAGGAAAATTTTATATAATATACAAAATGTGAGTGAGAGGGGTTTTTGATAATTACACAATAAATGAGGGGTAAGAATTTTTGAATACACATGGCGCTCCCTTAATATGATGAAGATTTTATATAATTTTCAAAAAATGAGAGGGGTTCTAATAATTACTCAATAAGTGAGCGGTCGGCGTGTAATTTTCTCTTTGTGTGAATGCTTGAAAATCAATTGATCAAGATTGAAAGAGAGGAATCATCAGCTACTCATGTACACTGAATCCATTAGCTCAAGTAAAAGAAATTTCAATTCGTTATATCTCAATGACATTTGAAGTCAATTCTATTAGAACCACAGTTGACTCAAGACAGAGACGAAATCGGGGGCTGATGGGGATACTCACCCCTTCACCTTTGAGAAAAATTTTTTCACCCTATAAATTTTTCATAATTGAAATTTCGCCTCCTTTAAAAACTTAAGCTTCCCCCGAATTTTCTCTATGTCTGCCCTCGAACAAGGGGCGGATCTACATTAGCCCAAGGGGGCTCAAATTTTTTTTCTTTTTTAATATATACATATTTTTTTTAATTTTAATTTATAAATTACATTAATGTCCCCACTCAAATTTTTAAAGTCCCCCCCCCCCCCAAAAAAAGAAACCCAAAATCCTGGATATAACGAAAAAGGCATAAGAGTATAAAGTATATCAAAAATTGTAATTGAATCTAGTTCCTTATTATATTTTCCCCCATAAATATAGCGTACCGTACCACAGCCTTAAATCCTTCGTCTATTTGGCAAAAAATAAATTGTATAACTATATCACAACAATCTCACCCCCCTGGGTAAAATTCTTGCTCCGTCCCTGGTGCCCCCACTAACCCAATTTCTAGATCCGCCACTGCCCCGAACCCAAATTTCTAGCTCCATCCTGACTCAAGGAGTTCCACAGTTGGTCATCTCATCTTTTCGTTCCTAGGAAGTCTATTTGGAAATATTTATTAAGAAATTACAAAGATTTTTACATGAAATTATCTTCACGGCGATTCCTTATATTTCTCAAGGACTAACTTACTTTTCCAAACCAACTTTTCTTGTTTGACAAAAAAAATTGATATTTGTTGTATTTATAAAGATTGGATAAATTGAATATTTCATCCCATAAATGTATTTCTATACACTTTTGATCCCCACAAAATACAATAATTCATATCGCATATCATAAATGGTCAAAATTCTCACATTTGGTCCAATGATCAAATTATGTCAAATGAATAAAGTTTCGTTAGTCAGAGGCAAAAAAAAAAATGGAAAAAAATTCAAATTTATTAAAAAATTTAAATATGAAAATGTTCACATTTATAAAACCCTCAAAAACTCTCTCATTTATTTTCTAAATTGTTCTAATTTCATTTCTTTATGCAGACTAACGGAACTATTAGGGTTTTTTTTTTTTTAACAAAAATTGGTTGTGGGATCAAATGTGAAAATTTTAACGATTTACGGGATGTAATATAAGATTTTGGTAAAACATGGCACCAAAAGTGTACAAGGAACATTTATGGGTTTAAAATAACAATTTACCCCAGCTTCAAATCAACTTCTTTTGTTATATTCTTTTTGTTCTTTTATTTTTTTTTGTTCCTTTTTTTTTTTTTTTGGCAATGATAGTTGACACTTGACGAGATCACAACGATATAAGACTGCCATTCAGAATCATGAGAATCCTCATTATATTTGGAAACTCGTACAACTTCAAATGTGCCCGATACAAAATTTATTCCATTCTTCATATAAATAAGAAGAAGCCAAAAAAGGAAACAAAAAGAAAAGAATGCCATAGTATGTATATTTGCATTCTAATAGAATATGAAGAGATACAACTGCTTACATTCCTGCTTTAGAGACCTGCCTTAATGTGTTAGCTATCTCTTCTGCTGTTGCTCCTCCATAATGTAGGCAATCAGTGGGCTGTCTCCCGGGACTATATCGTCTCTTAAGTAACTTCCAGTTGTTCTCAAAAGCTCCTCCGAACCTTTCTCTTTCACAACACCTTTCATGATGACAGTCTTGTGTGTACCCGAAATCAGTTCCTCATAATCAGTGTCTCCAGTTTCTCCCAGAATTACATACATATTCGCCACGTTCAGTCGCCACCGCACAAATAGATACCTATTTCATGGAATCGTAAAAGAGACCGATTACGTATCAGAATCCACAACTTACTAAGACCAACTTATTGTAAGACACTTTTTTCAATCCACAACCATTACTGTTCAGGGCAATATTGTAAATTACTCAAATATAACTTTTTCGAGTCTTATCTGGAACTTTGTATCGAATTGAAATTGCCAGTACAAACTAGCAAATTGTGTAAAAAAATTCAATGGCTATAGTAGGACATGGAATATCATAGATGAACCCTTAAAACACACGAATTGGAAAACATAACATGGTTTCAGGGCTTAAGATTTTCCAATATATTCTTAGAATTAATATGCAGAATCGAGAAATGATCTTTCCTTTCTGAGTTTGCTTCAGTACGTTGGCACCACAAGAAAATTATTTGCTTCAACTATGACAACTAACAAAGTAAACTTTATTGTCACTCATTACATATATCTATTATGTATTACTTATATTTGGTTAAAATTTGACATTGTCACTTTACATTTTGTCATTAATATGATTTTTTATTGTAGTCTATGTAATTCAATTTATCTAAATGATAGATAACTTGTTAAATTTACCTGAGAGCCTGCGAACGAGATGCAAGGAGAGGAACACCTGCATTCTTGTGGAGTTTCTGCAATACATTAAATGGCAACGAAGCCCCCTCATCCTAAGTTTCTGCCTCATATCATCCACTTTTTTTGCCTACAAATAAAGTAATATAATCAAACTTAATTTCGACCCAAATATAATACAATATCTATTAAATCAATATATTCCAAACTTATATGCACCTTACTCATATCCTTCACCAAATACGACAAGCAATGGGAATTGCTCGATTTCACATCTTCTTCAATAGCCCTAGAAGAATGACCTGTTTTAGAATCTTCTGGAGTATTCATCAATTTCCAAATTGTCCTTTTCAAACCATCTGAACCCCACCGGTACTCTATATGTGACGCATAATCCGGATCAGGAAAAAGCTTTCCGTCCTCTTCGGTATAGGTACCCGGATAGTACACTTCACTCCCACTACTACAAATTAAAGCATCAAAATCATTCACTTTAATATTCCCCACCTTCAAAAAACCAACCAACTCCCACATTGGCATAGCCGTCGATAATGCAAATCCCGATAATCTCGCGCTCGGTGGGTCCGACTTAACAGCCTTCACAATATCTTGTATTACACGAATCATCTTTTTTTCAGGCTCCCCTTTGCTGTCATAGCAATCAAGTGCTACAATAATAAGCTTCCGTCGTCTCCTCAACATGGGATACTTGCTGGGCATTTCAGTAATTTTCTTGTCGGCATCAAGATCTTGCTCCCCTGGTTCAGGCCTCTTCATTCTGCTTAAAACCCGTTTGACTTGGTCTTGCAGCTCGGGGTTTTCACCGTCGAATGATTCGTTTAAGGATGTTTTTTCACCGTCAACGGACAACCTTAACGACATGTCGAGGACATCCTTGAGGGAATCGTTTAGTGACTCCTCCACTGCCAGCTCATCTGCTGGGGTGTCGGTTTTCCATTGCGGGTGCCTCATCCGACACGCTGCAACCCTAGTCAAGTATGTTCTGCAATGCTCGGGCCATGAAAAAAGATGTATATTTTTAAGCCGTTTCTTCTGCACTCGTGCCATAAATTTTTTTCTGATACTAACTTGAGAAGTGCATCAGCAATTGCTTGTTGGTCGTGAGGATCCACAAGCAAACCATTATTAAGTGCCTATATAGCATAAAAATGAATGCCTTATTAATCGATTAAAGGGCGATTCCAGAGTTTTCAACTTATTTCATACAATAAAATGAAAAAATGTTAAATATTCAATCATCGCAATAACTACTTAGTTAATGATCAAAAGGTGATTATAACACCGATCATTATATCACAGCCCATCCGTCCATATTTATGCATCTACATTGACCCAACATGGAGGTTCAGACGAGAGACGCTACAAAAAATAATACAGTAGTGATAAAACGTCAAGTTACAATGTGAAAGGAATTTTAATTTTGTCATAGAAATGATTTTCAAAAGTTTGATAGCCACAGTGATAGTATATAATAAGTCGTAATTCATAACAATTAGTGACAAAAGCATCGGTGACACATTTGTTATCACTAAACATGTCATTGATTGTCATTAGCGACAACGACAACTTGAAAAGAACTCTTGCCACCACAATCATTATTCTAACAAACTAAAAATTATTGTTACTCATTATGTAGGCATATCTATATGCATATCTAGTGACAACTTACTTCACCTTTTGTGAATAATATTACTTATTACTAGTGCGATGAAAAACTGAATGCTTTGTGAAGTTTCACGGTATCACCCTAAAAAGTACTTGTTTGACAGTTAATAACGTCCCATCATTACTTTTAAGTGAGAGGGTGCATTTGGAAAAGATATTCTCTGCTTTAGGAAATGAAGACAACCTAGAAGGAAACTAGAAGCTATAAATTTAGGTCAAAGAGAACAACGTATGTTGAGAGTGCATGGAGAAACAGATTAAGATGACGAGAGATTAGGTATCATTGGTCAAAAATACTGCAATTATTACCCGATGAATATCAACTGGGCCACCATTCTTAGTTGCCACCATAGGGAGTCCATGAGCAGCAGCCTATAATTCAAGACTCAAACGAGTTCAAAAATCATATCCATCAAGATAGTGTAGCATTGTAAAGCAGTATTACTAAAACAAACCTCAATCAAGGTAAGTCCGAAGGGCTCAATAAATGCTGGATTTATGAAAACCCCCTGTCAAGTTTCCACATTCGACATCTTAAGAAAGTGTAACTCAGAAAAATAAATTCTAGGAAATTCTAATATAGGAACAGAGTGTTAATTAAACAAACCTTTGTCTTGCCAGCTAGGCGGTATATTTCTGGAACATCACTTTGCTTGTGATGTTTAGGAAAAGCCACTTGCCCATAAAGGTCATACTTGTCAACTAACTTCAATACCGTAATAAGCACATTAGAGTTTCCTCCAGACATCTCATCTATATCATCTCTATTCCCCATTATAAGAGTCTGCATGCAAGAAAACGTAAATGTTTTTAGATATTTGAATCATATAAGTCCACAGATTCATAACCGACTATTGTGTCGTCTAACTTACAAGATTCGCGAGCTCCCGTAGTGGGCGGCATTCTCCAAAAGCTTTCACGAGAGTTGTTATGTTCTTTTTCGGATCAGGTCTTGACAACGCCAGAATCATTGGCTTGTGTGGATTTGTCAAAAAACGCATCACCTGAAGAAACATTGTAACAATTTGTTATATAATATGTAATTTTGATGGCAAACCAGAAAGTATGCTGCTATGGTACTTACTTCAGACCATATAGTAGGGACAGCTTTGGGGGACCCCTCGTTATTGGTTAGTGCAGCAAGGTCACTGTCCCCATCAGCAGCATCTTCTTGAACTACAACATTGCTGAAGTCCATCCCAGGAGGAATAACCTGCACAATAGTTTTTATGATATCAAATTTGAAAGTTAGATTAATTGATTTTTGAATTCGGAAAAATTTACCTTGGAGTGTGCCATCACATATTGTTTCTATTATGCAAAAAAATCAAGTTTCTGTGTTTGTAAAAAATGAGTGGTTTGTAAGAAAGTCAAAACAACAATTTCAGTTTGTAAGAAATGAGTGGTTTGTAAGAAAGTCAAAGCAACAATTTCAAAATGCAACTAAGAATCAAACAAAAGACATAATGTGCCAAACGAAACATGGCCAAAAGTGCATGCAGCTTCTCCCGAAAAAACTCTCATTTCAAAATGCAACTAAGGATCGAACAAAAGACATGATGCAGCCAAACAAAACATTGCCAAAAGTGCATGAAGCATCCCCCCAAGAATTCTCATTTTAAGAGAAATAGGAGATATTCTGAGGAAATCATGGAACTCAGAGTCCCAGGACAATTACAACAATAAATGTGGTGGGAGCACGTTGAGTCCAACATACAAGAATTGTTGTGATTATACTGGGAACTCCCTAGGAGTCACTCGAGAAAGAGGCAACATTTTGTGCGAGGATCAACTAACAAACGGCATAAAATAAAAGATTCATTAACTATAGAAGTTCGTTTTAAATAAAGAGACTTTTCTCATGTCTCAACTTCCCACAGTAACAAAAGCAAATTAAGCAATTACTCATTTAACCATCATATCTTTGATAGATCATTCTTACCGCCATTCTAGGCATAAACCGACCATGACAATTAACCCCACGCCTGCCACGAGCCCTTAAAACCTTCTCCAGCTTCACATCAAACCCATCATACAATCCCCATTGTTCTTCAATCTCCTGTTTAGTACTTGTTATAACCAGCTCCGCAGCATCCAAAGAAAGCTCTTCAGCTTCTATCCTCCTCGTAATCCTATACGTTGAATTAATATCCTCTTTCGATTGCCTCCCTTGCTTTAAAAGCTGTTCAAGCTTATTTCTCCCCAACGAATGCCCCGTTAGAACCATTGGAACATTTAAAGCACCCGAAAGTAGAGCAGCACTATCCCCTGCATCAGCATAATGACCATGAATTACATATGGCCACACAGGTTGCCCCCCACCAATTTGTTCTCCCAAAGCCTTTGACATGTTAAGAATGTGGGCCAGGGCTCCGTCGACAAACTCCTGTATGTGGGGCCACAATAATTCCTTCCTAAGATATTTGTCGCGAGGACCAAATGGTATTCTTACAATGTAGGCCCCACTGCTTTCTCCTAGATCAGAATCATCATCAGCGCTTGTACTAAGCATCTCTGTCGGCTCGCCGTAACTCCAATCGACTTCAGGTGAGGAAACTTGCCTCGTGAAGAGGTCAACTCGGTATACACCTGGCATCTTAGCAAGCGCACGAGCGACTTCTACAACGTATTTGATCTGGGATTTGAATAAAGAGTAAGTTAGTAAATTTTACTTGAAAAAAAATTATTCTAATGCGGTAGATTAGATATGAAAAAAGTTAATTAATCTGGAATTCGAATTAAAAAATTATTGAAAAAAGTTATTGTAAATTACCTGACCTCCAGTATCGGAATCCCGACCGAGCTCCATATTTTCACCTCGGACCAGACCATGTAAACTAATCAAGATGAGATGATCAATCAGAAACTCTACGCAAAAAAACCTCTTAACCATGCATAACTAGAATATACTAAAATTTATTCCTCTGACTGAATATGAAAACATGACTATTCAGATGGATATTGAACTTTGAACAGAGTCCGGCAATTGCGCTACTTTATCAAGTAAAAAAACATACCTTTAGTGCCACGGTTGGATCAATGACATCAGTGAGGAAAAACGAAATGAAAAGGAGAATGTCTTAAAAATAAAACACAAATTTACATCATTTTAAGCAAGTAAAATACTTCCGTCGGTGTTTTCCTCACAAAAAAAGTTCTCCAATTTCTTGATCTCGACGTCTTGTCATAATTCATAAAGAGGGTAGGATAATTTATTTTAGTTCATGACTTAGTTAAAATCACTTAATAAATTTCAAACACAGTAATCAAACTTCCAAGATGGATTGTACCTAATGAGAACAATGTAAAGCTTCTTCTCCTTGTTACTGTCTGACCAAACTTCCAAGTTGGAGAAGTTGCGTTGGAACTTTTTCCGAGGGCTGTCAAGCGCAATTGCCTCTCCCAAACCATCACCTTTTTCTCCTTCAGACAAATCTTCGGACATGTCCTCTGTCACGTCCTTGCGACCTTGTTCTCGTTCCCATCTCCGCTGTGCTAATCTTTGTGTATCTTCCCATTCCAACTACCAAAACGCACAAATTAAATCCACTGTCGTATTTCATTTTTTCTTTTTGGCAATAAAATCCATGGTCGTATTTCATTTGGATATGCAATCGTTAACACTTGGTAAACAGAGTAGAAATATCTTGATTGTGGAATATCGTCGAGAAATAGGTAACCATATGAACTATGCAAACAAGCAACGAATTTATAAATCATACAACAGAAGGTAAATGCGTTGAGCATCTAATTTTAATCGACAAGTAAAATCCCAAATCAAATATATACATATTATATATATTGAAAAAAATTGAGCTGATCAGATCATTCCAGCTATTGAATTGGTCATAATTGTCTCAGGTAAAAAAAAAAAAAAAGTAAAAATACAAATCACCTGTGTAAAAATGGTTAGTCTTGATAATATATAGATTGAATTTTCCCTGACCCCCACAAATTCAACATCACAAAATTCGCAGAAAACAAAAAGTTTGCAACAGAACAAACACTATTTGACAAAAAGGAAAAATCTTTCTTAATTCTAATTCCCTTCCACTATTTTATTCAACATCAACTTAACATATAATCCATCTTTTCTTTTTTATTCGCACCCGAATCTCAAATCCTGGCTCCGTCCATGCGTTTGTGTATATATATACACACATATACATACATTCCATACCTGTTTTTTCTTTCGGGCAAGATGCCAAATGCGCCAACACATATTCTCGAGCCTGGAACTCCTCTCCCTTGTGTTCCTTGTAGCGACAACCTTGATCCATGTCCTGTGAAGATCACTCTCATCAACACCCGTCACCACTTCCTCCACAAAATATTTCGTCGGATTGAAATGAACCCTTTCCCTGACGCTCACCGCCGCCGCCACCGAAGAGGCCACCGGAGACGGCGGCGGCTTATTCTCTTCGATGGCTGACGCCCCACTATCCAGTATTGCCTCTAAATACCCATTTATCCACTCATTCCCAGCCATTCGAAGAAATAAATTAAGGATGTTTAATTAATTTATTTTTATGTGTTTGGGATCTTAGGAAAAGAAAAAACGAATGAATGTGATTGTGTTTAATCGAAAAGGAGTGAGTTCACATGCAACAAAAAATTGGCTTTGGGATTATGGGTTTTTCTTTTTCCATTTTACTTTTTTTTAATTATTCAATTTAATGTATATATATATATATATATATATGTGTGTGTATGTATATTGTAGAGTTTTGTTAGTAATAGGACTGTGTCCTGAAAATGGAGGTGTGTTTTGTGTATGATATGATATATATGTTGTTACACTATATTGCGCGTGTGTGTGTGTGTAAAAGGAGAAGAGGGAGGGAGATTGGTTTTGGAGGAGTTGAGGAGGGAGAACCACATGGCACTTGGAGGTGGGACCCATCGTCGACACGTGGCACGTGGATCCATGAGGGTTTAATGGGTCATCCATCTATCACCATCATTCACTCGTGTGGAGCAACAAATTGGGGTGAATTATATTTCCAACCCTGAAAATTTTATGGAAAAATTGCAATATCCGTCACAATAACGATTAAGAATAAAAATGCAAAAAATAAAAAATAATTTATAACTATTTTTATGAGTTTGTAAACATTACTACTAAAATTGTAAAAGTCAATCATATAAAACTAAAAGTGCACTTTTCGCAAGTTTTAATTAAGAGTTTGTGACAACACTTGCGTAGAATAATTGTGGGAGGAAACCAACAAAGCTAAAACTGAATAAGTTAATTACCAAAAACAAAACAAAAAAAAAACTGAATAAGTTACTACTAAATTATTTAACAATAAAATAATCCATGACTCCATTATATGTTTATTACATATTAAAGCACATAATTATTTTTTGGAAATTGATATTAACACTCCAAATAATGATAAATGCACTCCAATTTAACTTTTATCTTAAACATTTGACAATATTGCCGCTAAATTAATGAAAAGCTAATATTGTGTTATTTTATAATGAATAATATTAAATAAATATTTATTCTACTATTTATCTTATAAATGTTAAATCCTTGATAAATTAGCACAATAATGTTTTTTTTACTATCTTTGTGCTTTTTATGTTCATAAAATCTTAAATTTTAATATAAAGCTTATATTTGCGAAACATATAGAGAAGAAAATTATCACTTAGACTGGTTGTGTATCAAGGTTAAATTCTAAAATTTATCCAGTACTTTTATTTCACAGATTCTAGTATCTTAACAAGTAGAAAGCAACTCCCCAATTTCTCTTTTGCTCCATTATTAAGATTTAATATATCATAAAATATGAGTGAAGTGGTTGAAAAATTATACTATTTGATAGTAAAGTACAACTTAGAGTATAAAATATTAATTCCAGTGTTAGAAAATAATAAAAGTAGCAAATGACCTTACAATTAAAGGATAAATATATTATTCTATTTTTTATTTTACCATAATTTAAGTGTTTTTAGTTAGAATTATATTTGTCATAAAAAGTACAACAAAATTCTTTCATAAACTCTAATATCAATTTCTTTTTATATATATATATATATATATATAATATTATGTATAGAGATGTATGTAATGTACACATCTTTCAAGATTGTCCGGTTCCCTATGCGAGGTGGGCGCTTTTGGAGAAGTTTCAGTGACTGATTTGGTGGCAGATGCATATCTAAGTCAGCAGTGTGTGGAGGTGCCCTGGATTTTCTGTTTGGTTTATGCTATTATTAGTATATTTTGTGTTATGTATATATATATATATATATATATATATATGATTTTGTGGATCGATTATTTTAGAATGTACTATGTAAAATTGAATTTGTGCAATTTATTTTATGCTTGGTTTGTGAGAAAATATGATGGGATATTAAAAGGGATTTATGTTAAGAAATATCAAATGACGATCAATCTCACAATCATTCCCCCTTCATATTTTTTCACTCTGAAGTTCGCAATACAAAATCATGTTTATCCAAACTCTATATCTAACTAAATTGTCCGAAAACATCCTCAAGTCTTCATTTCTCTAATTTCTCGACAAAACCTAATTCATTTTTCTCTCATTCATCATGCTTTAATTTAGCCCCCGACTGCACCATTGTCGGTCCACCACCACTGTTGTGCCATAACAATCACTGGACCACCACCATTATTGATAAGAATCCATGTTTTTTCTAGTTCACCATCACGAGCGCCATTGCTACCACAATGATCCCCCGTCCCAATCAGCAAAGGGGAAGAAAGATCATTACTGAACCCCACAAAAACTTCAGGTCACCACCACACCGTTGCACCAAAATGTTTGTCCGTCACCACACCACCCTAGCACCATGTAACATGAACATTATGATCACCAAAAACATGACGAGGCATCGCAAATACCACCAGCACGAAGCCAGGGAAAAAGTGTACAAGTGCGGAAAGAAGCGAAATTAGTGTTTTAGGATCTTGTACATAGAATAATGAGCTTGATATAATGTCGATCAAAGAAAGTATGCCGTAACTGGGTTGTACCTTAGTCTCGCAAATAAGTGGGATAATGGAAGTGAAATACGTGTCTCCCCAACACAAGTTATATGTGAAAAACATTTACAACGTGAAGAATATGGTTCGGTTGACACTACAACAAAAAGTAATATTATTGATAAAATTTAAAGTGACTATGTTCAAATTATCACTAGACATACACAATGAGTGACAATAATTTGTATTTTGTCACAATAAAGATTTTTAGTGACAAGATTTTGTTTAAAATTGTCACTATTGACAATTAGTGACATATGTATAGTGACAACACAAATAGAGTGACAACAATTATTGTTGTTACTAAAGGTGTGTTACTCATTGTCAATAGTGACAACAACTTCCTTGTCACTAATTATCAAGAGTAACTTCTATACAAATATTGTCACTAATAAACATGCAATACTTATTTTTGTGGCAAAACAAAAATTATTGTCACTAAACATTTATAATGAGTGACAACTTTGACATTGTCAATTGACATTTTATAACTAATGCGTAATATCTATTTTTTTTCAGTGTGAATAGAGTTCTAGATGTTGGTTGAAATGTTGGTAGTCCAAAAAAAGGAATCGCTTGGATATGGAGGTGTATATATTTGTGATACTTCATTTAGGTAATATACAACTTTGATGCACTCGATATTCCTTATTTGTTGGTTTAAGTATGCATTAGTGTTAGGATACTGTGGTTTAATCCTTGGGATTGTGTGTTAGGAATCCCGTACAGGAAAAATAGAGAATTGCAGCGGAAGATTCGAGAATTCTTACCGGTAGATCACAAAAATAGATCTGATGATTTTTCATGGGTTTCGCGAAAAATTAGAACGAATAAAATTACCTTTTGATTCGTTAACTGATTCTGCAGAACAGCAATCCTCCAAGGGCTCCTGTCTCTAAAGCTTCACGCGAAACGAACCTTCCAAAGATCCCGAAACTCCTCATTTTCTTGCTAGAGTGGACGGCTAGAGAGGAGAGAGGTGAAAGAGTTCTTTTCTTTTGTGTTGTGTAATTAGCTTGTTACTTCTCTCTTCGGGTTTGTTCCATGTAGGAGTCTTTTTAAACTCAACTAGCTTGTGGAACAAGTTGGAGGCTACTCCAAACCCTAGAGTGGCCGCCCCCTTTAGGGCTTCCATGGACTGGGTGGGCTTTTAATTGGCTTGTCTAATTTCTAGCCCACCTGTATATATTTAATTTAAATCTAATTTAAATATAATATATACTATTAATTAATTTCAATTAATTAATATACTAATTAAATAATTTAATTCAATCTAATTAAATTAACTATTTAATTAATTGATTTAATCTAATTAAATCAATCAATCCATTTAATTCTGTCTAAAAGATTTACACAAAAGATACATCCCGTTCGTTTCTTATAGCGCGACTCTTTAGGTTCGTCTCAATTGGCAAAGGAAGGAATTACCCAAGGATGTGACTGTCACCTAGCCAGACCCGTGGACTCACATCGTAACCCAATTGAGTACGAAATGAATGAATCATTTTACGAACCTCTTGATCATAAATGCCGTATGAGTATAAACCCTTCACTGAGGTATCCCGATCAAGTGAGAGTCATGGAAAATGTCAAACTCACTAAACTTGATACTGTGCATTAGATTATAGCATAATGAAATTACTAAACTATCCTCAATGTCCCACATGAGTTAGTTGTTTATGCTTTGGCCAAAGACTTATAATTTCATTAGCCTATAATCTCACAAGATACTTTCTCGTTTACTATCGAGACAGTGAATCCCATCTTGGCGATCACTGATCAACTGCTACTTGTCTCATTGATATCGCACTTCGAGGTCGACCCCACCAACAGGTGATATGGGCCTAACTACTCTGGTAACAGATCCAATAATACAAGCACATTGATCATGAACCCTCAGGTCTAAGGCTCACGCATACTATTATGATCAGTAATCCAATCATTGACAGTCACTGAGTAAATACGCATGTGATCGGATTACTACGAGCCGTGTTCGAATATGTCAATTCCATTGACATATCTATGATACCTGCTCCCACTATCCCTATAGTGTTCGACTGGCACTCATCGACAGAGCATGTGTCATACAAGTCGAATCTTAATGCCCAATCAAGATTCTTTGACTTGCGAACCCTTTTAAGTGATAAGGTGTAAGACTCTTCCCATGCCACATCTTTATAAAGGGCAAAGAGTCAAACCTTTATTCACATGGACTAAATGTTCAATACTTATTTAGATGCCGTAAAGATTTATATGAACAAAATATAAATGCCTTTATTAATTTCTTCTCAATAGTTTGTACAACATAATAAGATACCCTAATCTAACTATTCGTCCTCATTGGCATCTAGGGCATATACCTAACATTGTGCTCGTAGCGAAAACAGAGAATTAAATAATTTATGCACAATCCCTAAACAAGGAACACATGTAACCATCAAATTAGCGAAAAATATACATAAGGTGTTTATCGCGAAACTTACCAATTTTGTTGTATTAATCAGAACGAGATACCACTTAGTTGATTTGTTGTTAATGGACAGAGAAACTGCAACAAAGAAGTTTGCCTCCTTCTTCCTAAGCAAAGTGGGCGACGATTTTTTCTCCAAAAATATGTCCTTGGGATTTTGTGTACTTCAACACTCTAACTCTACAAAGCGTCTCTAATGGTATCCATGATAATGTTAGGTGCCCGGCGAGCCAATTGTTTTAAGCTCAGCCATATTAAATGTAAACACTATGACAGTCTTGTTTTAAATATATTGAATCTTTTATTAAATGGTATGCTTCTTTATTGTTATAACTATTGATAGTATAGATAAAGATCCCATGGATTACATATGGTTAGGGGAGGCGGTCAGGGAAAACATATGGAATGCTCTTAAAGACAGTAATCCTAAATATTGTTCCAAGTCATAGAGGCTGTGAGATGTGGAATATCACTGGCCTCGTCAAGACTTGTTCATACATGTAACTTTTTCGAGAGGTCAATGTGTTCCATTGCCGATGTCTTGAATGGCAATACGTGTATGGAGATTCATACTGGATTATGGAATTGAACGGCCCTGCTTAAGGACTCCTATTTGGTGTTGTCGAACATGGAGTTCTTGAGTTTCGTAGTGTGAGATTAATCCTTAGACTTAAGATGTCGTTTGGAAAGACCTCTACCCACTCTGCTTAGATATGCACGTATGCACGTGCACTCCAGGAGAGTCATACGGCGTGTATGTTGGGTATAGTCTGGTAGTGCAGTGGAACAAATGACAGTCGGAGAGGGATTCATCCAGGGTCACGAGTACCCGGTATTTCCTATGCTGTTGCGAGAATCTAAATTATCGTGAAAAGCCTTCGATCAAAGTGATTATTTTCTAAGAGAGATTGGTGATCCCGGATCGGAAGACTGGATCATTAGATGTCACAACACAGTCATAGTTTCCAAGATTACTAGGGTTCAACCGTCGCCATACCCTAAACCATGGACGGGAAACTGATGAAGGATTCCACTCACATGATGATCGTAACTCGGATAGGTTATTTGCTTTTCATCGTTGACATCTAGGTAGTCGTGGCGACGTTTCTAGATATCGAACCATGACCAATAGGTGCCTTTGATTAATTTGGTGAAATTAATTCAAGGACTAGTTAATTATTTAGAATAATTAATCTAGCTTGTGGGGACTTATTGCTAGCTTGACAACGAGCCTGAAGAGGTCACACACATAACTTAGTGTAGTACCTATTGGTTAATTAATTCTTTGTGAATTATGGTGGGATTAATTAATTGGATTTAATTAATCAAAAGAAAAAAAGAAATTAATTTAACTAGTTAATTAATAGTCTTATAATTTAATATTAGGATATTAAATTGGGAAGGACTAATTAATTAATTAGGGGAAAGAAAATAAAATAATATATATGTAAATATACATAGTGCACGTGTGGCGTGTGAATTGTGTATATGTGGATTTGGTGGAAAGATTTATCTTGCTCACCAAGTTTGTTAGATATATATATATATTAATTAATATTCTATAAATATATTTATTAGGATCTTTAATTGGTTAAGGTAACTAATTAATAAGGAAGAATCATATTAAATATATGATAAGATATTACTAGATATGATAATATCTAGTTAGTTGAAAGGAGTCCAACTAAACAAGGAGTGAGAGAGTAAAAGAAAAGAGATAATGCCATATATATATATATATATATATATATATATTCACACGCCTCTCTCCTATATTTTAGGGAGAGGGAGCCGTGTGATACACCTGGGGTTTTGCCCTAGGTGGACTCTATATATATGTATATATTTTACCTCTTTTATTTGGTACAAACTAATGAATGAATGGAAAAAGTGATTTTGAGTTAGTTTTTGAAAAGAAAAATAAGTTTTGAGAAAAACAATTTTTCTATTACTCTCTCCCAATATTTTCTTTCACTTTAATTCTTCAAACTCATGTGTTGAGTGCGAAGAACACTTAAATAATTCCAAACCCTTTTTTCCTAAAAAGCCAAGATTCGATATTCTCCTTGCTAGCACTGAAGGAGATAATTGAGGGTACAAGCTCGGGTGTGGATACATCTCAGAGGCGCAACGCTTGGGGCGCTAGGGCAAACCAATTGGAAGACTGTAGTAGGGAGTAGCTTAAAAAGACGTTGCTGCTTTAAGGTCTACAAGAGGTAAACACGGGTAAACTAATCTCTAGGATAGTTTTAGAATCCGATGGTACCATGCCGACCTAGCCCTAATTTCGGGGATTCCGCTTTAATTTTTAATTATATGTATTCTGCTGTGCCGGCATCCCCAGGGGTTGTACAACGATCCCAACAATTCACACCTTAGATCGTACCCTTGATGATCTCTTTTAGTGCTAGCCTAGAGACCATCGAATATGGCTCCTAGATAAAGGGGTAGGAATATTACTGTATAGGTTCTAATGTAGAGAAGACAAGAAGAGAGGAAAAATATGTCTTGGTATACTAAGGAAGTTGGCACCCAATGGGGTTATAACCTAGTACCACCCCTCAATAGGCTTGTACTGCTAGGGAGTCCATCCCTAGCAGTCTTTCTTTCCTTCTCTGATTCAAACTCTTAATTAATTAGACCACTAATTAATTAAATAGTCTTAAAACAATTTAATATACCATATTATATTATAAGACTTTTATTAATTAAGTCAACTTAATTAATTTATTCCTTTCCCAATTAATTGATTCTCAAAGTTACAAAGAATTAATTCCACTAAGGTACTGTATTAAGATAAGTGTCATATCTATACTAATTTAAGCTAGCAACATGTCATATCCCCAAAGGCTAGACAATTCCAATTGTATTAATTAATTATTTAGTTAAATAATTAATTAGGCCTTGAATTAACTCACCTATTTAATTTAAGGCACCTATTAATCGTGGTACGGTGTCTAGCAATGTCACCATGACTTCCTAGATATTAATGATGAACAACAAACTATCCAGAGTGCAATCTCGTGTGACTCGAATCCCTCCATCATTTTGTCGTCTGAGCGTAGAGTTTGGTGCCATTTGAAAACATAATAACTCAGAAGTTATGACTGTGTTGGAACTCTAATAACATCGTCTTCCAAGCAAGGAATGCCAAAGCCCTCTTGAAGACTTTGCTTTGGCCAGAGACGTTTTTGGTCATTTAGGTTACACAACAATATAGGAAAGTTTCAGGTATCCTATTGGTGCCATCTGTTTTGCCATATTGCTAAGCTACATCCAACGTATCCCATTTCGTGATTCTCCTAGAATCATGAAATACATCAAAGTGCAGTGGGCAGAAAATGTCACAGCCATGAAAACCTCAGGTCAATAAGGATTAACCTTATACATACGCAACCTTATGATTCCAAGTTTGACAAGGAACCAACATGGAATTCTAACTGGGTTGTTCAATCTCATACTCACCCAAGTGTGAATTTTTATGATAGTGTTAGGTGCCTAGCGAGTCATTTAGTGGCTTGGCCTTAGCTTGCAAAATACTATGACAGTTTTGTCTTATATTATATCAATTTGGTTGTGGAAATCATTTTCTTTATCTTATATAATATGTTTAGTTAAGATAAAGATCAATTGGATCACTTATGGCTATGGAAGCGGTCGTGCACATGTGAGTGGCGACTGTAGAATGCTCACAAGGGTTGTGATCGTAAAACTCCGTTCCAAGTCATAGAAACTATGAGATAATGGGATATCATAGTTTCGTCAAGACTTGTTTGTGTATGTGAATCTCATGGGAGAGTGTCTTGTTCCATGGTCATTGATCTAGGGGTTAGTGCATGAACAAAGATCCATACTTGGGTGAGTATGAGATTGAATGACCCTTAGGATTCTATATTGGTTCCGTGTCGAACTTGGTATCCTAGGGTTTGTGAGGCTAATCCTTATTGACCTGAGGTGTCATGGTTGCGACATGTGTTGCACACTACACTTTTGAGGTGTTGGGATCGCGTTCAACCCCCGGGGATCCCCGGAATACATACAATTTCAAAAATAAAGCGGAATCCCCGAAATTAGGGCTAGGTCGACATGGTACCATCGGATTCTAAAACTATCCTAGAGATAAGTTTACACGTGTTTACCTCTTGTAGACCTTAAAGTAGCAACGTCTTTTTAAGCTACTCCCTACTACAGTCTTCGAATTGGTTTGCCCTAGCGCCCCAAGCGTTGCGCCTCTGAGATGTATCCACACCTTAGCTTGTACCCTCATTTATTTCCACCAGTGCTAGCAAGGAGAATATCAAATCTTGGCTTTTTAGGAAAAAGGGTTCGGAATTATTTTTGTGTTCTTCGCATTCAATACATGAGTTTGAAGAATTCAAGTGAAAGAAAAATTGGGAGAGAATAAAGAGAAAAAGACTTATGTATTTTTCAAATTCCTTTCAATTCTAAAACTTTTTATCCTCATAAAAGAGGGGAAAACATATATATAGAGAGAGACCACCTAGGGTTAAAACCCTAGGTGTTGTACACGCCTTCTCTCCCTAAAAAATAGGGAGAGGCGTGTACATATATATATATATGTATATGTATATGGCAATTTTCCTTTTTCTTTTATTCTCTCTCCACAAATAGTTAGACTCCTTTCCAACTAATAAGATATTATCATATCTAATAATATCCTAACATATATCTTATAAGATCCTTCCTTATTAATTAGTTACCTTAACTAATTAAAAGATCCTAATAAATATATTTATAGAATATTAATTAATATATATATATATATATTTAACAAACTTGGTGAGCAAGATAAATCTTTCCACCAAATCCACATACACACATGTACACGCCATACGTGCACTTATGTGTACATATATATATATATATATTATTTTATTTTTCTTTCCCCTAATTAATTAATTAGTCATTCCCAATTTAATATCCTTATATTAATTATTGGACTATTAATTAACTAGTTAAATTAATTCCTTTTCCTTTGATTAATTAAATCCAATTAATTAATCCCACCATAATTCACAAAGAATTAAATAGTCAATAGGTACTACACTAAGTTATGTGTGTGACCCCTCAGTCTCATTATCAAGCTAGCAATAAGTCCCCTCAGGCTAGATTAATTATTCTAAATAATTAACTAGTCCTTGAATTAATCTTACCAAAAATTAATCCAATGCACTTATTGGTCATGGTTCGATGTCTAGCAACGTCACCATAACTACCTAAATGTCAACGATGAAAAGCAAAAACCTATCGAGTTACGATCGTCATGTGAGTGGAATCCTTCATCAATTTCCCGTCCATGGTCTAGGGTATGGCGACGGTCAAACCCTAATAACCTTGGAAACTATGACTGTGTTGTGACATCTAATGATCCAGTCTTCCGATCCGGGATCACCAATCTCTCTCAGAAAACAATCGCTTTGATCAAAGGCTTTTCACGATCATTTAGATTCTCGCAACAACATAGGAAAAACAGGGTACTCGTGACCCTGGATGAATCCCTCTCCGACTGCCATTTGTTCCACTACACTACCAGACTATACCCAACATAGACGTCGTATAACTCTCCTGGAGTGCATGTGCATATCAAAGCAGAGTGGGTAGTGCCCTTTCCAAATGACATCTTAGGTCTAAGGATTAATCTCACACTACGAAACTCAAGGACTCCATGTTCGATAGCACCAAATGGGAGTCCTTAAGCGGGGCCGTTCAATTCCATAATCCAGTATGAATCTCCATACATGTATTGCTGTTCAAGGCATCGACAATGGAACGCGTCGACCTCTCGAAAGAGTTACATATATGAACAAGTCTTGACGAGTCCAGTGATATCCCGCATCTCACAGCCTCTATGACTTGGAACAACATTTAGGATTACGGTCTTTCAGAGCATTCCATATGTTTTCCCTGACCGCCTCCCCTAACCATATGTAATCCAAGGGATATTTATCTATACTATCAATAGTTATAACAATAAAGAAGCATACCATAAATGAAACATTTAATATAACACAAGAATGTCATAGTGTTTACATTTAATATGGTTGAGCCCAAAATAATTGGCTCGCCGGGCACCTAACACTATCATGAGGTGCTTCATGATTGAATCAATAAATATGATACGTTGTGTGTAGTGTATAACGAAACAGATGGCACCAATAGAGGATCCATCCAAGCTAGGATACCTAAAAATTTCTTATGTTGTTGTGTAACCTAAATCTCTAGCCAGAGCAATGTCTTCAAGAGGGTTTGGTGGTCCCTACTTGGAAGACAAGGTCACTAGAGTTCCAACACACTCATAAATTCTGAGTTAATAGGGTTTTGACTAGCACCCAAACTCTAAACTCAAACGCAAAAATGATGGAGGGATTCGATTCACGTGAAGATCGCAATCTGGATTTGTTTGTTGTTCATCATTAATATTTAGGAAGTCATAGCGATGTTGTTAGATATCGAACCATGACCAATAGTTGCCTTGAATTATTTAGGTGAGTTAATCAAAGCCTAATTAATTATTTGGCTAAATAATTATTTAAGACAATTTGGAAATTATGTAGCCTTTGGGGATAGGCCTAGTCCTTCTCTATCCAAAATCGAGATGGAGATAAGGTTCTTTATTAACTCGGGAACAAAATAAACATTTTTATAAATAAACTTATTTCTAGTTCGGCCTACAGCTAAAGTGACTTTTGGGAGTTGAGACCACGAATTAATTAAATTGTCTTTCCTTAATTTAATATACCATATATTGAATATAAGACCCTTTTATTCATTAAGATCACTTAATTGATTTATTCCTTTTCTCAATTAATTAATTCACAAAGAATTAATTCCATCAAGGTACTACACTAAGTTAAGTGTGTGACCCCTTAGACTAATTCCCAAATTGTCTTAATTAATTGTTTAGCTAAATAATTAATTAGGTCTTGAATTAACTCACCCACTTCACCCAAGTCACCTATTGGTCATGGTTCGATGTCTAGCAACGTCGCCATGACTTACCAGATATTAATGATGCACAACAAACCTATCCAGATTGCGATCTTCGCGTGAGTCGAATTCCTCCATCATTTTTTCGTCTGAGTCTAGAGTTTGGGTACCAATCGAAACCCTAATAACTCAGAAGCTATGACTGTGTTGGAACTCTATTGACCTTGTCTTCCAAAAAGGGACCATCAAACCGTCTTATAGACTTTGCTCTGGCAAGAGACTTTCTAGGTCATTTAGGTTACACAACAATATAGGTCATATCCCCAAAGGCTAGACAATCCCCAAATTGTCTTAATTAATTATTTAGTCATAATTCGCTCTTGAATTAACTCAGCCAATTAATTCAAGGCATCTATTGGTCATGGTTCTATATCTAGCAACACCGTCATGACTTCCTAGATATTAATGATGAACAACAAACCTATCAAGATTGTGGTCTTCGTGTGAATTAAATCCAACTATCATTTTCCCCGTCTGAGTCTAGAGTTTGAGTACCAATCGATACTTCAATGACTCAGAAAATAAGACTGTGTCGGAACCCTAATGATCTTATTTTTCAAGCAGAGGCTACCAAAACCCTCTTGAAGACTTTGATCTAGATAGAGACTTTCTCTATCATTTAGGTTACACGACAACATAGGAAAGCTCCAAGTAACCTACCTTGGATGGATTCCCTATTGGTGCCATTTGTTCCGTCATACTTCCAGACTACTCCCAACATATCCTATTTCGTGACTGTCCTGGAATCATGAAATACATTAAAGTGTAGTGGGCAGCACACGTTGGTTCCATGACACCTTAGGTCAATAAGCCTTAAACTCACACCTACACAACCCTAGGATTGCAAGTTCTACATGGAACCAATATGGAATCCTAACGGGGTTGTTCAATCTCATACTTACCCAAGAATGGATCTTCGTGCATGCACTGACCCCTAGTTCAATGCCCATGGAATAAGATATTCTCCCATGAGAATGACATACACAAACAAGTCTTGAGTGACTATGATATCCCATCATCTCATAGTCTCTATGACTTGAAACGGAGTTTTAGAATCAACCTTCAAGAGCATTCCATAGTTGCCACCCCCTTGTGTGCGACAGCTCCCATAGTCATAATTGATCCAAGAGATCTTTATCTAAACTAAAGAAAGTATAAAAGATAAAGAAACATTGCCAAAACCATAAATGATATAATATAATACAAGACTGTCATAGTGTTTCTAAGTTAAGGCAAGTCACTAGATGACTCGTTGGACATCTAATATTATCAATTAGTTGTAGTCCATGTGTGAAGTTTTAGTTCTTTATACGTGCATTATTAGTACTTCAAATATGCATCCAGTGACATATGAATGGTTAATCTAGCTGACATCTTTCCATGCAGGATTATGGGATGATAGAATTGCATCAATCACAAAATACTATTGACATGTATGGGAGACTTAACCGGATGTTTACGGATGACAAATTTGGAAATGTTAAAGAAGCCCGAATATCTTGACTCCAGTGGGGAGTACTGGGTTGATTTCCCATATCTATGCTGAAGAAAATTCAGAAGAGTCCTCATTTGATGTCCCATACTGATTATAGAACTAAGTTTAAACTTGTTTACAGGTAATTTTAGCTATGTTTTTTCGTTTTTGAGTTGATTATTTTCACTATTTAAGAATGTGTACAAATTCATTATTAGTAGCTCCACCAAGATGACATCTTTCCCTGCTGGCCTATCTAGGGCATGACATATAGAAGTGCGTCCATCACGGGTAATTTTATTTCAGACCGGGTCCAATGCTCCGAGAGTATATTAAAATTCTATGCTAGACCAAGTCTGATGATCTTTCTATCTCTCTCACACTATAAGGCATATTGTGTTTATCTCTTTCACATAACTTGTGTGCGGGACCACACACAATACACCTTATTGTGTAAAAGAGATAAAAAGATCATTGAACTTAGTTTAACATATAATTTTCCATCAACTACAAGATATTATCATGTGAGAGGGCTATTGGAATGTATATGGAGCGCATTTTTTGAATTGTGATAAGAACCCGACATCAGTTATGTTCAAAGGGGATGGGGGTGATCATGATGTCCCATGAATTAATTATCTTTTCCATAGAATGATTGATTACACTGGATACCCTTGAGATATTATCTAATTATGAAAAACACTCTCTAACTCAAAAAATTACATTTAACACCCTGTAATTTTATTTATTGATGTAAGATTAGACGACAAACGTAAAATGACCTAAGTGCCTCTAACAGAATGATTTAAAAAAAAACACAAAAAGAATTAGAAAAAAACTAAAATATCAATGATGATCTTGTCCCTTAGAAATTAATAAAAAATTAATGTATAATTCAGTAAATATATTATTTTCATTTAATAATTTTAATAATAATAAAAATAATAATAAGGGAAAATTGCATTAGACCCCCCTGTGATATGTGAAACTTGCGCCAAACTTCCCTGTGTTAATTTTTTTGCGAATCACCCCCTTGTGTTATTTTTTATTCTACATATTTCCCCTTTTTCGATTTTCTTTGGTATTTTTTTCCATCATAAATGTTCTAGATCCAACCCAAATTAAATTATTTAACTATTGTAAACATGTTTGGGGCAAAAATGTATTTGGATTGACATTTATGATGGGAAAAAACACCAAAAGAAACCAAAAAGGGGGAAATATGCAGAATAAAGAATAACACAAGGGGGTGATTCACAAAAAAATAACACAGGGGGTTTGGCGCAGGTTTCGCATATCACAGGGGGGTCTTATGCAATTTTCCCTAATAATAATAATAATCATCATCAAAACAAAACATTCTTCTACTTCCACAACAACCCCTCCCCCCCCCCCCAAAACAGCCATCCCAGCCCCGGCCAACCCCACCCACTGTCTGACTCCTCCAGCTATAGCCACCAATGCGCTTGGCTAGATCCATGACCATTTGGAAACGGCGGCGATCCATGACCATTCATAAGTGGCAGCGATGGTTCTTGACGAGCCACACCGCTGATGGTGGTTCCCTCCCCCCCGGCGATGTCTCCCCCACGCAACGCATATTTCCAGAGGGGGAGGCGGCAGTGTGGAAGATTGATGGTGAGTAGTGGAGCACCGGAGGAGGCAGAATGGTGGTGGTGGTCTATGATTGGGGGGAGGAAGATGACCAAGGATGGCAATGGGGCAGGGTTAGACGGGTATTCGCCCCGAATCCGCCCCGTTAAGGGCGGTTTTGGGTTGACAAATGAGTTATGGGGATGGTTATGAATATTAAACTCATGACCCGTCAAGGTTTGGGGTGGGTAGCGGGTTTAGTGAAATCCGCTCCATAACCTGCCCCGCCAGTGTTATAAATCAATAAATAGTATTTTATTGTATATTTATAGCATAAGTTGCATATGCATAACTTAATATTACTTATTATTCTTTAATATGCGAACTAAAAGTGAAAGTGAGAAGTCCATTTTAAAATTCAGAAAGATACAAACCCTTTCTCTTCCAAAAAAGGCACGACTTTTCATACAACAACCTTCTCAGGCTAAGCGACAACGACGGCGACATCTTGAAAGCGACAATATTGTAGGTTTCTTAGTTGTTGAAGTATTCAGATTCAGGTTGGGTCATTGCAGGTTGGAGCGGGTCATCGGGTAAATTATTGAATTTTCATGACCTAATCGGGTATAACGGGTTAAACCCGACCCCACCGGGTATTTGGTGGGGCGGGGTGGGGTGGGGTGGGGTATGGGTTTCAATAAACATAAATGGGGCGGGTAGCGGGTTTTGCCATACCCGCTTCAAACCCGCCCCATTGCCATCCCTAAAGATGACTTGTGCAAATTTTCCTTTTTTTTTCCTTTTCTTTTTCTAGGTTTATTCTTATTTATTTATTTCAAATATAAAAAATTCTAATCAAAATTTCAATCTTTTAATTTATTTTATTTTTCTGAGATATATACCGAATTTAATATATTAAATATATTTTTTCTTTTTATTTACTACAAAGTAAAAATTTATATTTCAATTCATTTTTTAAATGAATAGTTTTAGGCAAGTTCAAATTATTTCATTTACACGCCTATTTGAAAATACTACAAGAACAACCAAATGGTATAACTGTCCGAAAAATCAGGGTATACATGAATTAGGGGTATTTTCGGCAATTCACAAAATTTTCTAACGGCGCCGTACAAGTACCCTAACGGAAGGTGACGGATGTTAAACAGAATGAAACTATAGGGTGTTAGATTGAATTCTGAACTAGAAGATGTTTTTTATAATTAGGCAATATCTCAGAAATACTCAGTGTAATAATCTTTGCAAATTAATTACTAATGTCCATTGTAGCAGAGTCCACAAACTGTGAACTCTTCCCCAGGCGTGACACATCCTTGAAAGGCATTTCTCTTCCATAATTAATTACATCAAATTTTGCTTTCTTTTCTTCTATAGGGAAAAAGAATAATTTTGACTCCATTAGGATTTCAAAAAATACACGATGGCCATCTATAAAACAACTTGAAAGATTTTGAGAAGAGAGAAATAGAAGATATATAGATATATTTAGCAAAAAAAAAAATAATAATAATAAGAAGAAGAGGATGGAAGATATCAGATTGTGTGCTTTGTTTATATGTGTAATTATATCTGTATAATATTTTTGTTGGGTTTAAGGGGGGTGGCGAGTATTGCCTTACTGGGGAGTGAAGATTTAATAGTATTTTGCAAATAGAAAATTCAATCTAGTGGGGTATAGTTGTTTCATTTTTTTGGTGGCATTTGGCCAAGTATTGTCAAAGATAGGGAAGACAATGAATCTACCAGAGTGATTCGGCTTAGTTTGACTCTTTCGGTTTCTACTAGAACAACAGATTGTGCAATTTCAAGTATGAGAATTGTCAAAACGAGATTGCTTAGTAAGATGAAAGATGATTTTTGGTGTAGTTCATTACTAGTTTACATTGGAAAAGAAAATGCTCAAACTTTCAATATTGACTCGATCATTGACGAGTCTGATGTAAGGAAGAAATATGGAGCACAATTTAGAATACCCAAAATTATATCCAATAAATAGGTTAACACTATGTTTAGTTAGTTGTGATTTGTATATTTTTGAATTCTATATTATCTTAAATTGTGATTGCTTCCTTTTTTATGTTCACAAACAACTTTTTGATAGAATACCTATATTTGGTACTATGGCTTGTGTTATATTAGGTACAAAATTTTGATTATTTTAAGAAAAAAATATGGTAATCTCAACGGTAAAAATGTTTAAAAATAAATATTAAATATTTATATTTTTTACATTTCAATCTTGCACCCTGTCAAAATCCAGGTTTCGTCCCTGGTAATAATTACTCCATCAATCCAAAAAGGATGTCCCCTTTGACTTTTTATAGGAATTAAGAAAAGTCAATTATTTAACCATCTCTTCCCACATTATCCCCCTATGCAAATTAAAAAAATATTTACTGTTTAGATATTACAATCAAGCTTCCTTAAATGGTGTTCCATACCTATTAACTACTCCTAAATTAAAGCACAATATACATAAAATATAGTGTAAATTGGGAGGGTATATACAATTAATTTAAGAAAAGATGGTCAAATTCATTTATGATTACAAATGATTTTAAGAAACTAAAATTCTTGCCAGTAGGATATGCAATTTAGGACTTTTTTTGCTCTATTACCATAATAAAATTAATGAATTTATATATAAAAAAGGAATTAAGACTAAACCATAAATATAAATTCAAGGGCATAATAGACACTTAACCAATAAATACTTTTTTTAAAGTAAGGAACCATCTTTTTGGGATAGATAAAAGTGGAATAGTGGACATTCTTTTTGGGACGGAGGGAGTATTGTATTTAAGTTGTTGGTATGACAATGAGCAAGGCAAGAAGAATTGTATAGATTGTAATATTATATTTAAGTTGTCAGTGTGACAATGAGCAACGCAAGAAGAATTGTGTAGATTGTAATATTAATATTTAGTATAACGAATTATCACTGACAAAAACAATTGCCAGAATGATCTAGTTGGGATGTTTGTGTTATTACTAGTCATAACTTAAACGTAATTCTCGACCTAATATAATTTGCTCTCTAATGAGGGCAAAACTCGTCAGTCAGAAATTGTCATGTGAATCACCACGTGGGGTGGAGAATCCGATCCAACTCACGACAAATTAGGTTGGGGGTTGATGAATGTATAGACTACACTCACTTCAAGTGAGCTGCCTATGTTCCCGATGAATGGGGATCAAGTTAGTTTGTAGTTCTTTATTAGAATTACTCTCAGACTTAGCCAGTGAATTTTTCTGGGGAGAGTTGATAATGAACCTTTCCCAACTCCTCTAAGATATTTATATAGAGCTAGTAGTGGGCTATGGACAGTGGACTCAACTTTATCAGTAGTCCATCAGACTTAATAATATACCTCTTATTTAGCCCTTAGACTATTAACATAGCCTAATTACTCTTATTGGGTCGTCAGCCCTTTGAGCTCGACTAGTATATTAACCGCGGACTTGATCCACGGGTGGCTCCCAGGCCCGAACCAGGGGTATGTTAATTACCATAAGGCCCCTAGACATTTTTGGTGCACATCATAATGGCCCCCACTCCCGGATGTACCGTATAGGATACCCGTGAGTAGAAATATGTGCGGGTGTATCGCAAGCTTCGTCGCCTCGGGGCGACCTCCTCGTTATGTAAGGGCGATCAAAAATTGTCACGTGAATCACCATGTGGGGTGGAGAATTCGATCAAATTCATGACAGACTAGGTTGGGGGTTGATGAATGTATAGACTGCACTCACTTCACTACTACAAAAATGACCTTTGGCAGCGGTTTTTTTGGGCCTATGGCAGCGGTTTTAACCGCTGTCAAAGGTACCGCTGGTATAGGGGTGGACCTATGACAGCGGTTACAAAACCGCTGTAATAGGTCTACCTATGACAGCGGTTTCCTGAACACCGCTGCGAAAAAACCAAAAAAATAAAAAAAAATTACGGACCTGTGGCAGCGGTTCTACAGAACCGCTGCCACAGGTGGACCTCTGGCAGCGGTTCTGGGAAAACCGCTGCCAAAGGTCTCACCTGTGGCAGCGGTTTTTGGGAGAACCGCTTCCACAGGTGAGACCTTTGGCAGCGGTTTTCCCAGAACCGCTGCCAGAGGTCTTACCTGTGGAAGCGGTTCTCCCAAAACCGCTTCCACAGGTGAGACCTTTGGCAGCGGTTCTGGGAAAACCGCTGCCAGAGGTGAGAACTGTAGCAGCGGTTCTGCAGAACCGCTGTTTTTTTTTCTGTTTTTTTTTTAATTATTTATTGCGCTGTCATGATAGTGCCTGTAATATGCAATGATCCAATCAACAAATTTCAACTAACAACAAAACATATTCAACATAAGCAAACATCATCCCAAACTTCAATATTACCATCTTTAATCTCCAACAAAATATACAATTAACTAATTAAATTACTAATGACCTTACGAAATACAATAAATCAAATCTCAATTTATAGCAAGTCACAATGTACAAAAACTAAATTACCTAATTTCTAAGGAGCTGCTAAGAAAATGTAACGTGCAACTTCGCAGCGTACTTCATCAATTTGCTCATCAGTATAGAAGGATTGACAATCCTTAAAGTACTGCAAGATATATGTATATATATAGAGATTAATTGCAAAGTGAAATAACATTTCAATTACCTACCAATTAAGGTTTAATAATTTCAAAAGTAATAGAATTAAGTATATATATATATATAAGGATTATGTATACCGCTGTTGGGATTATAGATAGTCCGTGGCTAATAATCTCTTTCATGAATCTCATAACGAAATAGCCACAATCCACCTCGTTGGTCTGCCGGGGGCACTACAAAAGCAATCAAACTTACATTGTATTAGAAGACGAACTTCTATACGAATATATAATCTCATGAACCTAGAAAACGCTAACCTTTATAGTAAACCATTTACAGTCCGAGTTTTTGGATTTGTTGGATTGGTTGTTGCAGTTTGCACGAAATATGTGCACAGCTCTATAAAAAAATATAAAAAACAAGAAAATATGTTAAAAACAAGAAATTATGTGAAATAAATACAATTTAAAAAAATATTAAATATAATGGATACATTGATTGAATGAAAAACTTACTGATTGAATTTTAGCATCATATCATCTCGGTATTGCGGCTCACCATGCACAGAATCCAGATAGTAAACAATCTCTTTAAATGGATTAATTGCAAGCAACAACCAATGACCCCTACAAAACATTCAAAAGATAGTTGAAAATTTGTTTTGCGTAGCCAGTTTTACAAATTAAAATCGAGTCTTTAGTAGCTCACCCGGTGTTGTAAGGTGCAAAAAATAACTTATTTTGTTGTGTACTCTGCATCATAGCACGTGCTATGTACTGCACTTGTTGAACTGACGGGTCTGTTTGAGCAGCTATGGAATGTGGGCTAAGGAACCCGAAACTTGTTTCTTTTCCTTCGGGGATCACGTAGTTAAACCACAAACACCTAAATTGAGCATAAAAAATGAATTTCGAGTGACGAAAATAATCGTAGTTTAGATGTAATAAAATAATTAAAAAACTTACTTTATGTACGCTGTAATGATAGAGGCTCCTATTTCTTGTCTACACAGAAGGTGATAGATCTCCTCCCTCCCAATGAACTCTGGAAATGAAACATTCATAATGGCTTCGTCCATATATATATTGATCTGGGCATCAATCTTCATCATCTTCGTGTACTTTCCCAGAAATACAAGGTCATTAGGGAGTCCATCTAGTTGAAGATCTGCACATATGTCTACTTCACCTGCAGGCTCGGCCACTTGAGATTTTCCTTTGACAGTTGACCGCTTCGACGTCCCTGACTTACGGTTTGCAGATGATTTGGACTGTTTAAGCAAGAAAATAAAATATAAATGTTACACACCAAAGTATATTTAGTAACCTCAAACAAATTGTTATAATTTATTAATGACTAGCTATTAATTACATACCGGTGCAGCAGTGACAATGACAAGACTCGCTGGCCAAGCAACAAAGGTACCCAGCGCATGAGAAATGGAGAATATTTCATCATTGAGAGGGACGGGCAGGAGTGTATTAGCCTCAACTGCAGTGTCAATGCGCACTTTCACATTGTTGGTGGCTAATTGACAGTTGTGAAGTGTTCTATCAGTCTCTGATCGATTGTATAGCTGTCCTTTAGCCACCACACGATATGATGGAGATGAAAGTGCTAATTGACATGGAGTGATACCCTACACACACACGTATATATATATATACAACATTATATTAGAAAGTTTTGTATGATTTACAGAAAATAGAGAGTCGCAAGTTATATGATTAATAAACAAGTTCAAATATTTTACCTCAGGAAGCATCTTATAACCTGGTTCTGGGCTGCTATCTTTCAAAGAAATGACGTCATCTTCATGTGGCTGACGCGAGCTAGGGGCTTCCAAAACATCAATTCGTTGTTGCATGGCAACCATAGTTTCGGAGAGGTTTTTCACTATGTTTCTCAAGTTTTCCATCTCCTTTTCTGAAGCAGGCTTTGGATCCTTAAAATAGTCTCTTTGTGAGACCCCAAAGCCAACACCCCTAACGCGACCCGGATGCTCTTTCCTTTTAATAGCTTTAGCCAATAGGTCATCTCGACTCGTGTAAGTTCCACTATGGCTAGTGCTCTCTTGTGAAATGCTCTCCTGTAATGATATATTTTTAAAAATTAAAAAAAATAGTGAACCTTGTGCTTTTAATAGTATTTCAATAAAACAATTAATAGAGCTAAAATTGCCAATAACTCACCATTTCATTCACCACTCTTCTAACATTTTCGTTATCAATTTGATTTGTCGGATCGGAACGCGAAACCCTCCACACGAGTGCTCGTGTCACATCTGTACAATCGGATCCCGCATCCCTTCTTTTATTTATCTGTATTTTCATAAAAAATATATGTATGCATTAACATAGAATTATTATTAAAAAAATTGTAAGGATTCACTGCTAAATGAACTACATACCTCCATTTGCTCCACAACAGCATCTCCAAAACTCCCTTTCCGGTAAGGATATTCAGGGTTCTTTGCTCTTTCCTGATTGTCAATGCTTATTTTCTGTTTATTACATTATCAAATTATTAGCTAAATATAAACGCAATAACCAACAAATGAAACTGTAAATTAAAATGACTAGCTACCTGCCAAGGTTCACCTAAGCGAACCTCTAAAAATGCCGCCCAATCGGCTTGGGATATCTTATATTGTGGAGGTGGGTTGACATTAACATTTCCATCATCATCTCGCACATACTTTCTGCTTATGTAGCTCCTGAAGTTACGTGCTAGCCTCCCAGCTTCTGCTAGTACGTACTTTTGTCGACTTTCGTCAATATCAAACGCCAACTACAAAAAACAAACAATAAAGTATATATAAAATTATAATTTAGAGAATATGATAATATATTAACACTTACAAATAAGATAATATCCAAATTACCTTCATCTCATCCCAAATGTTTTTTTTTGTTGCTGACGGGACTTTGCGCCAAGTACTAATGGCAATCGACACCTTCTGCCGAACCTGCACGCCTATATACCCAACAAATATTGATTTGTTGGGGTTAATTGGCTGACCTCTGTCATTCCAGCCGACAGGTAGCCTTATGCCTTTACTTCTGGCATTGACAACTTTTTTCATAGCAGAGACACCTCTCCGTATGTCCTTCTCATGACCGCTATCTGATCCATATACATCATCGTCGGGAAAACTACCATCAGGATTTGAAGCCATCGACCTACAAAAGACAAATAATACAGAAGTTAGATTCATATAAATTTGGCAGATTCATTTGGCAATAATAAATTTCAAATAGACGTAATAAATACAGAAGTTATCTTCATATAAATTTGGCAGATTCATTTGGCAATAATAAATTTCAAATAGACGTAATAAATACAGAAGTTATCTTCATATAAATTTGGCAGATTCATTTGGCAATAATAAATTTCAAATAGAAGTAATAAATCACAAAATAAACAAAATTATCCTAAACCACAAAATAAACAAAATTTAATCCTCAATTAAACATAATTAACCCCCAGCTAAACCAAATTAACCTTAAAATCAATCAACCCCTATTTCCCTTAAATTTTCCACAAAATTGGCAAATCTCAAGAATATAAATTTTCTAGCAACTAAGTATAAATATTGAAAGAAGTCTATCATACAATTATGAAATAAATTCTAATACCTTTCATCGTTTTCTTTTTGTCGTTGGCTTAGCAGTCTTTTGCTTCCCATCGGTACGACCATTTTTTTTAGTACGGCGACGAACTGACGGATTAATCCATATCCCCTCTTGGTGATCTTGACGCATATACAATTCATCATCACTTATATCCAAGTCATCGTCACTATCAATTGATTGTGAATCACCTAAGGAGATAGGGTTTTCTCCATCATCTTCACTTTCTTCATAATCACCTTCAATACATGTATTTTTGTTTGCCGATAAAACAATGGACCACCTCTTATCAATAGGATCGGTAACAAAAAATACTTGTTTAGCTTGTGACGCTAAAATGAAAGGTTCATCTTTGTATCCCACTCTTTCAAGGTCTACTCGAGTGAAGCCTATTTCACTATTATCGACACCATGTTTATTGTCAACCCACCTACACCCAAATACAGGCACCCGAAACCAACTATAATCAAGCTCCCATATACGTTCAATCACCCCGTAATATGATAAATCGGCATAGATAGGATTATTATCTTTCGCACTTGAGATATGCATTGCTTGAGCTACAAGACTCACACCACTATTCTGCATTGTACTTCGTTCGTCTTGGTCTTTTGTATAGAATGTGCGACCATTGATACGATAACCTGAATAACAAAATACTAGTCTGTCCGGACCCATCGACAGCCGTGTCAATTTATCTGAAACTGAAAGCTGTGGATTCTCTTTCTGTTTTTCTTCAAAATGCTTTCGGAACCAATCGATGAAACTCTTATTATGCTCTCTTGAAATCCAACTCTCATTTTTAATTGGATTGAATCTCCTAAGTTGGTTCTTATGCTCTTCAACATATGGGTCAACCTCATCGGTGTTGTGGAGCACATATAGGTGTGCCTGATCCCTTTGTGTAATATGAACACTAGCTAATTGTTTTCCCATTAATCCGACTCCTTCTGTTCCCCCTCCCACAACATGAGACTTTGGGAGCTCTGCAACATTAGAATCTGTCAGATACTCTGTGCAAAATGTAATGGCTTCATCAACTATGTACCGTTCAACAATGCAACCTTCCGGTCGACTACGATTTTTCACGTAGCCTTTCAATACCTTCATATAACGCTCAGCCGGATACATAGATCTCATAAAAGCCGGTCCACATAGTTGAGTCTCTCTAACCAAGTGAATGGGAAGATGAGTCATTATATCAAAAAAAGCAGGTGGAAAATACATTTCAAGCTCACACAAAGTGATGACAATTTGTTTTTGAAGTGCAGGAAATTGCTCAGGATCAAACACCTTGCTCCACATTGCTTTGAAGAAGAAACACAATTTAGTTATCGTGTCTCTCACCTTTTTTGGCAAAATGGCCCGTATAGCAATTGGTAGCAAATGATCCATGATTACATGACAATCGTGAGTCTTCAAGTGTTTTAGCTTCAAATCCTTCATTGATACAAGACTGCTAATGTTTGAAGAATACCCTTCTGGAACTTTCACTCCATTAAGAAACTCACATAATGCAATTTTTTCTTTCCTGGCTAGAGTGTGAGCTGCTGGAGGCAAATAAGTACGTTTCCCCTTATTTGTTGGTGTCAATTTTCCTCTTATCTTCATTTCAACCAAGTCTAACCGTGCCTTTACGCCATCTTTTGTCTTTCCGGGCACATTTAGAAGTGTTCCAATGACGCTATCAAATACATTTTTCTCAATATGCATTATATCGAGAAAATGTCTAACATGTAAAGACGTCCAATACGGCAACTCAAAGAAAATTGACTTTTTTTTCCACCCAGTTTTTGCAAGGCCACATGCAAAAGTCTTTCCAAATTTAACCTCCAAGTCTCTTACATTTTCAAACACTTCTTCACCAGTTAAGCACTTAGGAGCTCGACCTTCTTCTATATTCCCATTGAAAGCTTTCTTCCACCGACGATATCGATGGTTCCGATTTAGCCATCTCCGATGCCCTTGGAATGCATATTTCTGGGAGTGTGTCAATCGATATTGATCTGTACTCTTCACACATATGGGGCATCCACATTGGCCATGTACACCATATCCCTCGAGGTTTGCTCTTGCCGGAAAATCATTGATTGTTCCAAATAACATGACTCTGAGATTAAAATTTTCTTCTCTCAACCCGTCATATACTTGAACACCGGTGTCCCACAACACCTTCAAATCCTCAATTAAAGGGGTCAAGTAGACATCTATATCATTTCCAGGTTGTTTCGGCCCAGAAATGAGTATAGGCATCATTATATGCTCTCGCTTCATGCATCGCGATGGGGGAAGGTTGTAGATCATCAAAATCACCGGCCATGTACTATGTGAGCTGCTTTGCAAGCCATGAGGGTTCATGCCATCTGTAGCCAATACAAGGCGCAGGTTTCTTGATTCTTCACCAAATTCAGGGAAATCATCATCAATCTTTTTCCATTGAGGAGAATCTGAGGGATGTCGAATCTTGTCATCTTCAATCCTTTCTTCAAACCTTCTATCAGCATGCCATGTCAAGTCCTTGGCTAACTCTTTACTACTGTACATGCGTTTAAATCGTGGTATTATAGGCAAATACCACATGGTTTTGACAGGCGTAGATCCATTCTTCTTGTACCGTGAGGCGCCACATTTTGGACAGGCCTTCAATGATGCATAGTCAATTCTAAATAATACGCAATCATTGAGACACGCATGTATCCTCTCATATCCCATGCCAATTGAGGTTAACATCCGTTTAGCCTCATAAGTACGATTAGGTAACACATTATCCTCAGGTAGCATGCTTTTTAATAAACCAAGCAAGTCTGTGAAACTCTTATCACTCCACCCATTGTTGGCTTTTAACTTGTATAGGTTAAGAACTGTTTTCAATCTCGTGAATTTACTACCACTATACAGTGGGGTGTTTGAATCACTTGTCAAATTGTCAAACATTTTAGGACAATTTCGCAAATCCTCCTCAATCACATTTGTCATCTCCTCCAAACGATCAGGCTCATAATCATTCATGTTGAAATCGTGTGATGGATATGATGTACCACCCAAATCATCCAACGGGACACTGCTTTCACCGTGTCTTGTCCAACGTTTGTAGCTTTTATCAATTCCATTACACACCAAATGATCTTCCAACTCACGTGGACTAATTCTCTTTCCAAAACAACAACGTAAACACGGGCAAGTGATCCTAGTTCGATCTGGTGCATGGTCAACCGCAAACTTTATGAACTCTTTCACACCTTTCTCATACTGTTCCGACATACGATCTGCTAAAATCCAACTTCGATCCATTTTGATTCTAAATTAATCAAATTAAACAATTTTATCATCAGTTGATAGTTAAATTAATTAAATAATTTGTATTTTAATTTATTTCCCATTATTCTAGAAAAAATTCAGCAGAGTAACAACGCAAAAATTACTACCAAGTTCTCGACTTAATCTTCACCCGGTTAGGTTGAATCCAACAAAATTCGAATCTGACGATCCGCTAAAATCCAATTTCAATCTTAATTAATTATATTTTCAGCAACTACAAATATTGATCACCAGTCGGATCACATAAATCACATAAAACTATAGATAAAACATTATTTTTCAGCAACTAAGTATAAATATAGATCACCAGTTGGATCAATGTACCCTAAACCACCAAATAACCACAATTTAATCTCAAATCAAACGGAATTAACACCCGACTAACTAAAATTAATACTAAATTCAGTCAAATTCCTAGTTCCCTTAAATTTTTTATACACCCACACATACACAAATACACGCACACATACACAAATATATATACATACACTCATATATGCATACACCCACATATACACAAATACAAGCACACATACACAAATATATATACATACACTCATATATGCATACACCCACATATACATACATCTATACATACTCTATGTGTGTGTGTATATATATATATATATATATATTTATATTTATCTAAAAGAAAATACCAAAACTAAATGGACCACGGCGGCGGAAGCGGAGGTGGGCGGCAGGGGCAGCGGCGGCGGAGGTCGGCGGCGGCGGCGGCGGAGGTCGGCTGCGGCGGCGGCGGTGGTAGAGAGAGAGAGAGAGAAAACCGAGAGAGAGAGAGCAAAACCGAGAGAGAGAGAGAAAAACCGAGAGAGAGAGAGAAAACGGGAGGGGGGCGGCGGATGGTGGTGGTGGTGGTGGTGGTGGTGGTGGTGGTGAGAGAGAGAAAAACCGAGAGAGAGAGAGAGAAAAACCGAGAGAGAGGGCTAGATATCTAGAGAGAGAAAAAGAGATCTAGGGGGGCGGCGGACGGTGGTCTCGCGATGGTGGAGGTGGTGGTGGTGGTGGTGGTGGTGGTGGTGGTGTTGGTGGTGGTGGTGGTGAGAGAGTTGAGAGAGAGAGAGAGTGAGTAGGTGGTGAGAGTGAGAGTGAGAGTGAGGGGGGCCGGGTTGTAGAAAACCCGGCCCTTGTGCCAGCGGTTCTGTCGAACCGCTGGCACATGTCTGTTTGTGGCAGCGGTTCGGCTAGAACCGCTGCCACAAAGTACACTTCTGGCAGCGGTTCGGCTAGAACCGCTGCCACAAAGTACACTTCTAGCAGCGGTTCGGCCGAACCGCTTCCATACGTGCGCTTTGTGGCGGCGGTTCGGCCGAACCGCTGCCATACGTGTGCTTTTTGGCAGCGGTTCTGGCCGAACCGCTGCCACATTCAAAATATTTTTTTTTTTTTTTTTTTTCTGAAACCTATGCCAGCGTTTTGGCTCGAACCGCTGTCATAGGTCCGAACCGAATGCCACTTTTTACAGCAGTTTTCAAAACCGCTGTCATAGGTGCGCTGTAATAGGACTTTTTTGTGGTAGTGCTTCAAGTGAGCTGTCTACGTACCCGATGAATGGGGATCAAGTCAGTTCGTAGTCCTTTATTGGAATTACTCTCAGACTTAGCTAGTGAATTTTTCTGGGGAGAGTTGATAATGAACCTTTCCCAGCTCCTCTAAGGTATTTATATGGAGCTGGTAGTGGGCTATGGGTCGTGGGATCAACTTTATCAGTAACCCATCAGGCTTAATAATATACCCCTTATTTAGACCTTAGACTATTAACATAGCCTAATTACTCTTATTGGGTGTCAGCCCTTTGGGCTCGACTAGTATATTAACCGCAGACTTGATCCACTGGTGGCGCCCCGGCCTGAGCCGGGGGTATGTTAATTACCATAAGGCCCCTAGATATTTTTGGTGCACATCACTCTCATATAATACATATCATTAACTTATGAGAAATTGGGACAAAAGCAGAAAAATGTGCACCTGACACCTCCACTTTTGGTGTATGTAATAGTTAACCCTTGTGACTGGATACATGGAATCTTAGGGAATATTTTGATGCTTGTGACATGCACATTATATTAGTACGTGTAAAATCGTCACTCAGGTGACAAAGTGCTACGGACCTCATCATATTAGGGGGTTGTCAGCTTTGATCTCTTTTTTAAAATTTTTTTTTTTCCAAATCTTCATTTTTTAAAATTCAAATGTGTGTAATTTTCCAAACAGTAAAAACATAAGCAGACAAAACCCCAAAAAAATATCAAAACATGTTCAACAAAATAAAAAAATAGAAAAAAGAAAAAATCATTAAAATTCAAGAAAAAAATCAAAAGAAAAATTTAGAAAAAAAAAAGAAAAAAATTGGAAAATTCAGAAAAATAAAAATTAGAAAAGAAAAGAAAATTTCAGTAAATTTCTAAAAAAAAAAAGCAAAAAAAGAAAAAAGAAAACAATTTGAAGAAAAAAGAAATAGTTTATTCAAAAAATAAAATAGACAAAATCGTGATTCAATCGGGTTCCAAAAGAATACGAAAATTAATTTTCTGGATTTGTTTTTCTAATATTTTTTTTCCTGAATTTTTTCAAAAATTTACTTGATTTTTCCAGGTTTTTTTTTCTATTTTTTTTTATTTTTTTGGATTTTATGATTTCTTCTATATTTTCGTTTTTCTGATTTTACCAATTTTTTAGTGCTTTTTTTTTTAATTTAGAAAATTCTGAACTTATGAATTTAAAAAAAATAAATTTAAAAATGAAAGAAATTTGAGATCAGAGCAGACAACCCCTATCCTATGGGGTGCATAGCACTTTTCCCCTTGAGTGACAATTTTAGCCTTACTAATATCACGTGCTTGTCACATGCGCCAGATATTACCTAAAATTCCGTCGGATCCGGTCACAGGGGGTTAAGTGCAATATTCACCAAAGGTGAAAGTATCGTATGCATATTCATATTTTGATAAATTGAGGGACAAAATGTACAACCACCCATAGATTGTAGGGTGTCTGCTTTTATCCCGTGATAAATTTAAATATCAACTATTACTTAACGACTTATGTTTACCATAACTATCTTAGTGCGTATATCAAAATCACGTTAGCTCGACTTGATTCGAATGGTCTAAAAAGTGACATGAATCCTCGAAGAGGCCACATCACGGTATTGAATTGATGTGGGCATGTTATGAGCGATTGGGAAATGAGTATGTGGCAACAAATTAAAGCATCATCCGAATTAAAGTTGGAAAAAAGCAGCATCAACCAAGCTTTATCTCCAATTGCCTTGAATAGCTCCAACCTTTCACAAACAAGTACCTTTCCCAGCTGCAATCAGCTTATTTATAAGTAGAAGCTGAAATAATTTTGTGATTATATCACTCAGCGCACATGATGCTCCATGCATGCAAACAAAAGATATAAAAGCAGCTTATTCTGCATAGGCATACTGCATACACTTGTATATCTTTTTCGGATTCCATCTCTTCAAAGTGACAACTTTTCAATTTTAGGAAACGGAATATTCTCTATTTATCCTAATGGGGCTAGAGTTAGTTTTCTTTCTTTCACATGACTGCCCTTTCCACATGCTATCGATCGATCTATGTGTTGTAGTAGTAGTAGTAGTGTGTGTGGGCTTTTGTATTAATTCAACCAGCAAACTTCACTTTGGAAAATGTCAAATCGAAACAAGAATCGACCATGCATGAAACCGAACTTTATTTAGAGCAAAAATATAAGGGTAAATGTTGGTACAATAGATTTTGTAGTTTTAAGTTTGTATCATTTTTTGTTCTTAAAGTATCAAATGTTATGTTAACGTTGTTAACGTTTAACTTGTGTGTCAATTTGCTTGTAGATAATATATTATGAGATGATTTGAGTAAATTATATTTATTTTTAAACGCAAATCATGACAAAATTCACAACAATCTAAAGCCATGATTGCTTCTCGTATTGCAGGTCATGACGATTGATCAGGACTTAAAGATAATACACCATTAGCTCTCATCAGTGTCTCAATCCATGTGCATGACAACAGGGAGACTAGGAACCAATCCTTAATTACATTGTCAAAATATTCTTGTGGGGAGCATAAAAATAATCTCACAAACTCATATATAACATGTCTCACAATCTCAATTTAATTTGTCAACCAAGTACAAGACCATGGCCCCTATATCTTATATAGAGAACTAAGTTTGGACATAGAAAGAGATTAATGGAACTAAAACCATCATAAAATCACCATAAAACTTAGAAATAATTAGGGCCACTAATGATGAAATAAAGTGGTAAACTATCACATGAATAAGATAACTAATGAGCCCAAAAATCTAAAATTAATTATAAACAATTAGGCACTCTAATTGTGAGATTAAGAAATTATTATTTGTTGAAAATAAATTGTAAATTGAAGAAATTTTAAAGCTTATTTCCAAATCACTTTCATCCTTCAAGGCATTTTTAGTGAATTTTGATCAGATCGAGCATCTTGTGCACCTCACATGTCATTTTTTTTGCACAAATGTGAGGTACATATGTTTTGGACATGTGAGGTGGATATGCTGCCCGATCCGCCTAAATCCATCGGGAAATGGAGCAAAGGGTGAGAGTGAAACACAAATTAAATTTTAGTGATTGTAGTGTCACATTTGGTCCTGTAAGAACTCAAGTGATAAAAAAAATGAAATTACATGGGCTATAAATGCCATTTGCAAATATAAGTAAAAAGTAAATGAAAAAAAAATCTTAAAGTGAAACCAGCTAGATATAATTTTCTTTCTTGATTTCTTCTTCAGTTGGAATATTTACAATTATTGATAAATTAGAATCCTTTTAAACCTTGCTAAAAAACTTTCAACTGTCATGTAATGATACATGTAATCATTGCAAGCTTAATATCTGAAAGAAGTAGCCTTGGCGATGACTAAGGATTCTGATGTAGGTCTATAAATGTGTTATGGGCAATGCATGGACCCTCGTGATTCTTTCATCCCCATTACACAAGTCCCATCAGCATATTCGTAATTTATTTAATTTTCTCATTTTTATCTTGTTTTTTGAGTTTTGAACTCTCTTTCTTCTGTAAATCTAGTTACTCACTTTGGTATCGGATGGTGCAGGTTGCTTGGTTCTCCCTTTTTTTTTTTTTATGAAGTTAGATAAAGTATTTATGAATCAAGATTATAACTATCAACCCGAATTTGTTGGCCTAGATATATAGGGTATCCTCATTCCTCTTGAATTAAAAAATAAGAATCTTGAAAAAAATAAATTATAATTATCTTTTTTTGCTCCGCTTCCTTCGGACCCAAGACACCCCAAAGCTGCCTAGGGTTTGCTTACCGCCGACACTCCGCCTCCGTGCATGGATGAGGCGGATTCCGACCAACCGCCTACCTTGGTGGTGACTCCCAACAAAACTACTAAAAAAATGAAGCGGCGACTAATCGGGGCAGAAATAACCGATATTTCTTCTAATCCTACTGGTGATGAAGCTATGAATCTCGAGCCTACACACCAGATGGACGGCGTACAAACTAATACAGAGGAAGGAAACCCAGCGCTGGAGACGGATGAAGGAATTGCAGGGGCCAAACATCCGAATGCTTGGCATACTAACAACCTCCGGCAACAATGGAATCGTGGACATCTGGGGTTGATTTATTACACCGGAGTTGGCGAGGATGATGAAGAAGATATGGACGAGGAGAGTGAGGATGAAGCTGATGAATCGGTACCCGTTTACAAAATCCCGGATGCGGAAATTCGCGAGATGGTGACACCATAACGTTGGGCTCTAGTTGTGAAGGTTCTCGGTCGAAAAATTGGATATTCGATGTTAAGGCATCGCATGAAGACCATTTGGAAATTGCCATATGAAATCAACCCTGTAGATATCGGGAATGAGTATTATCTAGTGCATTTTCGGTTCAAGGAAGAATATGATAGGGTATTGAACGACGGACCGTGGATGATCTTGGGACATTATCTGACAGTCAGGAAATGGGAACCATCGTTCAATATGAAAAAAGAAAAGATCACTACTACTATGGTTTGGGTGCGATTCCCGGAGTTACCAATTCATCTGTTCAATGACAAAGCTTTACGTGGTATGGGAAATCTAATTGGCAAAGTCCGCGGCATTGACAGAAATACGGAGGAATCATTAAGGGGTCGATACGCTAGGGTATGCGTGGAAATGGATTTTAAGAAGCCGATTGTGCCTGTTATTAAGGTGAATAAGAAACTGCGGGTTGTCGAATACATAGGATTGTCGCTCATTTGCTTTACGTGTGGGCAATATGGTCACCGAAAGGAAACTTGCGGAATGGTTGCGAGTTTAATGAATCCCGAGAACTTGCTATCGGACGCACAAGACGAGGCCTCTAAGACCCCTACAATGTATGGACCATGGAACATTGTCCAACATCGCCCACGTCGAGGGGGTCTGCGAAAAGATACTGGTCCGGAAAAACACTGGGAGACTGAGCCGGAAATCTTCCAATTCGGTGCTAATTAGCATGCAGGGTATAGGGCCGAAGATGGGGGAGTTAAAGCGAGTAACGGCATGCAGAAGGACACATCAGGTCGTCGTCCATGTAACGACATGGCCAATACTCGTGTACTAGGGAAACAAAAGCCGAATATATTAAAGGAACAACCAAGTGGTTCAAGGTTTAACGTCCTACTGGACACGGATGACAACCCCGAGAATAATGAAGAAACCGAAACTAGTCATTTGGCAGGTGAAGTGGGCACTAACACTAATGTTCGGAAAATTTGGAAGAAAAAAGAAAAGGCACCAATCACAACAAGACTTGAGAATCTAGTAAACGTCGAGAAATTCACACCCATTGCAAAAGGAGCCACATATCCAATAGTTAACAATAGTATTTTCTCCCCCATTGATTTGGATCAGCATATGGCCAAACTAATTCAAGACACTACACGACAGATCTAAAGGAGACTGCTATCTCGGGTTATCAGTTTGATCATACACGACCACCAAATTATCAGCGAGAAGGATTATTGAGCTCAGATGAGGACTCGGATGATGAGTACGGTTACTCTGAAATGGTCGCTACTCAGAGCGATAGGGGTCGGAACAACACCAGGACTACTGACGTGTCGACAGACCTGAACAATGACGTTTTTATGAACACGAATAAGGGGGATTCGACTCCCCCCAGGTATGATCAACTTGTTCCGTTAGAACTTCTACCTCTGTATTTAATTATGACATCTATTTTTTGGAATTGCAGGGGGGCCGTGAAACCGGAATCTCAAAATTCGCTTAGAGAAGTTTTTAATCGGTATAAACCGATGATACTAGTTTTGGTGGAGCCACATACTCAAGGCCACCATGCAAGTGTTATTATGACGTTTAGTAAGTTTGATAAGGTTGAGAAAGTTGAAGCGAGAGGTTTTGCGGGGCGTATATGGTTATTTTGGAACACAAATGAAGTTGAATTGGATATAGTGGAGGCGAACGAACAAAGTATTACCTATGTAGTTAACCGAAAAGGAGATGAAAGATGGGTCTTGACAGCGGTATACACAAGCCCCCACGTGGAAACGCGAAATTATCTTTGGGACCACATTGTCCGGATGAGCCCCCACATTTATGGCCCTTGGGTTGTAGCGGGGGATATGAATGTTGTGATTTCTCAGGCTGAAAAAATGGGAGGGGCCCCTATTCAATTATACAAATGTCGAAAATGTCTGGAGTGTGTCGATAGGTACGTGCTTATTGATCTCAAATATGTCGGGTCTCCGTTTACTTGGGCTAAGGGGGGCAAGTTGAGTCTTCAAGAACGGCTGGATAGAGTTCTTTGCAACGAGTCATGGCGACTCAATTTCCCACAAGCTACGGTTCATCACTTTCCTCGTATTGGGTCGGACCACGCTCCGATTATGCTCACTCTAACCGAACATATAAGAGCCAAAACTAGTCTCGAGTACTTCCACTTTCTGTCTGCATGGTTCACTCATCCGAACTTCCATGACATGGTTATGCAAGAGTGGAAATCGAAAAGGGAATTAGGGGTGCAAGAACAAATCCAACATATTCGTATGGCAGCCCACTCTTAGAATCATGAGACTTTCGGTAATATCTTTCGGCGAAAATAGAATCTTATTTCTTGCATTGCAGGAATTCAGAAGGCTCAGGGGGTTCATTTTCGGTACTCTCTTCTGAAATTAGAAGTAAAATTGCAGTCTCAATACACTGACACTTTGCGACAAGAAGAATTATTTTGGAAACAAAAATCTCGGGCTCAGTGGTTAAAGGTGGGGGACCTGAACACACGATTTTTTCACTTATCCACAGTTACTCGGCAGAATAAGAGCAAAGTTCGCAGACTTGAAAAGGCTGACGGGAACATCGAGTCAGACCCCACAGCTCTGAAGAGAATGGCGGTTGAATATTATAAGGAGTTATATGGTGAAGGGCAGCCCGCACTCCCTTATTATAATACTCTGAATTTCCCACGGCTCAATGACTGCCATCTGGAGATGTTGGCTCACTCGGTTACAAAAGAAGAGGTCAAGCGAGCCCTGTGGGACATGCACCTTACAAAAGCTCTGGGACCGGATGGTATCCAGCCTATGTTTTATCAGCGATGCTGGGATGCAGTAGGAGGCGACATCTATCAGATGGTTCAGAAAGCTCTAGTATCCGGTAACATCGAACCCTCTCTGAATAGTTCTCGCATTGTTTTGATTCCTAAAGAAAAAAATCCAGCTAATCTCTCTAAGTTCCGACCTATTAGTCTGACAAACGTAAGCTTGAAAATAATTACGAAAACTTTGACTAACCGCATTAAAGATTTTATTGATGAGTTATCCCGCAGTCTCAAAGTAGTTTTATACCTGGTCGACAAACTATTGATAACGTGTTAATTACTCAAGAGATTTTACATGATCTTCGTCGACTGAAAGGGAAAAAAAGTTTTCTTATTGCGAATATTGATTTTAAAAAAGCTTACGACCAGATTAATTGGACGTTCCTTCGAAATGTGCAGGAAGAGATGGGGTTCCCCACGAATTGGATCACGCTTATTATGGAATGTACCTCTCGGGCGAAGCTTTCCCTACTGTGGAACGGGGAAGCTACTGAATGGTTCATTCCTAAGCGTGGTCTGAGACAGGGGGATCCCCTCTTGCCTTACTTGTTCGTGTTTTGTGTGCAGAAACTAGGTTCTCTTATTGATTTGGCAGTTCAGGAAAAGCATTGGCGCCCCATTCCCATTTTTAGGTTGGGACCACGAATCTCTCACTTGATGTTCGCGGATGACCTGCTTTTATTCGGGGAGGCCTCGATTCCTCAGAGTCGGGTGGTCATGCGAATCCTGTAACTTTATTGTGGACTCTCGGGTCAGGCTATCAATGAGCACAAATCCAAGCTGTTTATCTCCAGAAATGTTAACCCGGAGTTGAGAAACCGAATTGGTCTCCTAACTAAACTCGGTCTCACGGACAATTTGGGTCGGTATCTTGGGGTCCCTCTTCATCATGGTCGGCTTCTACTAAAGGATTTTGATTTTTTTAGTGGAACGGGTTAAACAACGACTTAAAGGGTGGAAACGAAAAACACTATCTCTTGCGGGCCGTGCGACACTGATTAAACCGGTCAAGGAGACGATCTCGTCATACCATATGCAGACTATACGCCTTCCCTTAGGCACATGCGATGCAATAGATAAGCAAAATAGGAAGTTCCTTTGGGGAGGATCGGATGAAGAACGCAAAATGCACTTAATTAAATGGGATATGGTGTGTAAGCCGAAGGTTCATGGAGGATTGGGGCTGAGATGTACGCGGGTATCTAATACAGCTCTTTTGGGTAAACTGGGTTGGCAACTACTCTGTGATGACACGAGGCTTTGGGTCCAGGTTTTCAAACACAAATACATACTTAGACATAGGGCCCGAGCCAAAGCGGCCACGTCCCCCACATGGAAGGGTATTTTGTCGATTATCCAAATGGTCAGCTCAGGAATGAGATGGATAGTGGGTAAGGGCGAGAGGATCAACTTTTGGAATGATATCTGGCTGAGTACCACATCGCTTAGCACTCGGCGCACTCATCCCCTAATCGGAGGGGAAGGGGCTTGTTCAGTGGTGAACTATTGGAATCAGAGTCTCGGGTGGGATTGGGACAACTTGACGAGCTTACAGGACGGGGATAAATCAGCTCTCCTAGCCATTAACCTTGATTCCGAAACAGTGCAACAGGACACCTCCCCGATGGCTTTTCTCCTCGGACGAGAAGTACAGCTGTAAAAGCGCTTATATGGCGTTAACGCAGGCTCAGACAGATACGGTGGAATCTAAAGCTTGGGCCAAATTATGGAAGGTGCCCGTCCCTACCGTCGCCGCATGGTTCTATGGTTACTTCGTCACGATAAAGTGCTTACTAATTCGGCACTTAAAAGGAGAGGACTTTCTGAAAATGATTATTGTCCCATCTGCAAATCTGAAATTGATACCCTTATACATGCTTTTAGGGATTGTGGGTGGATGAACGATATTTGGTGTCAGCTTTAACTAAATTTCATCTTCGTTTTTTTTTCTTCAGGAAATGCTAAGGAATGGATATACTGGAATCTCAGGAATGCAATCAATAGGTATGCCTCGTGTGATAATTGGCCTCTTGTTTTCGCTGAAACTATTTCTTTCTTGTGGCAGGTTCAAAACGAGGTGACACATGGTGTCCGAGATGATGTCCCAAACGAGGGACTAGATATGCTACTTAAACGAATTGACAGGAACATCAGTACCTTGAGCTTCGATCCAGACACGATACAATGCCATATTCAGACGGGTTAGACGAAGCCGGAGTCGGTGGCCGACCATGCTAACCCTCACGGTCATCGTGTTGGAATTGGGGGGGGGGTTCTACGGGACAAACATGGAAAGTGGATGAGAGGGTTCAGTGGTCACATTGACCCATGTTCGTCGCTGGAGGCGGAGATGCGTGCCATTCTATTGGGACTAGAAATGTCGTGGGACTCGGGAGGAAAAAAAGTTATTGTTGAATTGGACTGCTGGGTAGCACTTAATAGCATTGTGGATGCTTCCAGGGCTCATCACCTATTCGGGGTGATATCTAGCATTCGTAGTGTGCAAGATCAAGACTGGGATGTCTCCCTTCAACATATTTGGCGCGAAGGAAATCAAGTCGCTGACGCTTTAGCGAAACGGGGTATAAACACCCTTATGCACCACATGGATGCTCCTTTTTCACAAATCTATCATCTTCTAGACAATGATAGAGATGGCCTTACTTGGCCTCATTTTGTGACTATCAGCGCGGGTCTGTCGGGCTGAGAATATTTACTTTGGGTAACCCCCCATTTTTATTCAAAAAAAAAAATAAATAAGAATCTTGTTGCCTTGTTGGGCCAAAATTTGTCGAAATCTTCCTACGGCCTCTAATGTTGATCCGAGATTGCTTGGAAGCGTTAATTAGGAAGTATACTTTGATGAATGTTTAGGTGGGCTTGGGCTTTTACCCATATGAAAATCACATACGTAGCATTCTATTTCACCCGGCTCGCTTGGCAGAAATTGATGCACTAGGGATTCTGATGTGAACTCACTTTTCTCCTAACGTTAGTTCTACATTTTTGGCATATCTGAACACTGCGCAATAAGGCACTATTTCAAAACAAGATCATCAACAACTGGCTGTTTTAAAAACACACTCTCATTGATGTTCAAACTTTTTGGCATGACCCGCACCAAGCAAATCTTGAAACACATTCACTTTAATGGCTTCCACCACCTCCCAATTGGTATAAACATAACATTGATGGTTCCACACTAGACAACCCAGGCCCCTCAGGTATTGGTGGTATTATTCGAGATTCCACAGGTAGGTTTTTGGGATGCTTTTCTGTTAATATTGGTGTTATCACTAACAATGTAGTTGAACTTTGGGCCGCTCACGAAGGATTGAATTTTGCTACAATCCTCGGTATCATATATCTTATTATCGAATTCGACTCACACTTTCTTTATGATTGTTTTAACATGATGACCTAGGGCCCTCCTACGTGCCACATGTTTATCCGAGAGAGCTCATATAGCTTGATTGAGTTTCAGGGAGTGAAGCTAGTTTTTGCGTACCGAGAGACTAATATAGCTCAGTATGACCAAGCATGCTGCTGGGATAAGATTTTGAGGGCCTTTTGGCATGAGTGACCTTCTTTTTTGGAAGATGTGTTGTGTAATAACCTATGTTTCGATGTCTAAAGTAGGATTTTTTTTTTAATTTCTCGGTAACTTTGAAGTAATAAAAATGTGTTTGTGTGAGTAAAATGAAAAAAAAAAAGATTCTGAAGTAGGTCTATAAATGTGTTATGGGCAATGCATGGACCCCACAATTCTTTCATCCCCATGACACAAATCCCATCAATATGTACATACTTTATTTAATTTTCTCATTGTTATCTTGCTTTTTGAGTTTTGAACTCTCTTTCTTCTGTAAATCTAGTTTACTCACTTTAGCATCAGATGGTGTATTAGAAGAATTTTGTTGGGCCAAAATCTGAGTCCAAATCTTCCTACGCCCCTAATGTTGATTTGAGATTGCTTGGAGGAGTTAAATTAGGAATTATACTCTAGTAAGTGTTTAGGTGGGCTTGGGCTTTACCCATATGAATATCACATAACATTTGTACTTCACCCCGCTGGTTTGGCGGAAGTTGACGCACCAAATTGACTTTAGGATGATGCTCTATCATTGGATCCACAAATAGAGCAACAACTTTTTGAGTAAATTTGGCTGAAAGGATTTGAAAGCCATGTATTTCAAATTTATTAACAAATTTATCGAATTTGTTTGGTCGATTTTAAGTTGTAATAAATTTCAAATTTTTTGGTGCTCATTTTGATTTATTTACTCAATCATTATGGTGGATTTTAAATTGCTCCATTTTAGAGTCATTTGAAATCATTTATCCGAATCCACTCCCCAAATTCAAATCCCTCCGTTTAAACAAACCCTTATGGATTTATATAACCGTCTTTACAATGCTTGTATGGCAAAATTACTTTTTTCATACATTATCTTGGCGCGTTCGCCAGTTTTGGTACTTTAATGTCGGGGGGTGGCAATTTAAGTACAGTAATGATACAAAAATTGGCACATAGAGTACAAATTTGGCAAAAAAATAAAACATTGACCGGAAATTGTCACTTGCTATGCATGTGACATCAAAATTTGGAGATTTTTCTGATTTAGAGGGTAAATTGGTGATGTGGCATCCAACTAAACAATAAATTGGTGACATGGTGACTAATTGGACAAAGTTTAAATTTTTTGCTTCAAATGAGGTTTGAACCCATGACATTTGACCAAAATTTTAGCACTCCCACCACTACACCACATCACACCATGTGTTTTTATATGCCTTCATTTAGTTACTGTTGGTCCCAAGTGGCATACGAAAGAGTCTAGAGGGGGGGGGGGTTGAATAGACCCTGAAGTCTTTTTTGACTTCAAAAATATTCGTATAAAATTTCGATTGGACGCTTGAAAAATGCAAGCGCTTGCCTAAGCGTCTACTGAAGACTGTTTTTAGAAAGTCAACTTAGACCTCAAGATTTGAATACTATAACCAGATAGGTTTAAGCGTTCACTTCTTTGATCAGTGTTAGCACAGCGGAATGATTTTAGAGTCTTCTTTTTTGAAAGTTTTAGCGTCACAAAGTGTATCTTAGTTGCTTAGCTTTTTATTGTGTTTACTTAACATATTTATGCAATGATATGATAGTAATGAAATTAACTGTAAAGTAAAGAACACAATATTTGTAAGGTTCGTTGCGTGGTGTAATCCCAACTACGTCCTTCTTCTCCTCAAACACTTGGAGGCAATCCACTAAAATGATTCTCAAAGAATCACACAGAATATTCTACAAATTAGGGAGAGATGGATGTCGATGACTTGAGCTCCTTGATCACACAGATTTCTGCTCCAAGACACTTCTATCCTCTTGCTTCGTTCACCCAGAAATATTGCAAGTATCCGACTTCGACTTGACACAGATCGTGAAGCTTGGATAATGGTTTTTCTAACAGTTTGTTTGATTTTGATAAAGTTCAAACAACTTGAAATATCTCAATAGTAATGTAGGTTTCTCCGAAAAGAATGTTTGAGATATTGGTTGACTGTCTCAGGAATTGAAGAAAAGCAAAGAGAATGTTTGCTTGAATATTCTGGGTTTTCTGAAAGTTTGAGTACTTGAGACTTCAATGCAACAACAATTTGGCTTGTAATTCGATTGTCTTTTTTTTTTTGGCTGGTTGTTGAAGTCCTATTGATAGGTATTCTTGGAAAAAGTGTTCGTTTGACACATGCACAGGCGCGTGTCTCTCACTTCCGCGCACAAAAGTTGGTGCTGTAGTTTGCGAATAATTGACAGTCCAATAGGGTGGCTTCTCCGTACGTCCTAAAAGTGCTTATCACATTTAATGCTCTTATCAGCATTTAATGCATTTGAATTAAATGCCCGTTGGCAATTAATGAACTGAGAATATTTGCATTAAACTCCGTCTGGACTTAGAAATAAATTCAGGTGAAATCAGTCATTGATAGTCTCTCATTCATCCTTGAATCCTATAATCATTAGCTTGAAATAGCTTGACGCTTGGACGCTTGGAATCTTCATCTTCATTCAGACTTCAGACGCTTGAGTCTTCAAACTTAACTACTGATAAGTTCACTCAGAAATTATCAAACGCTTAGTCTAATACTACTAACTCTAACCATCTAGAATAAAACAAACAAAGCCTGTTACAAATCTAACGCTCAAAGCTTATACATGTTTTTTAACATGAAATCCTAATTGTCATCATCAAAATTCTAACAAGAAATTTCCTAACAATTTCCCCCTTTTTGATGATGACAATACTTACTCTTTTATAGTTCAAGAGTTAGACAGCCAAAATAAAAGTTAGCTTTGGTTAGTTAAAGTTAGTTAAGCTTCAATGAGATGTTTCAGCTGAAAATTCACTTTATATATGTCAATGAAAGTACAAGCATTTTTCAACTGAACAAAATACAGAAGAGACAAGAATATAGATAATGCAAATCAAAAGCTCTAGTGACTAGGTTTTTACTTTGTATCTCTTGGCCATTTCAGCCCGGATCGCTTCAGTTATTTGGTCTTCCAGAGTCATCATCGCATCATGATCTTTGTCAATTACTAGCCTATTCTCTTCCTTTTGTCTCTTCTTGAAAGCAGCAAAGTGTTTGTCCCATTCAAATGGGTCAATACCAATATACCTTAGGCAAATCCTGAATGTTCGGTTGAATTCAAACATTTGCCTCTCTTCAGCTATAAGCCTTGGATCAGTAGGCTCTGGGATAGACGCTCTTTGAAAAGGGATGTCAAATTGTTCATGCCTTGCTCGAGACGATATTGGTAGATCAGGATAGAGTGCTATCGGAGGATTTCTTAATGTTCTACTGGGTGCTCCAGCAGAAGCAATTACCCCAGAAGCAGTTACCCAAGATGGGTATGAGTACCTTTGCTCTACATTCTGTGCAGGAGGAGGAGGTATTTGTTGACGCTTATTCGGCGGAGGAGGATCCTGAGTTTTTGAACTAGATGCTTTTCTCTTCTCCCCTTTTCTCTTCCCTTCCCTCTTATTGCCATCATCAGCCTTCAAAAAGTGTTCTGTTAATAGGCTGACTTGATTAGCGATTTGAGCCATAAAGTTCGTAAGATCATCAAGACACTTGTCGAAATGCTCTTTCATGGCTGTCTGACTAGCCTTATTAGCATCAGTCAGTGAGGTCTCTAAGGTGTCAAGACGCTTGTCAAAGTGCTCTTTCAGGGATAGTTGATTTGCCCTATTAGCATCATTCATTTCTTGAAATTCCTTAAGGCAATCAGCAACTGCCGTTTGAGCTGCACCTCGCATATGAGCAAGTTGAGCGCTCATATTCTGAGACTCAATTTTGGCTAAATCAGTCTTGATCCAATGGAGGGCTTCTGCATTTTGAGTGGCATGATCACTCACTTCTTCTAGAACTGATTTCAACAGTGGCCCAAAATTCTGGCTCACATCAGAGGGAACCGCTTGAGTAGCTGGTCGCTTAAACTTTGATGTGTACTTGAGTGAGACAAGGGAGACTTGATGTGCTGGGTCAAAGATGGTACCGCGTACTTCAATCGGTAATTCAGCAACATCTGGAACATCATATTCAGGAGCGCCAGGATTGTCCTCTTGTGGAGATGCTTGAACTGGTTCCTCAGCAGACGCTGGAAGACTTGCCGCTTCAGGTGCAGAGACTTGAGCAATTTCCACAGGCGCTTCCTCAAGCGCTGAATCCTTTTGATGAAGGTCAGTGAAGGGGAAATGCAAGCTGGCGAATGGCTCATTTGCATATATATATATATGGTGCACTTTCAAGAAGTTCAGTCAGATTCTGAAGTGGAAGGCAAGTACCTTGAATAAATATGCGAAGTGGACTATCCATGGCCCTGATATACATGGGACCTATGAAATCCAGCACATGATTCGGGAAGATCCTGGATGGCGCTTGACAAATGGAAAATATCATGTCTGATCAGTAGTGCAGGGAAAATCCAATCAGCCTATCTATTGGAAGATGTTGAAGTCGTTGAGATTCAGGCACATAGGAGTTGTAGTACTCTTCCAAGTAAGGATAGATAGCTTGGGCAATCCCCTGATTCCATTTCAACAATGAGATGACAAACTCATAGTGGTTGAGCATCTCCTTTCTGATAGATGGGAGCAGTGGATATCCTTGAAAGGGGTTGATGACGGAACCATTCCATTGTCTAAGGCTGGCTGTGAAGATTTTGTCGAAATGAGAGAGAGGAGTCATGATCTTCACCATCAGGTTAAGATTGTCGTCTAGTGGCTGGGAGAAAAGTTCCAGCAAGATTCTGGATAACTGCCACTGGTAGACGTTTGAGCATTGAAACGTAGAGGAGTCGTTGGAAGTCTATGTAGCGCTTGGCGCAAAAATTGCTCTATTTGTTGGCGAACTAGTGGTAACTTGATAACAGGCCCAACTCGTTGTTGACACTTCTTCAGGCAATACTTGGCAAATTGACACTTTTTGTCATGCATGCCTATGCCGAAAAGATGAGGAGCGTTGACCAAGTCTTGAAAGGTATACTGGTTACCCATGTACGCTTCACACCAGTTAACCTCGTTCATGCAATAGTTTGCTCCAGCATTTATTATGGGCCTGATGCCTTCGTGATGAATGTGGTGGTCCCAAGTGGCAAACGAAAGGGTCTAGAAGGGGGGGGGGGGTTGAATAGACCCTGAAGTCTTTTTCGACTTCACAAAAATTTCCGTTTCACTTTAGAAATTTGAACGCTTGGAAAGCTGAGCGCTTGGGTCAGACGCTTCAGAGTAGTTAACTTAGACTTAGTGATTTCAGCAGTATACCAAAGTAGGGCAACGCTTTAGATCGCTTAATCAGGGTTAGCACAGCGGAAATGATTTTTAGCGTTCTTTTAGATAATTTAATCTCTTTGCAATTTTATTTGTCTTTTTCAGAATAATATAATGTGATGAATATAAGACAATAAAATATAAATAACACAATAAATTGTAAGGTTCACTGGGTGATGTAATCCCAGCTACGTCCTTCTTCTCCTATTTCACTTGGAGGAAATTACTATGATGATTATCAAAGAATCACACAGAAACTTCTACAAAATAGTAATGGATGAAAATGATCTTGGGCTCCTTGATTACACAGACTTCAGCACCAATGAAGATTGTCTTCTTCAAGCTTCTCTCACTCCGAAATACTGCCTGAAAGGTTTCAACAACTTTTCTCACTCAGATGAAAGGTTGAGGTTTGTCACTAGGGTTTGTTTGTTTTAGGGAAGATCAAACAACTTGGAATATCTCAGTTGGAGTTTGAATTTCTTCTTTGGAAGATATTTGAGATATTTGTGACTGTCTGAAATGTAGATAGAAATCTTGAATGGTTTTGGCTGTGGGGTTTCTAAGCTTTTTCCAGAAAGAATGTACGTAAGATTTTTGGCAATAATTTCTCGTATATTCTTGTTGTTATGTCTTGGGTTTTTCTGGAGCAAGGTATTTATAGGCAATTTCTTGGGATCTGTCCGTTGGACACATGTAGAAGCGTGCCTTTCACGTGGCGCGTGATCATACCTAAAGTCTGACATTCCTGAAAATTTGCTGAATCCGATTGGACGGGAGCAGTTAAAACTCTGAAATTTCTGACAGTCTGGTCAAAAGGTGGCTTGTCCACAAGTCATAGTAGCTTATCACATTTAATGCTCTTATCAGGCATTTAATGCATTTGAATTTATTTCCCGTTGGAAATAAATGTCCGTTGAATGATTGCATTTAAGTCCTTCATGACTTGAGGATTTATTTCAGGTGAATCTTACATCCATCGCTTGAGACAATTTGAGCGCTTGATCCATGTATCCTGAAATAGGTTCCTTTAGCGTTTGACGGACGCTAAGAGACAAATCTTCATCTCTGGTTGACTTCAGACGCTGTTCTTCAACTTCTTCTCTAATAGACTCACCTAGAATTCTACTAGCGATTCAGTTACTAAGACTTAGTCTAAAATCTACAAAGATAAAAATTACAAGCCTAAATAAAATTACAAACTTTCAAACGCCTAAACAATGATCTAAGGAAAGCATAAACTTACATTTTATTTGGGGTCTAACAATGAATCCTATATTGTCATCATCAAAACATCTAACTTGAAATTTCCTAACAATTTCCCCCTTTTTGATGGTGTCAAGACTTTAACTTTTGTAACTCTTTTATAATTTAAGAGTTACTAAAGAGAAAAGCCCAAATGAATATAAGTTAGCGTTCAAAAAGTTAGTAAGGTTAGCTAAAGTTAGATTAGCTTCAACAAGATGTTTCATCGATAAATCATTCATATATTCAAAGAATAAACATACAAGATTTATACTGAAAACAAAAGAAAAAGCGAGTACAGTAAAAGATTCATTCACTTTTTCTGTCGCTTTGCTCTTTCTTCGCCTTGGAGAACTTCTAGCGCTAAGTCCATCAGGAGACGATCAATGTCAATCATTGTCGTATGTTGAACTTCATCGTAATCATGCCTACGAAGTCTGGCGCTTTCATTAAGTTCTAACAACCTTTCCGTCCACTCTCTTGGAGAAATTCCAAGTTCACGAATCAGATCATGATAGATATCTTTTCTTGGATCTTTAGACGGTCTCCAATTGATAGGTCGTCTCAGCGGTCTGGCAAACGGTTGAAATCCCATACCTTCTAAGAATCAACATCCAATTCCGGAAGGGGATATCTTCCTAGATAATATCTTGGCTTTCTCTTTTTAGTTAACATCTTCTTGATGCTCACTAGTTCTTCCATCATTGATCGCCAATTTTTATTATCAGTCTTTGACATCGATTTGGACGCTTGATGCTTTTCTGTATTTTCCCCGGTCTTTAGATCAGCGACATCTCAGCGCAAAAGTCTAACTTCTTCGACTAGAAGAGCAATTTGCTGGGCGACACTTTGAGCAACAGCATCGGATGAAGCGTGTCTTTCAGCATCAGCCGAAGCGCTCTGAGCTAGGTGTCGATTGAAGTCAGAGGAGAGCTCAGCGATAAGAGAGGACATGCTATTCATGATAGCAATGGTGCTTTTATTTGAAGCATTGGCAATGTCTCGGCTTCGTGTATCAGACACTATTTGCATATGTCTATCAGCAGTTTCAAAGATCTTGGAACAGGAACCTTCAATGTTGTGGAGCGAGTTCCGGACTGCCTGTCTGAAGTCTCTAGCGTCTGAATCACTTTCAGAATTCGAATCGGAAGAAGAACGCTCTGGGGACGGGAGAAGTCCGTAGGAACTAGAAACTGCAGCCTTGTCTTTGGATTTATCTCTGATAAAGGCCTCGATAGGCGCGTGTGCAATTTCATAATGTACTTCTTCAATCGCTTGATCCATGATTGGATCTGCAAAAACTGGGGGCTCGACTACTAGGGCACTAGAAGAATCTGGCAAGGAAGCCTCAGGATTTTGAGCGACTTCCGCAGTAGGAGCAGAGTCTTCTTCCATTATTTGGATGGGGGAAGGAAGTTCTCTAACACCAATGACCCAGAGGGGGCCAAGGGCTTCCATCACATGCATTGGACTGATCAGGCTGGATTGCGGGATAAAGAATATAGCGTCTTCACGCTCTTCGATACTTAGTGCCAGTTGCACATCTTCCGGTAAAGCAATCCCTGAAGTATAACGATTGAAAAAGTCCAAAATCAACGGCATGAGCGCTTGAGCTGCGTCTTGGTCCACTGGCCTAATCAGCGAGATCATCTTGGCCACTTGAATGTTGGATTCACTAATGAGCACGGGGTATAGAGTATATCCTCTGAAATTGTAACACCCGAAAAAGTGATTGAAACTTCTGTCCAGCGCTTGGGCATTTTCAAACACTGCTCTCATGTCTCTGTGGAACTTAGCAAACTTAGCGTGTTCTGTGGAAACATCAACACGAATCTGACTCTGACCGGGAAGAATTAGTTGTTTACTTGACGAAGCATCTTCGTTTAGGTCAGGAAAGATTCTTTGAACAAAGTCGGCACGAGTATACAAGACGTAGCGTCCGCCTTGGCTGTATAAGGCGAGTTGCTGGAGAATGTAGCTTTCGATTGGTTGTCTGTATCGTGGCAAAGCGCTGACATTCCCTGCAATAATCTGACGCTGTTGAAGCAAAAAGGTTGCATATCCTCGGCGTCTGTATTCTATCCCAAACTTGAAAAGAAACGGGTATCTTATAAGTTCTTCTAGGGTATAGAAATGCAGAACAAATTCTTCAGCCCATCTGGCTGTATTCATCATCCATCTTTTGCCTAATTTGTCCACTTTAGCTTGATCTTTTCTAGAGGCAAGAAATTTCTTAAAGCGTTCCGTTTCTTCTTCATAATCCTCAACCCATAATCTGGCTAGATATTCTCGAGCCTCATCTTCTATCCACGAGTTGACCGGATTTGGACGCTCAGCAACAATAGGTCCTTTTCCTTTCCATAACATAAGTGGATTAGGAGATAAAGCATTTTGAGGAGAGTTGACGATGGAAGGAAGAGCTGAATATCCTATCTTGTTGAGATCTGCCTCATCTAGATCTTTGTTCCAATCACCCATGTGGGGGTTTTTGAAAATAATCTGGTTTTGGCGCAGAGGATAAAAGGACTCTTCTGAGCGACCGGTGAAAGTGAATCGCTGCTCGTCAAATTCTGATCGGTTGAACGCTGGTCGACGAATATACTCAAGGCGTGAATGAAGACGCTCTAAACTGTACAGACCAAGATCGGCAAAACGCTCGAAGATTTCAAACTTGTGTGAGTCTGAAAGATCCGGCCGATGGAGAGTTGTTTGAAATTTGATTTCCAACTCGGCAAGCGTTTGAGTGTCACGTTCTCTGGCGGCATAATAAAATTCAATATCTGAAGAGTATCCGCGCGGGAAGAAATCAATGACACGAGGAGGAGGTCCTGTTGGTGTAGGAACAAAAGCAATAGCCTCTGTTGGGATAGGGGCCACTTCTATCGACCGCTCAGCGTTTAAAGTTGCTTCACTTGCTGATGAAGTTTCAGCGTCAGGAATAACTTGTGATGCCTTTTTAGCGATATCCACAACAGTTGCCATGTCCACATCTATTTCAACTGGAATCTCCGAGATAGGAGGGGCATCAGCGATTGGTACATCTTGAGGTACGTCTTGAGCTGATACATGTAAGCGATTGACAAAAGCAAGCAAAAATTTCTACTAAGTAGAAATTACAAACAAAAGACTACATCGCTTACCCTGAGGAATATCATCGACTTTTTCAGTCGCTTGATCTGTTTCTTGAGCAATTTCCTCAGGCTCCTAGACTTCTTCTTCGGGGTCTAAATTGATAAAAGAAGTTATCGGATCAGCACGAATGGGGATATTTAGTTCTTCAAGCGTGTTGAGAACATATTGAATATCTGCTGCATAAGGTGCTGAAAGAGTTTTTATCCTAGCGTTAGAAACTTAGAGACTAACGAGGAAAGGATAGGCAAATTTGCTTAGCAAATACTTACCCTGAACATTTGAAAGCCTCTCAGATTGAGTAGCGGCTGGAGGATCTGAGCTGACTTCGGGAACAGCATCAGAGAAAGAAGCACTAGCTGACTCTCTAAGCGCTGGTTTTGAAGGAGCGCTAGAGAATACTGCGGGAGTAGAAAGAGGAGTACGCCTTCGTGCAAGCGGTACTTCTTCTTCTATGGCTTCTTCTTCCTCGGGAATGGGAAATGTTAGGAAATTTCATGTTAGATGTTTTGATGATGACAAGATAGGATTCAATGTTAGACCCCAAATAAAATGTAAGTTTATGCTTTCATAGATCATTGTATAAAGCGCTTAAAGAGTTTGTAATTTTGTTTAGGCTTGTAATTTTTATCCTCATAGATTTTAGACTAAGTCTTAGCGACTGAATCAATAATAGAATTCTAGGTGAGTCTATTTGAGAAGAAGTTGAAGACCAGCGTCTGAAATCAACCGAAGATGAAGATTCCTTCTTAGCGCCTGTCAAACACTAAGAGACCGCAGTTCAGGATTCATGAATCAAGCGTTCAAATACTCAAGCGACTTATAGAAGATTCACCTGAAATAAATCCTCAAGTCATAAAGGACTTAAATGCAATCATTCAACGGGCATTTATTTCCAACGGGAAATAAATTCAAATTGCATTAAATGTCTGATAAGAGCATTAAATGTGATAAGCTACTGTGACTTGTGGACAAGCCTCCTTTTGACCAGACTGTCAAAACTTTCAGAGTTTTAGCTGCTCCCGTCCAATCGGTTCCAGCGAATTTTCAGGAATGTCAGATTTTAGGTACAATCACGCGCTATGTGAAAGGCACGCTCCTACATGTGTCCAACGGACAGATCCCAAGAAATTGCCTATAAATACCTTACTCCAGAAAATCAAAACATGTAGAACAACATCAAGAATATACGAGAAATTATTGCCAAAAATCCTACGTACATTCTTTCTAGAAAAGGCTTAGAAATTTCATAGCCAAAACCTTTCAAGCTTTCTATCTACATTCCAGACAGTCACAAATATCTCAAATATCTTCCAAAGAAGAAATCTAAACTCCAACTGAGATATTCCAAGTTGTTTGATCTTCTTTAAAACAAACAAAACCCTAGTGATAATCCTCAACCTTTCATCTGAGTGAGAAAAGTTGTTGAAACCTTTCAGGCATTATTTCTGAGTGAGAGAAGCTTGAAGAAGACGATCTTTATTGGTGCTGAAGTCTGTGTGATCAAGGAGCCCAAGATCATTTTCATCCATTACTATTTTGTAGAAGTTTCTGTGTGATCCTTTGATAATCATCATAGTAATTTCCTCCAAATGAAAAAGAAGAAGAAGGACGTAGCTGGGATTACATCACCCAGTGAACCTTACAAATTATTGTGTCATTTATTTTATTGTCTTATATTATTCACTTCATATTATTCTGAAAAAGACAAGTAAAATTGCAAAGCGATTAATTTATCTAAAAGAACGCTAAACATTATTTCCGTTGTGCTAACCCTGATTAAGCGATCTAAGCGTTGCCCTACTTTGGTAAACTGCTGAAATCAATAAGTCTAAGTTAACTATTCTGAAGCGTCTGACCCAAGCGCTCAGTTTTTCCAAGCGTTCAAATTTCTAAAGTGATACGAAAATTTTGTGAAGTCGAAAAAGACTTCAGGGTCTATTCAACCCCCCCTCCTTCTAGACCTTTTCGTATGCCACTTGGGACCACCAAGTGGTATCAGAGCGGTTGAAGTAGAAACCTAAGCGTTTCCGAGCATAACTGCTTGTTTAGATCCACCTTTCTAAACTTAATCGCTTTAAATCTTTTTATCAAAACATATCATTATGGCTTTTAACAAAATGCCTAAGTTGGTAGAATCAAATTATGATTCGTGGAAACTTAGAGCATTCGCATACTTATGCTCATGTGATAATGAAATGTGTGATGTTATTACAGATGGCCCCATCAAAATCATGCAAGTGAGAACTCGAGCACCTGGAGCCAATGAAGCCACTCCAGATGGATATGTCGAGAAAAATAAACTAGACTGGACGCCAGATGATCGAAAAAGAGCGAATCTGGATAATGTTGGACGAAGTGCACTTTACTCAGCGTTAGGAGATAACGATGCATTGTTCAACAAGATAAAGCAATGTAAGACATCCAAAGAAATATGGGATAAATTGGCTATTGTGTGTGAAGGTTCAGCACAAATGAAGGAGAACAAGCTCTCCATAGCCATGCAAAGATTCGAGCATTTCAAAATGCAGCCCAATGAGAAGCTAGAACAACTAGATGCAAGGTTTACTTTGCTTATTACCGAGTTAGCGTCATTAGACAAGGAATTGACCAACAAAGAAATGGTCAACAAGATTTTCAGAAGTCTTCCAAGCAAGTATTTAATTAAGACTGTTGCTATGAGAGAATCACAAACATTGGAGACACTCACCCCAGAGCATGTCTTTTCAGAGTTAAAGGCATTTGAGTTCGAATTAGGTGAAGTCAGCGACACATCGACTTCAGCGATTGAATCAGGAGCTTTAATCGCTACCACCAAAAATAAGGGAAAAGCGGTTATTGAGGTCAAACCGGTTGAGTCAAATGAAGAAAAGGAAATGGCCTTATTGGTAAAGAAGTTCAAGAAATTTCTACGATACGAGAAGAGAACTCCTATTGGACAGAATTCATTTCAAACTCCTCCTCCAGCACCAGCGCCTCAGTATCAAGCGCCAGTGTACTCTGCACCTCAACCAGTAGCGCCAGTTCCATACCAAGCGCCTCCATCCCCCACTCAGAATCTCTCAGCACCAATGGTCTCAAAGCGATTAACTGCTGAACAAAAAATGAAAACTAATTTGTGTTATAATTGCAAGAAACCAGGGCACTACCAGGTAAATTGCCCTTATCCAAATGTGTCAAAGCCCTCAAGGCAAGACTATGCGGATAGAAACCAATTCAGGAGCAACCTTCGCCAACAAGGTCTGCTAGCGGAATCTGAACCATTCTCCGCACCTGAAGAGGATTTGGAATCATCAGACGAAAGTAGTGATGATGAGCCTACAAGCGACTCAGCATTGATTTGTCTCATGGCAAGAGATGATGAAGCGTCTGACGACTCGCTACCAGAGGTAACCAATGAATTATATCATCCTCTCTCTTATGATGAATTACTTGACAAAGTTAAAGAATATTATAAATATTGTCAAGAGGCCGCCAAAATATATCAAAACGATCTCGCTATTATTTCGTCGCTAAAAAGTGATAAAGTAACACTCAAAGCCGAGTTGCAAGTTCATAAACAGTGCATTGAGAAGAACAAATCACTTGAGAGCGAAGTTATTCAGTTAAAAAGCGATCTTGATATAATAGTCAAAAGAGAAGCTGATTTGATCGCTAAACTTGCTAAATCAGAGCAGCTTATCTCATCATTATCAAAAGCTTCTAGAAAGTTGGATAATGTGACTAAGGTAACTAGATTATTTGGTGAAAAGACCGGTTTAGGATGCAATAAATTCGGTAAACAACCAAATAACTCCAATGTTATGGCAAACAACAAAGGAAAGGGTGTTATCTTTGTTGAGAAAAGTTCACAGAGTCAAACGCTAAGTGAACCTAGCGACAATGGTACGAGGCCAAATGAGAAAGTCAAAGCTGACTCAGGCAAGGGTAAGACTAAGGCAAATGATTCACAAAGACAAACTCATCCAAACGCTCAAAAAGTTAAGGACAAGTCTAATCACTGTGAATCAAGCGCTAAGCGTCAAGCACCAAAAGTGCAACCCAAGCCAGCGCCAAGGACTTATCAGCGTCAATATCCAAGACAGTCAAAATCATATCATCAATACTATGATGATTATGACTATGACTATGATTATGACTATTATTATAATCGAGGATATTATTACACACCCAAAAAGCACACACAGCACAAGGTGAACAAAAAGCACACACAACACAATGTGAAACCCAAGAAGGCCAGTATTCCTACAATGAAGACCAGGCAAATATGGGTTCCTAAAGTTCTAATTCAAACCAAGGTTACTAACGCTGAAGGACCCAAAACAACATGGGTACCTAAGAAGAATTAGAATTGTCCTTTAAATGCAGGTACCTAGAGCCAGCACCGATACTTCAGTTTGGTACTTTGATAGTGGATCGTCAAGACACATGACTGGTTCCAAGAATCTTCTAGTCTACTATCAAGCTACCAACGGTCCTCAAGTTATATTCGGTGATAATTCAAAAGGTAAAACAAAAGGTATAGGTATCATGCATAGGGGGAACATCATGATTAGTGATGTTTATTATGCTGAGGGTCTTAAGCATAACCTGTTGAGCATTAGTCAATTTTGTGATAAAGGCTTTGAAGTAACATTTTCAAGCGACTTCTGCTATGTTAACGACGCTAAGACTAAGTCTACTAAATTAAGAGGAAAAAGAACAAACAATGTGTATTTAGTAGATTGGGATTCTACAGTTGATAACAACCCCACGTGCTTTGTTGCTAAAAGTCAAAATGGATTGGGTTGGTTATGGCATAGAAAAATGAATCACCTCAATTTCAAGGCAATCTCTCAGTTAATATCGCTAAATCTTGTAGAGGGATTACCTAAAGGTTCCTTTCAAAAGAATCACTTATGTGATGCATGTCAAATGGGTAAACAAGTCAAGTCATCTTTCAAAAAGAAACCATGTCTATCTACTTCTAGAGTTCTTGAACTATTGCATTTAAATTTGTTTGGACCTATTCAAATCATGAGTGTTAGTGGCAAAAAGTACTCGCTAGTAATAGTTGATGATTTCTCTCGCTATACATGGGTAGAATTTCTAGCAACCAAAGATGAAACCAGTGTCAAGCTCACAGCGCTAATTCGTCAATTGCAAAATTCAAAAGATCTAAAAGTGACAAGAATTAGAAGCGATAGAGGAACTGAATTTACTAACCAAGTTGTTGAGAAGTTTTGTATAGATTTAGGAATACTTCATGAGTATTCTGCTCCTAGAACACCTCAACAGAATGGAGTTGCTGAGCGACGGAATAGAACGCTTAAAGAAGCCGCAAGGACGATGTTAGCAGAGTCCAAGCTGCCTCAAAGGTTTTGGGCCGAAGCCATCAACACCGCTTGCTACACTCAGAACCGGTGTATGATTAACAAGCAACATGAGAAGACTCCATATGAGTTGTGGAAGAGACGTAAGCCTAACGTTTCATACTTTCATGTATTTGGTTCAAAATGTTTCATTCATAACAATGGATCTCACAGCCTAAAGACATTTGATCCTAAAGCAGATGAGGGAATCTTTCTAGGCTATGCCAAGAATGGAAAAAGTTTTGGCATCTTAAATAAGATCAAATCGAAGGTTGAAGAATCCATTCATGTTGTGTTTGATGATGCTAACCAAGAACCGAGTAAGGTTACTCCTGATGATGTAGGAATTGAAGATCTCTCCCAACAAGCATCGCAAATCAACCTTAGTGATGATAGTGATGACGAGGATGATGGGATTCATGTACTTCCTCCTAAGGATACTCGTGAGGTTAACAAAAATGATAATGTCAGAATCGCTGATGATCATGAAGAGAATGATCATCAAGAGCAAATTGGAACTGTGAATGATGCAGCGACTGCGCAAGAGACAAATGAGAATCAAGCGATTGATAATCAAGAGTCTATCAACCCGTTCCAACCAGACCGAAAATGGCTTAGAGATCATCCACCAGATCTAGTGATTGGAGATATTGAAGCACCTATTAGAACTAGGTCCGCTACAAATAATGAGGCCATGTTCGCAAGCTTCCTACCTCAAATGGAACCAAAGAAAGTGGATGAAGCGCTTAGTGATTCAAGTTGGGTAGAAGCGATGCAAGAAGAGCTTAACCAATTTGAGAGAAGCAAGGTTTGGACACTAGTACCAAGACCAACTCATCAAGGAGTCATTGGAACTCGATGGGTTTTTAGGAACAAAATGGATGAAGATGGCATTGTTATAAGAAACAAAGCTAGATTAGTCGCTCAGGGCTATTGTCAAGAAGAAGGAATTGATTTTGATGAAACATATGCCCCAGTAGCCCGTCTTGAAGCGATTAGAATGTTCCTAGCATTTGCCGCATTCAACAAGTTCACAGTATATCAAATGGACGTGAAGAGTGCATTCTTGAATGGTAAACTCCAAGAAGAAGTCTATGTGGAGCAACCTCCAGGATTCATCAACAACCATGGCAAAAGTATGGTCTACAAACTGGATATGGCACTCTATGGCCTTAAACAAGCACCAAGAGCATGGTATGACACTCTCTCTGTCTTTCTTATAGGTAAAGGCTTTTCAAAAGGCAGCGTTGACACAACGTTATTTAAAATTACCCATAATGAAGATATTCTCGTAGTCCAAATCTATGTTGATGATATTATATTTGGTTCTACTAATAAGCGACTGTGTGAGAAATTTTCGAAAATGATGCAAGATCAATTTGAAATGAGCATGATGGGTGAATTAACTTTCTTCTTAGGATTACAAGTTAAGCAACTCCCTAATGGAATATTTATAAACCAAGCTAAATATACTAGAGATATGATTAAGAAATTTGGTATGGAAAATGCATCATCTTCAAAAATTCCAATGAGCCAGACGCTTAAGTTAGATAAAGATGAAAGTGGGAAGAAAATTGATATCACTAACTATAGGGGTATTATTGGATCACTCCTTTATCTTACCGCTAGTAGACCTGATATTATGTTTTCGGTATGCATGTGTGCACGTTTTCAATCTGATCCTAGAGAATCACACTTAATTGCTACCAAGAAGATCCTTAAGTACCTAAAAGGCACACAAAATGTGGGCTTATAGTATCCACAGGATTCTTCTTTTGAACTAATTGGTTATTCAGATGCAGATTTTGCAGGATGTAAAATAGATAGAAAAAGTACTAGTGGTACATGTCAATTTCTAGGTGATAGACTAGTTTCGTGGCATAGTAAGAAACAACAATCCATAGCGACTTCTACCGCTGAGGCAGAATATGTAGCCGCTGGAAGCTGTTGTGCACAAATCCTTTGGATGAGGCAACAACTTAGAGATTATGGAATAATCCTAGGTCCTACCCCAATCCATTGTGATAACCAAAGTGCTTTAGCTATGACCCAAAATCCTGTTCTTCATTCTAGAACCAAACACATTGACATTAGATACAATTTCTTGTGTGACCATGTTCAAAAGAAAGATATCTCCATGCACTTCATTGGAACTGACAAACAACTGGCAGATATCTTCACAAAAGCGCTCAACGAACAACGCTTTCTCACTTTGAGAAGTGAATTAGGTATGATCGATTTAAACGCTTAAATCATAAAGCATCATATTTAATAGGCATATAATTTAAGGGGAATCTACTTTATGTTTATGTCTAAAGCGTTTATCAAAATTTGAAATGAATCATCAACTTTAGGGGGAACTCTAAAATTGTACTTACTTCAATGTATCAAGCGACTGTGATCAAAAATGACTTTCAAAATCTTAAGCATTGATCACTAGCTCTTATCTTTTATGCATGACAAAATCAATCTCTAATAATGTTGTCTCTCATAAATCCAAGCGATTGATTCATTTATTGAAATATTTTATGAAAAGACTTCAGCGTTGAAAGGATTCCGACTTTAACGCTAAGTAACTCGATTTCAAAAATTCATGCATAGTTTTCATCGCTAAAGATAACGTGTGGATAAGTCCAAAAGATCAGATTTGACAACTACCCACACGTGCCTATCAAATCGAACTGACGGTTATGATTCCTATCTAAATCGAGGCGGTTCAGTGATTGCATGAGTCTGAGTAAGTGTCAGTACACTATCAGGCGCGTGCACTTCACGCTGAAAATTTCAAATTTTTTCAAACCGTCTCAAATTAACTGCGGATCCGAAAAATGTTATAGTACCCTACTTTACCACACTTTTTGACATCCGAAATTAAATGTACACGGTTCAGATTCCTTTTGTCATTAACCTCTGAACACGTGTCATTCATCTGTCAATTGAGGAGTTACTTTCACCTTCTATTTAAACTCACCAAGACTTTTACAGAAAACCTTTATCACTTCCAATCTTTCCTACTGTAAAAGCTTTTTCTCTCCAAAGGCAAAAACTCCTCTATTTTCTTCAAAAGCTTCAACTTTCAGCAATGGCACCCAAAGCTTCAAAATCTTCCAAGACAGCAACTAAACTAGTTACAGTTAACGCCGGATTTTTGGTTAACTGGGACTATCTTTTTGATAACCAGAACTTCCCACTTCGAACGATTCTTCCACTCGTTCAAGAATCTGGTTTGAAAGACATGCTTACTACTACTTTCAACTACTTTGAAGAAGAATCTCTCCACTTTTTCACCAATGGTCAAATTTCTGAAGACGGAAACTCCACATCCTGCGTCTTCCCCTCTGCAAAAGAGACATTTGTCCTCACTCCTTCTCTGGTTTCTTCATTACTTGTTCTGCCTAATACTGGCATTGAGGTAGAACGTGTAAATCTCGGTGATGCTACCAAAGTTTGGGACGTGATAAAGAAAGAAGATGTTCACAACGCCTACGAACCCATCTTCAAGAAGAACGATATGAAAGGCGAATATGTCATCCTCGCTGACATATGTTCAAAGATTATTGAATGCAGAAAAGGGACGTGATAAGAGGCATTTTTACGTGTTTTTAAGCCCATGGGACTTATGCTATGGATTCATTTATTGACAAAATCATGCCACATTTGCGTTTAAGCGGGGTGTTAAGTGATTACAGGTGATAAATTTGAGCATACGAAGAAACGAGGCGAAAAACGACATATAAAACAAGTTCAGGCCAATTTGCTTCTGTCGTCCACGCCCAGGCGCCAGTATTACCACGCCCAGGCGCCGAACAAGATGCAACTAACGTCAACATTTTGCTGTCCACGCCTAGGCACCGTAATATCCACGCCTGGGCGCCGTATTTGCACCACTTTCCACGTTCGAGCGCTATTTCTGTATGTTTAGAGACCGAATTGGATGAAGTTTCCTTCTACAATGTTGTAGAACTATGTGTTAGCTTCAAATGAGGACTTGAATCATCCAAATCCGAGTTTCGTGGAGAAAGTTATGAATGAAATACGATTGCTGCGCAGGACACATTGCATTTAATTTCAGCATTCTGTCAGCGGCGCCCAAGCGCCGTAATGCCCACGCCTAGGCGTGACCACACCCGAGTTTTGATTCCTTTTAGCCAAAAGATCATCATTTGATGGGGGAATGGAACATTTAAAGCCAAGAGGTCATCACATGTATGGAGGGGATGTCATAAGTATGTTTCTTAGTAGATCTACTTTATGGAATTTTATACTACTCACTTTAGAGTAGTGGAGGACACACTAGGGGAGACACACACTAGGGAGCCCAGAATTTCTGGTCTTCTTAAGGCATTTTCTTCACTTGGGACCGATCATACTAGGAGAGAGGAGGCAGCTGGCCATTACTCTTCACTCATCATCATTCATCACCATTCTTCATCATTTTGGAGGGGAAGAAAGAGATAGGAGCTAAGGATTGAAGCTCCACTCGAGGATCCATCACCATTCAACCTTTGAGGGAGTTTGTTCATTGTTTATAGCATTTATGTGTTTACACTTATGTATATGAATATGTTGAATTCTTCTATGTTGATGGTTATGAGCTAATATAGTAGAACTAAGGCCATGTGAAGGCCAATTTATGAATCAATATATGTGAAGTGAATTTTCGTATTAATTCTCATATTGCTTTGTGTGTTGATTTTGAGCTTTTATCACAATCATGTGCTTGATCACCATATGCTTGCTATTTTGCCTAGTCTAGTCATTCGAGAGAAGATAGATTAGGGTTCAATGGAATCAACTCATCATCCGAAACTAATGTGGAATTGCCCCTAGAAATAGGTAAAGATTTCCGGGTACAGTTAGCCGGATTTATCTGGGGAAACTCTAGAACGTTAATGCGTGGTTATTAATTAGATTCTCGGATAGACATATTTAGAGAACCATCAATTAATCATAGGATTATTATGTGCCGAGACATCGGGTAATAATTATCTAAGGAATTTCCACCAAAGCAATAGGAGTCTAATAATTCGAGGAGTAGCTCATATATATTGACGAGTAGATTCGGTTGTAGCATGTGCCTTAGTCATTTTATCATACGTGAGATTTAATCTATAGTACGTTTCTCTTTGGTTCTTCGTTTGTTTAATCTTTTTCTTGCACTTTACTTTAATTGTCTTTTCTTTTATCGAAAATCATTAACTAGAATTCAAGTCCTTGTGATTCGACAACCCGGACTTTTTGTCCACTTATTACTACACACGTCTAGTGCACTTGCTATCATAGCACGTTAGCTTTTTGCGTGTCAAGACGTTCGATAAAATCACTAACATTCAATACAAGATGATGGTTGCCATCCTGACCAAGTTAAAAGTTAACTGGTCTCTTTACGTGTTCAATCGCTTCAAAGCAGCGATGGCTAAGTCTGTTAATCCCAAGCCTTACGGGATTTTGCTAAGTCGTATTCTCTGCTCTAGCGGATATACGCAAGCGTCTGGGAAAAAGATCCCAGCGACCAAGTTTTATGGCAAGAAAATGATAAGCGAGCTTCTTAACCCGCGGAAACCTGGTGGAGCAGCGGTTCCAAAAGATCAGCGTGTTGTTCGCAGTGATGATGAAGATCAAGCGTCTTCTTCATCATCATCATCAGAAGAAGTGGTGGCCAAGCGACCTATGAGAAAGATCATTCTCAAAGTCGCTGAGCCATCCAAGCCCGCAAAGAAGCAAAAGCCTGAACTGAAGAAGAAGAAGCCGGAACCCAAAAAGAAACAAAAGATTCCTTCTCCTTCTCCCTCGCCTAAGTCTCCTTCTCCTCCTCCAGCGTTTTTCTTTTCCGTTCCTGAGGAAGAAGAGACAGCAGTGGAAGAAGAAGTACCGCTTGCACGAAGGCGTACTCCTACTCCCACTCTCGCAGTATCTTCTAGCGCTCCCACAAATCCAGCGTTTAGAGAGTCAGCGAGTGCTTCCGTCTCTGACGCTGTTCCCGAAATCAGCTCAGATCCTCAAGCCGTTTCTCCATCTGAAAGGCTTTCCAATGTTCAGGGTAAGTATTTGCTAAGCAAATTAGTCTATCCTTTCCTCGTTAGTTTCCTAAGTCTCTAACGCTAGGATAAAAACAAAAATTTCTCTCAGCGCCAAGTGAAGCAGATATTCATTATGTTCTCAACACGCTTGAAGAACTAAATATCCCTATTCGTGCTGATCCAATAACTTCTTTTATCGATTTAGAACCCGAAGAAGAAGTTCAGGAGCCTGAGGAACTTGTCCAAGAAACAGATCAAGCGACTACGACAGTCGATGATAGTCCTCAGGGTAAGCGATGTAGTATTTTCTTTGTAAATTTCTACTCAGTAGGAATTTTTGCTTGCTTTTCTCAATCGCTTACATGTTTCAGCTCATGATGAACCAATCGCTGAAGCCCCTCCTCTCTCAGAGATTCCAGTTGAACTAGACGTGGACATGGCAACAGTTGTGAATATTGTTAAAGAAGCATCCCAAGTTCTTCCTGACGCTGAAAGCTCATCAGCGAGTGAAGCAACTTTAAACGCTAAGCGGTCGATAGAAGTGGCCCCCATTCCAACAGAAGCTATTGCCCTTGTTCCTACGCCAACCGGACCTCCTCCTCGTATCATTGATTTCTTCCCGCGCGGATATCATCCAGACGTCGAATTTTATTATGCCACCAAAGAACGTGACGCTCAAATGCTTGCCGAGTTGGAAATAAACTTTCAAACCACTCTCCATAGGCCCGATATGTCCAACACCAAGAAATTTGAGTTTTTCGAGCGTATTGCAGATCTAGGACTATATGACTTAGAGCGACTTCAATCTCGCCTTGAGTACATTCGTCGTCCAGTGTTCAATAGAGCTGACCTTGATCAACAGCGATTCACTCTAACCGGTTGCTCGGACGAGTCCTTTTATCCTCTGCGCCCAAGCAAGATTGTTTTCAAGAACCCACACATGGGTGACTGGAACAAAAATCTTGATGAGGAAGATCTCAATAAGATAGGATATTCTGCTCTCCCCTCCGTTGTCAAGTCTCCCCAGAACGCTCTCTCTCCTAATCCACTCAAACTCTGGAAAGGCAAAGGCTCGCTTGTTACGGAGCGCCCAAATCCGGTCAACCCGTGGATTGAAGATGAGGCTCGTGAATATCTTGCCAGATTATGGGCTGAAGATATGATGATGAAACGGAACGCTTCGAGAAATTCTTAGCAGCTAGAAAAGAGCAAAACAAAGCGAACAAACTTGGAAAACGATGGATGATGGATACAGCCAAATGGGCTGAAGAGTTCGTTCTTCACTTCTACACCCTTGATGAACTCGTCAAATATCCATTCCTGTTTAATTTTGGAATAGAATGCAGACGCCGAGGATTTGCCACCTTTTTGCTTCAACAGCGTCAGATAATTGCCGGGAATGTTAGCACTTTGCCACGATACAGACAGCCAATAGAAAGCTACATTCGCCAGCAGCTCGCCTTATTCAGCCAGGGCGGACGCTACGTTTTGCATCCTCGTGCAGACTTTGTTCAACGAATCTTCCCTGACCTCAACGAAGACGCTTCATCAAGTAAACAACCAGTTCTTCCAGGCCAGAGTCAGATTCGTGTTGACACTTCAACAGAACACGCTGAGTTTGCTGAGTTCCACCGAGATATGAGAGCAGTGATAGAAAATGTCCAAGCGTTGGATACAAGTTTCAATCACTATTCAGGGTTAAACGATTTCCGAGGATATACTCTTCACCCTGTGCTCTTCAGTGAACAGAATATTCAAGTGGCCAAGATGATCTCGCTGATTAGGCCAGTGGACCAAGAAGCAGCTCAAGCGTTCATGCCGTTGATTTTGGACTTTTTCAACAAATATACATCAGGGATTGCTTTACCAGAAGGTGTGCAACTTGCACTAAGTACTGACGAGCGCAAAGACGCTATATTCTTTATCCCGCAATCTAGCCTGATCAGTCCCCGGCATGTGATGGAAGCCCTTGGCCCCCTCTGGGTTATTGGCATTAGAGAACCTTCTTCTCCCTCAATCCACATTCTGGAAAAAGATTCTGCTCCTACTGCGGAAGTCGCTCATCTTCCTGAGGTTTCCTTGCCAGATTCTTCTAGCGCCCCAGTAGTCGAGCCCCCAGCGATTGCTGATTCTACCTTGGATCACGCAATTGAAGAAGTGCACGCTGAAATTGCTCAAGCGCCTGTAGAACCTCTCCTAAGAGATAAAACCAAAGGCAAGGCTGCAGTTTCAAGTTCTTACGGACTTCTCCTGTCCCCAGAGTGTCCTTCTTCGGATTCAGATTCAGACAGTGATTTAGAGGCCCAAGATTTCAGAAAGGCTGTACGGAACTCGCTTCACCACATCGAAGGTTCCTGCTCCAAGCTTTCTGAAGCCGCTGACAGACAGACTAGCTTAATGACTGATACGCGAAGCCGTGACATTGCCAACGCTTCAAATTACAGCACCATTGCTATTATGGAAAGCATGTCCCCTCTTATCGCTGAGCTCTCCTCTGAATTCAATCGTCACCTTGCTCAGAGCGCTTCGGCTGATGCGGACAGACACGCTTCATCCGATGCCGTCGCTCAGAGTGTCGCCCAACAGATTGCTCTTCTAGTCGAAGAAGTTGGACTTTTACGCCGCGATGTCGCTGATCTAAAATTGTCCCTTGATGAAGTCAAGAAGGGGGAAAGTAAAGGAAAGACCAAAGCGATTTCCAAGACGGATAATAAACATTGGCGTTCGATGTTCGATGAACTGGTAAGCATTAAGAGAATGCTATCCAAGAAACGAAAACCAAGGTATTATCTCGAAAAATACGCTCTTCCTCAGTTGGACCCCGACTTCTTAGAGAGTATGGGATTTCATGCTTATGCCGGACCGCTACAACGACCTGTAAATTGGAGACCGTCAAATGACCGTCAAAGAGATATATATTATGATCTGATTCGAGAACTTGGCATTCCACCAAGGGATTGGACGGAAAGGTTGTTAGAGCTAAATGAAAGTGCCAGACTCTGCAGGCATGACTATGATGAAGTCCAGCATACAACTATGATCGACATTGATCGACTCTTAAAAGAACTAGCGTTAGAAGTTCTTCAAAGCGAAGAAAGAGCAAAGCGACAGAAGAAATAAATGTTTTTTCGTATTTTATTTCTCTCTTATTCTTTTCAGTATAAATCATGTATGTTTCATTTCAATATATATGAATGATTTATTGCTGAAACAACTTGTTGAAGCCAACCTAACTTTAACTAACATTACTAACCTTTCAAACGCTGACTTATATTCCTTTGGGCCTTTTCTTTTTTAACTCTTAAAAATTATAAAAGAGTTACAAGTCTTGACATCATCAAAAAGGGGTAAATTGTTAGGAAATTTCATGTTAGATGTTTTGATGATGACAAGATAGGATTCAATGTTAGACCCCAAATAAAATGTAAGTTTATGCTTTCATAGATCATTGTATAAAGCGTTTAAAGAGTTTGTAATTTTTTTTAGGCTTGTAATTTTTATCCTCATAGATTTTAGACTAAGTCTTAGCGACTGAATCAATAATAGAATTCTAGGTGAGTCTATTTGAGAAGAAGTTGAAGACCAGCGTCTGAAATCAAACGAAGATGAAGATTCCTTCTTAGCGCCTGTCAAACGCTAAGAGACCGCAGTTCAGGATTCATGAATCAAGCGTTCAAATACTCAAGCGACTTATAGAAGATTCACCTGAAATAAATCCTCAAGTCATAAAGGACTTAAATGCAATCATTCAACGGGCATTTATTTCCAACGGGAAATAAATTCAAATTGCATTAAATGCCTGATAAGAGCATTAAATGTGATAAGCTACTGTGACTTGTGGACAAGCCTCCTTTTGACCAGACTGTCAGAACTTTCAGAGTTTTAGCTGCTCCCGTCCAATCGGTTCCAGCGAATTTTCAGGAATGTCAGATTTTAGGTACAATCACGCGCTACGTGAAAGGCACGCTCCTACATGTGTCTAACGGACAGATCCCAAGAAATTGCCTATAAATACCTTACTCCAGAAAATCAAAACATGTAGAACAACATCAAGAATATACGAGAAATTATTGCCAAAAATCCTACGTACATTCTTTCTGGAAAAGGCTTAGAAATTTCATAGCCAAAACCTTTCAAGCTTTCTATCTACATTCCAGACAGTCACAAATATCTCAAATATCTTCCAAAGAAGAAATCTAAACTCCAACTGAGATATTCCAAGTTGTTTGATCTTCTTTAAAACAAACAAAACCCTAGTGATAATCCTCAACCTTTCATCTGAGTGAGAAAAGTTGTTGAAACCTTTCAGGCAGTATTTCTGAGTGAGAGAAGCTTGAAGAAGACGATCTTCATTGGTGCTGAAGTCTGTGTGATCAAGGAGCCCAAGATCACTTTCATCCATTACTATTTTGTAGAAGTTTCTGTGTGATCCTTTGATAATCATCATAGTAATTTCCTCCAAGTGAAAAAGGAGAAGAAGGACGTAGCTGGGATTACATCACCCAATGAACCTTACAAATTATTGTGTCATTTATTTTATTGTCTTATATTATTCACTTCATATTATTCTGAAAAAGACAAGTAAAATTGCAAAGCGATTAATTCATCTAAAAGAACGCTAAACATTATTTCCGCTGTGCTAACCCTGATTAAGCGATCTAAACGTTGCCCTACTTTGGTAAACTGCTGAAATCAATAAGTCTAAGTTAACTATTCTGAAGCGTCTGACCCAAGCGCTCAGTTTTTCCAAGCGTTCAAATTTCTAAAGTGATACGAAAATTTTGTGAAGTCGAAAAAGACTTCAGGGTCTATTCAACCCCTCCCTTCTAGACCCTTTCGTATGCCACTTGGGACCACCAGGAAAGACAAACGCTGGAGGAGGAGATGGAGATTTAGGAGAGGGAGAAGGAGAAGGGATTTTTTGTTTCTTTTTGGGATCCGGCTTCTTCTTTTTAAGATCAGGCTTTTGTTTCTTTGCGGGCTTGGATGGCTCAGTGACTCGGAGAGTGATCTTTCTCTTAGGTCGCTTGACCACCACTTCTTCTTCTGATGAAGAGGACGATGATGAAGAAGACGCTTGATCTTCATCATCACTGCGAACAACTCCTTCGGCTGGAAGTCGCTCACGCTGTTCTTGAGGAACCGCTGCTCCGCCGGGTTTTTGCGGGTGAAGAAGCTCGCTTATCATTTTCTTTCCATAAAATTTGGCCGCTGGAATCTTTTTGCCAAAAGATTGCGTATATCTGCAAGCGCAAAGAATACTACTTAGCACAATCCCGTAAGGCTTGGGATTAACAGACTTAGTCATCGCTGCTTTGAAGCGATTGAAAACGTAGAGAGACCAGTTAACTTTTAACTTGGTTAGGATGGCTACCATCATCTTGTATTGAATGTTGGTGATTTTGTCAAAAGTTCCTTTTCTGCATTCAATAATCTTTGAACAAATGTCAGCGAGGATGACGTATTCGCCCTTCATATCATTCTTCTTGAAGTTTGGCTCATACGCGGCGTTAACATCGTCTTTCTTGATCAAATCCCAGACTTTGGTAGCATCATGTTCTACCTCACTGCCATGATTCGGGAGATTTAGTAGAGAAGAAATCAGAGAGGGAGTGAAAACAAAGGTCTCTTTAGCAGAAGGAAAGACGCAGGATATGGAATTGCCGTCTTTAGAAATTGCACCATTATTGAAAAAGTAGAGAGATTCTTCTTCATAGTAGTTGTAAGTAGTAGTAAGCATGTCTCTCAAACCAGATTCTTGAACGAGTGGAAGAATCGTTCGAAGAGGGGAGTTCTGGTTATTAAAAAGATAATCCCAGTTAACCAAAAATCCGGCGTTAACCGTCACTGGTTTTTCAGCACGGGAAGGTTTTCCGGTAGCAGAAGTTGCTGTTTTGGAAGATTTTGAAGCTTTGGGTGCCATTGCTGAAAGGTGAAACTTTGAAGAAAAGAGAGAAGATTTTGCTTTTTAGAGAGAAATGACTTTTACAGAGGAGAGATTGGAAGTGATAAAGGTTTTCTGTAAAAGTTTTGAGAGGTTTAAATAGAAGGTAAAAATAACTCCTCAATTGGTAGATGAATGACACGTGTACAGAAGTGAATGAGAAAGAAATCTGAACCGTGTACACATAACTTCGGATGTCAAAAAGTGCGGTAAAATAGGATATTATAACATTTTTCGGATCCGCAGTTACTTTTTGAAAACATTTGAAAAAATTTGAAATTTTCAGCGTAAATTACACGCGCCTGATAGTACACTGACACGTACTCAGATTCATGCATTTTACTGAACTGCCTAGGTTTAGATAGGAATCATAACCGTTAGTTTGATTTGATAGGCACGTGTGGGTAGTTAACAAATCTAGAATTTTGGACTCATCCACACGCTACTTTATGGCGATGAAAACTATGCATGAATTTTTGTGAAAGAGAGTTACTTTAGCGTTGAAGTGGGAATTCTTTCAACGCTGAAGATTCTTTTATAGAGTAAATATAATTTGATACATATCAATCGCTTGTTGGATTTTTAAACCTTTCATTTTATAAGCGATCAGATTGTAATGAGTACAAGTAAACGCTAATGATCGGTGCATAAGATTTGTTAAGGTCATTTTGATCATAGTCGCTTACTTGATGAAGTAAGTACAATTTTAAAGTTCCCCCAAAAATTGATAACTCATTTCATTTTTGGAAATATAGTTTAGACATAATCATAAAGTGGATTCCCCCTAAAGTATATGCCTATTAAATATGATGCTTTATGATTTAAGCGTTTAAATCAATCATACCTAATTCACTTCTTAAAGTGAGAAAGCATTGTTCGTTGAGTGCTTTGGTGAAGATATCTGCCAGTTGTTTGTCAGTTCTAATGAAATGCATGGAGATATCTTTCTTTTGAACATGGTCACGCAAGAAATGGTATCTAATGTCAATGTGTTTGGTTCTAGAATGAAGGACAGGATTTTGGGTCATAGCTAAAGCGCTTTGGTTATCACAATGGATTGGGGTAGGACCTAGGATTGTTCCATAATCTCTAAGTTGTTGCCTCATCCAAAGGATTTGTGCACAACAGCTTCCAACAGCTACATATTCTGCCTCAGCGGTAGAAGTCGCTATAGATTGTTGTTTCTTACTATGCCACGAAACTAGTCTATCACCTAGAAATTGACATGTACCACTAGTACTTTTTCTATCTATTTTGCATCCTGCAAAATCTGCGTCTGAATAACCAATTAGTTCAAAAGGAGAATCATGTGGATACCATAAGCCCACATTTTGTGTGCCTTTTAGGTACTTAAGGATCTTCTTGGTAGCACTTAAGTGTGATTCTCTAGGATCAGATTGAAAACGTGCACACATGCATACCGAAAACATAATATCAGGTCTACAAGCGGTAAGATAAAGAAGTGATCCAATAATACCCCTATAGTTTGTGATATCAATTTTCTTCCCACTTTCATCTTTATCTAACTTAAGCATTTGGCTCATTGGAATTTTTGAAGATGATGCATTTTCTATACCAAATTTCTTAATCATATCTCTAGTATACTTAGCTTGGTTTATAAATATTCCATTAGGGAGTTGCTTAACTTGTAATCCTAAGAAAAAAGTTAATTCACCCATCATGCTCATTTCAAATTGTTCTTGCATCATTTTCGAAAATTTCTCACACAATCGCTTATTAGTAGAACCAAATATAATATCATCAACATAGATTTGGACTACGAGAATATCTTCATTATGGGTAATTTTAAATAACGTTGTGTCAACGCTGCCTTTTGAAAAGCCTTTACCTATAAGAAAGACAGAGAGAGTGTTATACCATGCTCTTGGTGCTTGTTTAAGGCCATAGAGTGCCATATCCAGTTTGTAGACCATACTTTTGCCATGGTTGTTGATGAATCCTGGAGGTTGCTCCACATAGACTTCTTCTTGGAGTTTATCATTCAAGAATGCACTCTTCACGTCCATTTGATATACTGTGAACTTGTTGAATGCGGCAAATGCTAGGAACATTCTAATCGCTTCAAGACGGGCTACTGGGGCATATGTTTCATCAAAATCAATTCCTTCTTCTTGACAATAGTCCTGAGCGACTAATCTAGCTTTGTTTCTTATAACAATGCCATCTTCATCCATTTTGTTCCTAAAAACCCATCGAGTTCCAATGACTCCTTGATGAGTTGGTCTTGGTACTAGTGTCCAAACCTTGCTTCTCTCAAATTGGTTAAGCTCTTCTTGCATCGCTTCTACCCAACTTGAATCACTATGCACTTCATCCACTTTCTTTGGTTCCATTTGAGATAGGAAGCTTGCGAACATGGCCTCATTAATTGTAGCGGACCTAGTTCTAATAGGTGCTTCAATATCTCCAATCACTAGACCTGGTGGATGATCTCTAAGCCATTTTCGGTCTGGTTGGAACGGGTTGATAGACTCTTGATTATCAATCGCTTGATTCTCATTTGTCTCTTGCGCAGTCGCTTCATCATTCACAGTTCCAATTTGCTCTTGATGATCATTCTCTTCATGATCATTAGCGATTCTGACTTCATCATAATTTGTAACCTCACGAGTAACCTTAGGAAAAGGCACAGAGATCTCATCATCCTCATTGTCACTATCATCTTCAAGATTAATTTGTGACGCTTGTTGGACAAGATCTTCAATTCCTACATCATCAGGATCAACCTTACTCGGCTCTTGGTTAGCATCATCAAACACAACATGAATGGATTCTTCAACCTTTGATTTGATCTTATTTAGGATGCGAAAGCTCTTTCCATTTTTGGCATATCCTAGAAAGATTCCCTCATCCGCTTTAAGATCAAATGTCTTTAGGCTTTGGGATCCATTGTTATGAATGAAACATTTCGAACCAAAAACATGAAAATATGAAACGTTAGGCTTACGTCCCTTCCACAACTCATATGGAGTCTTCTCATGTTGCTTGTTGATCATACACCGGTTCTGAGTGTAGCAAGCGGTGTTGATGGCTTCGGCCCAAAACCTTTGAGGCAGCTTGGATTCTGCTAGCATCGTCCTAGCGGCTTCTTTAAGCGTTCTGTTCCGTCGCTCAGCAACTCCATTTTGTTGAGGTGTTCTAGGAGCAGAATACTCATGAAGTATTCCTAGATCTGTACAAAACTTCTCAACAAATTGGTTAGTAAATTCAGTTCCCCTGTCGCTTCTAATTCTCGTCACCGTTAGGTCTTTTGAATTTTGCAGTTGACGGATTAGCGCTGTGAGCTTGACACTAGTTTCATCTTTGGTCGCTAGAAATTCTACCCATGTATAGCGAGAGAAATCATCAACTATTACTAGCGAGTACTTTTTGCCACTAACACTCATGATTTGAATAGGTCCAAACAAATCTAAATGCAATAGTTTAAGAACTCTAGAAGTAGATAGACATGGTTTCTTTTTGAAAGATGACTTAACTTGTTTACCCATTTGACATGCATCACATAAGCGATTCTTTTGAAAGGAACCTTTAGGTAATCCCTCTACAAGATTTAGCGATATTAACTGAGAGATTGCCTTAAGATTGAGATGATTCATTTTTCTATGCCATAACCAACCTAATTCATTTTGACTTTTAGCAACAAAGCATGTGGGGTTGTTATCAAAAGTAGAATCCCAATCCACTAAATACACATTGTTTGTTCTTTTTCCTCTTAATTTAGTAGACTTAGTCTTAGCGTCGTTGACATAGCAGAAGTCGCTTGAGAATTTAACATCAAAGCCTTTATCACAAAATTGACTAATCCTTAACAAATTATGCTTAAGACCCTCAACATAATATACATCACTGATCATGATGTTCCCCCTATGCATGATACCTATACCTTTGGTTTTACCTTTGGAGTTATCATCGAATATAACTTGAGGACCATTGGTAGCTCGATAGTTGACTAAGAGATCTTTTGATCCAGTCATGTGTCTGGATGACCCGCTATCGAAATACTAAACTGAAGTATCGGTGTCGGCTCTAGGTACCTGTATTAAGGATAGTTCTAATTCTTCTTAGGTACCCATGTTTTCTTAGGTCCTTCAATGTTAGTAACTTGGTTTGAATTAAAACTTTAAGAACCCATATTTGCCTAGTCTTCATTGTGGGAATACTGGCCTTTTTGGGTTTCACATCGTGTTGTGTGTGCTTTTTGGGTGTGTAATAATATCTTCGATTATAATAGTAGTCATAATCATAGTCATAGTCATAATCATCATAGTATCGATAATATGACCTTGACCGTCTCGGATATTGACGCTGGTATTTCCTTGGCACTGGCTTGGGTTGCACTTTTGGTGCTTGACGCTTAGCGCTTGATTCACAGTGGTTAGGTTTATCCTTAGCCTTTTGAGCATTTGGATGAATCTTTCTTTGTGAATCATTTGCCTTTGTCTTTCCCTTGCCTGAGTCAGCTTTGGCTTTCTCATTTGGCCTCGTACCGTTGTCGCTTGGTTCATTCAGCATTTGACTTTGTGAACTTTTTTTAACAAAGCGAACACCTTTTCCTTTGTTGTTTGTCGTAACATTAGATTTATTTGGTTGTTTACCGAATTTATTGCATCCTAAACTGGTCTTTTCACCAAATAATCTAGTTACCTCAGTCACATTATCCAAGTTTCTAGAAGCTTTTGATAATGATGAGACGAGCTGCTCTGATTTGGCAAGTCTAGCGATCAGATCAGCTTCTCTTTTGACTATTATATCAAGATCATCTTTTAATTGAATAATTTCACTCTCAAGTGATTGGTTCTTCTCAATGCACTGTTGCTGAACTCGCAACTCTGCTCTGAGTGTCACTTTATCTCTTGTGAGTGATGAGATAATATCGAGATCATTTTAATATATTTTGGTAGCTTCTTGACATTCATTGTAGTATTCTTTGACTTTGTCAAGTAATTCATCATAAGAAAGAGGAATTGATAATTCATTGGTTACCTCTGGTAGCGAATCGTCAGACGCTTCATCATCTCTTACCATAAGATAAATCAACGCTGAGTCACTTGTAGGCTCATCATCACTGCTTTCATCTGATGATTCCAAATCCTCTTCAGGTGCGAAGAATGGTTCAGATTCCGCTAGCAATCCCTGTTGGCGAAGGTTGCTCCTGAATTAGTTTCTATCCGCATAGTCTTGCCTTGAGGGCTTTGGCACATTTGGATAAGGGCAATTCACCTGGTAGTGCCCTGGTTTTCTACAATTATAACACAAATTAGTTTTCATTTTCTGTTCAGTGGATAATCGCTTTGAGACTACTGGCGCTGAGAGATTTTGAGTAGGGGATGGAGGCGCTTGGTATGGAACTGGCGCTACTGGTTGAGGTGCAGAGTACACTGGCGCTTGATACTGAGGCGCTGGAGCAGGGAGAGGAGTCTGAAATGATGTTTGTCTGATAGGATTTCTTTTTTTCTGTCTTAGAAATTTTTTGAATTTCTTGACCAATAAAGCCATTTCCTTTTCTTCATTTGATTCCATGATTTTAACCTCACTAACCGCTTTACCCTTGCTTTTGGTTGTAGCGATTAAAGCTCCTGATTCAGTCGATGTGTCACTGACTTCACCCAATTCGAACTCAAATGCCTTTAACTCTGAAAAGACATGCTCTGGAGTAAGAGTCTCCAATGTCTGTGATTCTCTCATAGCAACAGTCTTAATTAGATATTTGCTTGGAAGGCTTCTGAAAATTTTGTTGACCATTTCCTTGTTGGTCAATTCCTTGTCTAATGACGCTAACTCTGTAACGAGCAAAGTAAACCTTGCGTCCAATTGTTCTAGCGTCTCATTGGGCTGCATCTTGAAATGCTCAAATCTTTGCATGGCTATGGAAAGCTTATTCTCCTTCATTTGTGCTGATCCTTCACACACTATAGCCAGCTTATCCCATATTTCTTCGGAAGTCTTACATTGCTTGATCTTGTTGAACAATGCATCGTTGTCTCCTAATGCTGAGTAAAGTGCACTTCGTCCAACATTATCTAGATTTGCTCTTTTTCGATCCTCAGGCGTCCATTCTAACTTAGGTTTCTCGACATAACCATCTGGAGTGGCCTCGGTTGCTCCAGGGGATCGAGTTACAACTTTCATAATTTGAATGGGACCACCTGTGATTACATCACACATTTCACTATCGCATGAGCACAAGTAAGCGAATGCTCTAAGTTTCCAAGAATCATAATTTGACTCTACCAACTTAGGCATTTTGTTGAAAGCCATAATGAGATGTTTTTGGAGAGAAAAATTAAAGCGACTAAGTTCAAAAACAAATGGATCTGAACAAGCAGTTATGCTTGGAAACGCTTAGGTTTCTAATTCAACCGCTCTGATACCACTTGGTGGTCCCAAGTGGCATACGAAAGGGTCTAGAAGGGGGAGGTTGAATAGACCCTGAAGTCTTTTTCGACTTCACAAAAATTTTCGTATCACTTTAGAAATTTGATCGCTTGGAAAGCTGAGCGCTTGGGTCAGACGCTTCAGAGTAGTTAATTTAGACTTAGTGATTTCAGCAGTTTACCAAAGTAGGGCAACGCTTTAGATCGCTTAATCAGGGTTAGCACAGCGGAAATGATTTTTAGCGTTCTTTTAGATAATTTAATCGCTTTGCAATTTTATTTGTCTTTTTCAGAATAATATAATGTGATGAATATAAGACAATAAAATATAAATAACACAATAAATTATAAGGTTCACTGGGTGATGTAATCCCAGCTACATCCTTCTTCTCCTATTTCACTTGGAGGAAATTACTATGATGATTATCAAAGAATCACACAGAAACTTCTACAAAATAGTAATGGATGAAAATGATCTTGGGCTCCTTGATCACACAGACTTCAGCACCAATGAAGATTGTCTTCTTCAAGCTTCTCTCACTCAGAAATACTGCCTAAAAGGTTTCAACAACTTTTCTCACTCAGATGAAAGGTTGAGGTTTGTCACTAGGGTTTGTTTGTTTTAGAGAAGATCAAACAACTTGGAATATCTCAGTTGGAGTTTGAATTTCTTCTTTGGAAGATATTTGAGATATTTGTGACTGTCTGGAATGTAGATAGAAAGCTTGAAAGGTTTTGGCTATGGGGTTTCTAAGCTTTTTCCAGAAAGAATGTACGTAAGATTTTTGGCAATAATTTCTCGTATATTCTTGTTGTTATGTCTTGGGTTTTTCTAGAGCAAGGTATTTATAGGCAATTTCTTGGGATCTGTCCGTTGGACACATGTAGAAGCGTGCCTTTCACGTGGCGCGTGATCATACCTAAAGTCTGACATTCCTGAAAATTTGCTGAATCCGATTGGACGGGAGCAGCTAAAACTCTGAAATTTCTGACAGTCTGGTCAAAAGGTGGCTTGTCCACAAGTCATAGTAGCTTATCACATTTAATGCTCTTATCAGGCATTTAATGCATTTGAATTTATTTCCCGTTGGAAATAAATGTCCGTTGAATGATTGCATTTAAGTCCTTCATGACTTGAGGATTTATTTCAGGTGAATCTTACATCCATCGCTTGAGACAATTTGAGCGCTTGATCCATGTATCCTGAAATAGGTTCCTTTAGCGTTTGACGGACGCTAAGAGACAAATCTTCATCTCTGGTTGACTTCAGATGCTGGTCTTCAACTTCTTCTCTAATAAACTCTCCTAGAATTCTACTAGCGATTCAGTTACTAAGACTTAGTCTAAAATCTACAAAAATAAAAATTACAAGCCTAAATAAAATTACAAACTTTCAAACGCTTAAACAATGATCTAAGGAAAGCATAAACTTACATTTTATTTGGGGTCTAACAATGAATCCTATCTTGTCATCATCAAAACATCTAACATGAAATTTCCTAACAAAATGTCTCGGATTGATTCAAAGCGGTATCTATCAGTTTGATAGCTGGCATTCCAGACGCTGTCAAAATACGCATCAGCTTCTTCTTGAATCACATCTGTGAGAGACGTTGGACACTCACCGGCATGAATACCTTTATTCTTCCAAAGCTGAAGTGGATTGACTGAATTCTTATTTTCATGACTGTGTGCTACATGTGGAAAGTGTGTGTAGCCTTCTCTGTTTAAGAGCTTCTCTGTAGGATTGATAAATGTAACAGGTATACGCTCATAAGCTCTTATGTTGTAATCTCTTAGAGCAAAACCAGATGGTTTGCTATGTCCTGTGTCCAGATAGTAAGCCAAATATATGTCACATCTGGGAGTCCTACCACCCTGCCTTTCTTCATGAATAGTGATGGACGCAGGAATCTGACCAGTAGGTTTACCAAGCAAACTGAACAGCTAAATAGTACGCTCTCTCGACCTCTGTCAATTCCGTGTTGAAAAGTGTATCTCGGACAGATCGGTCATACTCTATCAGCATGGCTACTTCATTCTCCGCAACTGTATATCTCTCTTCATTGTAGCTTGCGTGAATAAAATCTTCTTCAAGCGCTGGAGGCATGTAGTTGATCGAATGATCAATGGTCTTTAGTAGATCCAGCGTGAGTCTTTTAACGTCCACAACAATGCTCTGACCTTCTGAGCGTGCCTCAGTTATGAAAATGTAAAGTAAACAATTTAATTGAAATAAAGCATTTAAGCAAAAGGAAGAGGGGTGCGTACCTGACGGTATTGAAAGGAGAAACTTGTTAGGTATATATATATATTATGTACTTAAGTGTATATGTTAGGGAAGAAATATGTGGCACTCTAATAAGAAAAGGTCAGCAACGTGTAATCTCCCCCTTTAACCTAATCTTCTCTCTTGGGTAATTCTATGGTGGATCGGGAGTGTTGCTCCCGGTTCATTTTTCACCACACAAACACTTGTGGTGGGGTGGTTTACACAGAGTAGTGAAAACCACCTCACTAGAAAAGGTCAGCAACGTGTAATCTCCCCCTTTAACCTAATCTTCTCTCTTGGGTAATTTTATGGTGGACCAGGAGTGTTGCTCCCGGTTCATTTTTCACCACACAAACACTTGTGGTGGGGTGGTTTACACAGGGTAGTGAAAACCACCTCACTCATTTTGAATGTGTGGTGAAGAATGGACCGGGAGCAATACTCCCGGTTCACCTTAGAATTTTCCCCTTTATTTTATATCAATTTAACGAAATTCGCAAATTGGTCCCCAAAATTTATGCAGTTTATAACACGAGGACAGATTCATATGAAGCGTTCAGTTGAGTTCCTTGAGATAATAAATTCCTATCAAGTATGTCCAACATATTGGTTTACACTCATTTAAATTTTACCAAACTTTATCTTGACCACTCACATATCATGTGAACTTTCAGCCAAGCACAAGTTATACCAAATAAATATTAGCAATTTAAAAAGTTTATAGAAGCATGCGGCACAGACTGAGCATGTAAATTTAGTAAAATTCATAAAGATTTCATCATACGAGATAACCACAATAAGGTCTTATTGGAATGAAATGAGTACAATACAATTTTATTCGTACTTGGTACTTTCGAATTAACACTAGCAAAAAAAATATGTATGATCATAATTACCACTTGAAAATGTCTGCTCGAGCAATTTTATTTCACACAATTAAATAAAATCAAATAGAAAATAGAATCTAAAGTGTAATTTAATTAAGCACGTAGTTTGTCAAGTACTTAATGTTTCGAATTAAAATTAAGAAACAACATGAATAGCTATATTTACTTTCGGAAAATATGGGTCCTCACAACCACAGCGATTGATATTGAGTACAAGTGGGAGATTGTTAGGTTTATGTCCTCGATGACAATGAGGATATAAACTATAATAGGGCTATAAGTTGGTTTGTTCAATGTGTTTGGTTTGTTATATCAATAAAGACCGTATTATGCACATTCTTATATCAATAAAGGCATATAAATACAATTGGCATCTGCAATGTATTGAACGAACATAAAGTCCAAGTGTACTAATTTAAGTCTTTCACTCCTTATGCGATATGTAGATGGGCACTGGAAGAACCTAGTACTTAGTCATTAAATACGGGTTCGCAAGTTGGAAGATCTTGATTGGGCTTCAGGATCCACATAGACTTGTATAACACATATTTTGACCAGGAGTGTCAGTCGAACGTCATGGAATGATAGGAGTTTGTGTTATGGATATATTGATGGAATCAATATATTTGAACATGACTCTTAATAATCCAATCACATTGGTTTTACTCATTGACTGTGAATGATTAGATTATTGGTTATATTGGTACTGTTAGGTGTTATGCCCTCTATGCCATTGATGAATTAGATTTAGGAGGACATTTGATTTATATTGTATGAACATTATTAATCATTAATAAAAGGTATTCAGTTTGTTCTAATAAATCTAATTGTAGCATTGAATGTATTGAACAAATAGGTCTTTAAAATCAAGGCGTACTCACCACTACTTATTGGATAAGTAGGAGCACTGGTGGAGTTAAGTGCTTGATCTTATAAACATGGTTCGCGAGTTAAAGAATCTAAATTGAGCATTTAGGTTCAACTCGTATGACACTTGATTTGATAAGGAAAGTTCTAGTCTTACACTGATTGGATAGTGAGAGCTGGTGTCATGAATATGATTAACGGAGTTGACATGTTCGAACACGACTCATTGTAATCCTATCACATGGGTTTTTATTCGGTGATAGTCAATGATAAGGATTACCGGTTATGATAGTATGAGTGAACTTTAGACCTGAGAAGTCCTTTACATTGTGCTCGTACCATTGAATAAGTTATTAGAGTAGTTAGGCCCAATCATCCGTTGGTGGGGTCGACCTCAAAATACGATTCAATTGGTGCATTCGACCATGGGAAGTGCTAGAGTAACCGTTTTGGTATGTCACAAAGTAGAATTCCAAAAAGGGAATTGATAAAGGCATTCCACATTTTGTTAGAGGCACGCAACTTTTATTATTTAAATTTTACCACATAGACAAAAATACCCTTTAGTCTATTAAAGTAAGTCTTATCATTTTCTTTGATAAACTAGTTTTATACCTTTTTTCTAACTAAATGTGGAATAAGTATTCAAAATTTTATGTCATAATTTTAAAATTTAAAAGTGACGGATAACTATCGTAAATAATAAGTAAATCAAAAAGTTCATAGATATGGCTAAAACTTATACTTATTTATTTAGAACCAAATTAGGATAAATGTTATTTTATTTTCTACAAAATTGACAATTAGTTTTTCATTAAAAAATTTTAAAAAAATACTAGCTATTATTCTAGGTGTACGTACTGAGTTCGCCAATACTAACTCAATGTAATATGATCTGACGATTAAATTTATTTTTTTGGTAGTTTTTAGGCCTTTGATGTTATATTAATTTCCAATATTCAAAAAAGAAATTCTGATATTTACTATGGAGCAAATGAGCAACACGTATCATTTAACGAGTTCAATAAAATAATATCGAGATTTGAATATCCATGGCAAGATGATTAGTCTTATTGCACTGATACAAAGTAGGTTTTTTTATTTTCAAAAAGATGCTTGAGAAAAAACGCAATTTTATTTGATATTATTTTCACAAGAACGAATTAAAAAATATTCGTCAAAGTTTATTTAAAAGGATTATTCAATTCACTTTTTAATATTACTAAGAATTCTATATGATACATTGAGGGGGCATTATAGTCAGCTTAGTTAATTTAAAAAGAATGTGGAGTGCCTTTATCAACTCCCTTCCAAAAATAACCCCATCTGATTTTAAAATCCTATTCCTAAAAGCCGGACATTTGAATTGTAATAGCTGATTTAGGACAGTTTTTTTTTTTTTTTTTGGCATTTTGGTTAACTCCCACCCTTTCCAATTTTCACCCAGATTATTCTCCACATTTACCAATTACACATACCCCACTACTTCTTCATTCCCTTATTTTTTGTTTGCGTAAAAACTCATATGACAGATTGAGCAACATTCAATCTCATTCAAGATTCTATCAAATGCAGAAGAAACTTCAATAATTCAAGTTCAATTTACGTTGTGCCACTATATTATTTTTATTTCTCTATTTTTGTTTCTGCAGTTTTACTTCTATGTTTTATTTGTAGTAGGTTATTTGGTTTGGTCATTTCTTTTAATAGAATCCTCATGTAAAAGTATGTTTATGAGTTTCAACTTATGAATGTACCTATTATAATTGAGCCTTCAAGCACGATATCATACGTGCACTAAGATTTAAATCTCAAATCTAAAACAATATTTAAGAGCAGAATGAGTCATATCAAAAGCAGTGCAAGAAACACAAATCAATTTGGACAATTGTAAAGAATATTTATTTCAATAGAATTTGGGCAGTGCAGTACAAGGAGTGAGAGTGAAAAAACAAACAAGGTAAAAATTGTATATGATGAAATAGAACAGCCAGTATTTTGTTGTCTCTTCATCAATTTTGCTACTCATGAAGATATTATTACAGTTATTAAAAATGAGGATTACTTATGTTAGTTAGAATGTGGATTAATGTAGGTGGAGGAAGAACTTGTGGCGGGGAAGACAGTGGAAGTGGGATGGATTTGAATTGAGAGAGATCGATTTGGGGTTCTTCTTCCTCCTCCTCCTAACACAAGAATCGAATCCAATCAAATGGAATCAAGTAGAATGGAAAATTGGAAATCTCAAATGGGTTTTGGGTCTTTGGGGGATATACCCGATCCGAGCCCAAATTTATTAAATTATTGGTTTTGGGTACGGGTTTAGGTGCAGATTTAGAATCCATATATATATATATATATATATATATATATATATATATATATACTAGCAACCGTCGCACCTCGTCCCAGTGCACATAAAATTACTTGACTATAAGTTTCTTTTGGTTACATTAAAAAGTCTTAGTACCCAAACTCTAATTTATATTGATTTTAATGTTTCTCAAACTCCAATCTTTTTCTTTTTCAGACTGTAAATTAATGGTAAATTCTAAAATAAAGCACCCCTCTTCGATTCAATTCTAAAAGAGGACATATCTGATATTGCACACTCCTCATGATATCACTACAACTACACTCATAAAACATTGTAATTGAGTTTGAAATTATGAAAGTTAGAAAGTGAAGAAAAGTGAACATAACAGTGCATGCAAATTTATTATGAAGAATTTAATTAAAAATAATGATAATACTCCATACCTAATGACTTATGTAAATTATAGAGGGGATTTATCATGTAAATTATATTATCATGTAAACTATAGAGGGGATTTATCTCCTCTAACAGAGTTAAAGAAATGTGATTTGTAGACCACCATTTATATGAAATTCTTTCTCTACAAAATCTCACTATTTTTTTTGATAGAAACGATTACAACATCATATTGTATTAATTACAAGAGAATCTATTACAATTAAGCATCATTAGCAAATACAATCATAGACTATAAACTATTACAAACTAACTAACATCTAAGTAGAGAAAACACCCACAGAGAACACCCACATACATCAGTGAATCGAACCCACAACCTTAACCAATTAGAGCATCTCCAATGTTGCACACAAAAATGCAGTTACTTTTACACTATTTTTGTGTAGCTACAGTAATAACACTCCAATGTACTGCACTATTTTTCACACAAAAAGTATATTCCCTAGAATATTTCTTTTTACACCTCATTTATACCAATTCTCTTATTTTACAAATAACACCCAACTTTAAGTTTATTGTTACGTATTCATCAAGTATAACTATTGTGTTGTTTTATGATATTACAATTTATTGTATTTTTGTAATTTAATAATAATAAATAACATTCTAATAACAAATTTTATTTTTAACTTATATTGTATATGCACTTTGTATTAGTTTTAATATATATATATATACATATATATTATTCATAATTAAATTAAAATCATATATAATAAATTAACAAAAATTACAAACATAGGACCAAATCATAACTTTTTCAAATTTTGAGGACCTAATAATATAGAACTTAATTGTCACTATACAAAATTATAATACTAAACTGAAATAAATAAATATTAATAAAAAACAAAAAAATGAGGGTCCTACCGACATAAAAATAGCGGAAATGAACAGTGTCACGCTACATATAGCGTGACACTGTTCATCTCCTCTATTTTTGTGTGGGTTTTGCTGTTACGTTGGAGCACCAAAAAGGTGAAATAACACAATTTTTGTGCTACCTTGGAGTTGCTCTTAGGCTAGGCATTATTAGCAAAAAATTTCACTATTAAAATGGAATAATTGTAACCAATAAATGTGATTTGTAGACCACCATTTATATGTGATTTGCCATGTCTAAAGCGGTTTCAAAAACCAATAAATTTTAGGAAAGTAACGATAGTATTTTGGAGTAATCCACGGACCCAACCCAACCCAACCCGTCTTGGAAACCCCTTTCCCTACTCCTCCATCTCACAAAAACTCCTCCATCTCACAACTTCGTCTACAATCATACAATCATTCTGTTCGCAACAAGCGCCGAAAACTAGGAGGAAGAGAAAGCCCATTTTTGCCTCTTTCTACCATTTCGGCTAGCTACAATCAACAGTAAGAACACTTTTGAACGCTGCTTGGCTTCAACTCTCACAAATTAATGTAAGAGGTTTCTTCAACTTTCAGTTTTTGTCTTCAATTTGTCAGTTTTTCTCTTCATTTTCAAGGTTATATGATATTTAAACTTGAAACTGCATAATCCCATTCCATTCTTCCGCTCTTCATTTAGGGCTTTGCCATGTCTGAAAGGATGATTACATAGTTGCATTTTTTCGATTATTTTGTTATAAGAAATTACAACATTTTTTCCGATGCAATTTCAATTTATTGGGTAGAGAGAGAGAGGATTTATCCCCTCTAACAGAGTTAAAGAAATGTAATTTGTAGACCACCATTTATATGAAATTCTTTCTCTACAAGATCTCACTATTAAAATGGAATAATTGTAAAATTTCTAACTAAATTTCCATACCGGTTCAACAGTTCATGTACATAAATTTCATATTTGTACACTTTTGATAAATGATGAATTTTTTTGGATGACATTGTTGGAACAAATCTTTATGATCTTTAGGATTTATCCCCTCTAACAGAGTTAAAGAAATGTGATTTGTAGACCACCATTTATATGAAATTCTTTCTCCACAAGAACTCACTATTAAAATGGAATAATTGTAACCAATAAATGTGATTTGTAGACCACCATTTATATGTATTTGCCATGTCTAAAACGGTTTCAAAAACCAATAAATTTTAGGCAAGTAACGATAGTATTTTGGAGTAGCCCACCAGCCCAACCCACGTCTTGGAAACCCCTTTCCCTACTCCCCCATCTCACAAAAACTCCTCCATCATTATAAATGGGCTAAAGAAATGTGATTTGTAGAGTGGGAGGGATTTACATGTTACATCACATCTGGCCATGTGGGACAATATCATTTGACTTTGTTAAAGTTAGCCATCAATATTTGTTATTGTTAGTTTAGTAATTACTAAGAAAATTTTAAATGACAAATTTCATTTTTAACAGCAAAGGAAGTCATTTTAGTTTGAAGAATAAAAATATATGAAATTACTTTAAAATATGTCGATCTTACCATGAAAGAAAGTGAAAAGCGAGAGTGTTCCGCTGAATTTATTTATCTTTCCTTCTCTTAATGCAATTTGGATTGTTTAAAGTAACAAAATTTATTCGTAGATTATTTTATGCACACGTATCGAGTGTGCTCCGGATATTAGTATACATAAACAAACCAAGCTTCCTTGGTCATATTAGCTTAACAAGATATCTTATGTACCAGTGTGATAAGTTGGCTCACTGTCAAAATATCTTAATTAAATTGTTTGATGATTCCTTGAGCGAAAGAGTAAGAATCATATTATAGCTTAAGAGTTCATGCGACCAATTTATTGTGGGAACATAGTCATTGCATAGAATCCGTTTTTGCGAGATTCCGCAATATTTGTGGACTATTTTACCATTCTAAAATGTACCAAAAACACAATTGAAAGATTTATTGTGGTAATTCAAAGGTGCAATATGCCAAATACCATATAAAATAGAAAATAGAGAAGAAAAAGAAGAAAATATAAGGAAAGAAAGAAAGAAAAGCCGAAAGGAGAAACAATCATCGCCGGAGTGGAGGCGACGACACCGAGTGGCGGCGAAGACAATGTGACGACGTGGGTGGGTAGGTATTTTCTCAGTTATTTTCTGATTTTGGTACGAAATTAGGAATCAAATAATCTAAAAAATTGAAAAAGAATTCAAGAAAGCGGTGAGCGCCATGGCTCTAGAGGCGCGCTATTTATACTTGGAAAATTTAAGGTGGACCGAGAGTGTTGCTCCCGGTCCATTTTACACCACACATTCAAAATGAGTGGGTGTGTTTCACACCCACCTCCCCTGTATAAACCACCTCACCCCAAATGTTTGTGTAGTGAAAAATGGACCTGGAGCAACACTCCCGATCCACCATAGAATTACCCATTTATAACTATGCCTGCCTGCCTGCCTGCCTGCCCGCACAGGTTTAAAGTTTTCATTTGAGGAAAACTTGGAAAAATAACAATTATTCTGTTGTTTTTGTTCATTTACGTCTGCTTATACGCAATCACTTTATTTATTTTTACTTTTGTTCTCCGGATTTATCAGACTTCATAACTGAAAATCCGACACATAGACTGAGAGAACCATCAGAAATCCAAATTTCGAAGGGACAGAAAAATGGCTGAAAAATTGGCTCCTGAGAAAAGCCACAGCTTCATCCATAATGGTATTATTGACCTTTTGAATGTGTAATTAATTTCATAGATAAATAAATGGGATAATGGAGTTGTGAAAGTGTTCCGGTTTCAGGGCAGAAAGTCTTCGACTGGGATCAAACGCTGGAAGAGGTGAACATGTACATAACTCTTCCACCAAATGTCCCAAAGAAGCTATTCTACTGCAAAATTGATTCCAAGCATGTGGAACTTGGGATCAAAGGCAACCCTCCCTACCTTAATGTTAGTTTTGCTTTGCTTTTTCCATTTGTATTGGCGCTTGCTTAACTGCAGTTCTAAGTGGTTATTTACTGTTTTTTGTTTTCCCGATGAATTGCAGCATGACCTCACTTCCCCTGTCAAGACTGATTCATCATTTTGGACTCTTGGTATTTTCTTTTCCGAAATCGGAGTCGTTGTCTGCATAGAGAATTGGGTTTATATTGGCGGAGTAATATCTTAATTTTCTTTTTGCCTTCTTGAAAAGTGTCGGAAGACGAAAAGAGAAGATGGAACCCATGAAAAAACAGAAAAATACAATCTTTAACTGCTCGAAAATGAAAGAAGAACAGTATGTAAATTGGCAAATTTCTATCTTAATTACATGTGTATGCATTTACATTATTTTTTGTTTGAAATCAATCATCAAAAAAAAGGTCGCTGAACATAGAAATCTAGATCATATGGCTAAGTATTTACCAATTTAATCTGCGATCCTGAAATTTAATGGAGGAACAGGTGTATTGTCATGACTATTGCTCTTAAGTTCTAAGTTTTAACCATAAAGTACGCTGATCAGCTGAAATTTCAGGAATTATATCTATTCTTGGAACTATCCCGTAATTTCTTGCATAGGCACATAACATGGACCAGTGGGAGTTAGTTGGTCAGTATATCAATTCACTGTGCTTAATGATTACATATGCTTCAACATAACAATGTGCTAATGGCCAATAAGCCAATTTGTGGTTCCTAGTGGGTGACTTTCACATTATTGTAACTTGTGATTTACGCTGCTGCAGAAGATGATGTAATGCACATTACCTTGCAGAAGAGGGACAAAGGGCAGACTTGGTCTTCTCCCATAATGGGTCAGGGCCAGTTGGACCCCTACGCCACAGATCTTGAACAGAAGCGCTTAATGCTTGAACGGTTTCAAATGGAGGTTTGTCATGTTAATTTCTTTAGCGAACAAATAACTCTCCAACTTCTGCGCTTACTGCTTGTATATGATTACATCTTTTAATTCTTTATTTTGTACTAGATTACTTCTGGGGCATGCATATATATGCTACTAAAATGAGGAGTTTCATCTTTTATCTTTAAATGTGGTGTGATGGCTTATTCTCAAGAAGCTTTACTGAAATGATTTGTTGTCTCTTTGTTTTCTTTGTCAGCTTGTTTTTTCAGTCAAGTCGTGGTACGTCTAGTGGCTTTTACCAAAAAGCTTAGTTATATTTCACATTATACTAGTTCTGGTCTATAATGCTATTAAGTTTCCCTTCCTGCTGATTATTAATCTGTGATGTAAGTGGTAAATGATGACTTTTACTTTAACATTGATTAGGCAATCTTGAGGTTAGGAAAATAGAATTCTAGGAGACTCGCTTATTATCCTCCCATGTAGTCCATGAAATCAATGTAGCTTTTGTGCAATTAAAACTAACCAGGTAAACCATGTTTGTTTTGAATTAACATAAACTCAAGCAGAGATATCTATATTATATATAGTTGAAGAAGGGTTTAGTGAAACCATTCTTTGGACTGGCAGCAGTTTTGGTAAAGCCTATGGACAATTATAAACTGAATTGGGTGTTCATGCACTTTTGATAGTTATAGTCCCACCTCATTTGTCTTGCTGACGTGTCATAAAAATAACTACATGGTCCATGAGACTAAGTATAGTGGATTGTTATCCATAGTTTCTAACTTTTACATGTTACTCCCTATATCTATCTCTCAATTTTTTTCTTTAATCACCTTAAATTTATGTTCCACCTCTTTCTTTTGCTACTTTTTATTCTCTTTTCTCATCTTTTATTTAAACATAAATTTTGTCAAAACAATTCTACATCGATTTTTATGTTTTTGCACACGCATAGAGTGTGCCCTTACCGGCTAGTTATTGAGAATCATCACACCTGTTACTTCAAAGGGGTAATGAATCCTTAGTGCATAAAGTCTAATAATCACAAAATTAGAAGAACTTAAATTTGGCACATACTCGTGTTATTTTCTCCAAATCCTCTCATTTGCATATCAAATATACCCTTTATATTTTCCCCCTTTTCGGCATCATTTTCCCTAATTTCATGAATACTTGTACTTGAGTTTTAGAAAGCCTATGATAAATTTCAACTTCTTTCGTGCATTTCTTGAGGTTGAAATCCTTACGATCCTTAACTTTCAAGTTATTTATAATGAGGAAATCAGTAAAGAATTTCCCCCTTCTTAACTTCAAATGAATCTGACATAATGAACTCTATTACTTGATAGCTGGTAATATAGAGAACAGTGGATCTCTCATGGTTTTGAATTTAATTTAATTTTCTTCCATGCTCTTCTTGTTGCTCTGTTTATTAGCTTTTCAACGACCTAAAACTTTGTAATATATGTTGTGGTTCCCTAATGCGTTCTCATCTACTTATAGCTGACTGGGGGCTCCTAGCTTTGTGCTGATAGCTTTATTTTCATCTGTCCAAAAATGCTCTTCATTAGCATGTAGCAGCACTGTCGTCCACTTAGCACAGTTCTCTTAAAAGTTCTGTATTTAGTACCACAAGTTCATATTAAAGTTTTAATGTTGATTCCAAAGACCACCCTGTTCTTTACTGACTCTTCAATTCCCTGAGACCAATTGTAAAATTGCAGATAAGTCTAGAACTACTCAAATTTGAATACTGATAATAGTGATTATTTTCCACAGTTTTCAGTGTTCGAGGCAGTTCACCTAAACATTTCTAATTTTATATTAAATGTAGCATTTTAGAAGACAAACCAATGATGTGCTTTTATGGTATAACACTGTAAACGAATACTCATAGATGAGTACTAACTCCATTATAGAGTTAGTTTAGTTGGGTTTGTTTTCTATTACTTCCCATTTTCCAGAGTCCCGATTCTCTCAGTTGGCCTTTGTTGAATTTCACCTTTGTTTCTTCAAAATGTTGAGTGTTATTTGTTATTTCAGTCTATTTTTCTAATTACGGGTGTTAGCTGAGGTTATAGGTTCTATAAAACATTTTATATTATGTTTGAGAGCTTATAAGCTCCTAAAATAATTCAGGAACCCCCCACTTTATACAATGTATGTGTACACTATAAAATTTAATATACAATGTTTATAATGATTATATTAGTGTCTATATACTTACCATAATATAAATGTAACTATATACTTACCTTAATATACTTCTACTAAAGTAATATACTATTTATTTTGATATAACAATCATGTATAAATTAATTAAACTAAAGTATTCAATAAAATTACATTTAGTACGTTAACATTTGAAAATCCATATACATTCAGTATTTATGAATTATGAATTTCATATTTGATACGTTATTAACCATAAGATGTTCTTTTGGTCATTTACCAGCAAAAAGACCTTATTAGCATTTTTTTATCAAACACGAAGACATCCTATAAGTTCTTAGAGCTTAATTTATCCAAACACTCATGAGCTTATTTTTAAGATGACTTATGAGCTTGTAAAGCTCTAAAGATTGTAAGCTCCTAAACTTAAGCTTAGCCAAACTCCCTCTTTAATGGGGTATGTTTAGTTGCATTTTTTACATGATCTCTGCAATAAAAAGGACTAATCATGTTTTTTGGGTTATTCATGTGACTATACTTGTATAGATATACTTCATTGTATCTTATTCAACATAATCTATACGCCAGGTGGCACAAAGATTAATTCTATAGTGGTTTATGTATGTTCATTCTTACAGTTTTATTGTAGATATTCTTATTTCGCCAAAACAATTGCCTTTTTATTCATGTTAAACGTTTTACTTTATGCATGATTAAATGTTCCCCTCACTGGCATGCATGTTGGCATATTTTTGACTTACATTACGGTTTACATGTATGCTTTCACATCCATAAATCATGATGAAATCAACATTTTCCTTAGAGCATTCAGATACGTTTTGAACAATATTTCCTCCTCCAAAATGAATCAAAATTTATGTTTAACGTTCAATAAGCTTTTAAATACAAGATAATTCTCATTTTGTAAAATCTTGTGGCATCTTAAGGTACAGAAATGAAGAAAAACATTCATGAGTTGTTTCTAGTAATCAAACATGCCCACAAGCTAAAATTCTTTTAACCCCGAGGTTTGTTCATCTCAACCCATTGGTGCATGTGAAAGCATGAATCACGCCTCCACCCCTTACTTTCTTTCAATATCGTTTGTTTCTGGAATTTTTCTTGTGTAATGGCTCCCTATTCCTTCTCACTATCTTCCCCTTTTTCATTATCACCGCTGTGAAATTCATACCTGACCTGTTTTTTAATGTTTTCTTTTGCTTTAAGTGCAAAACATGATACTAAACTAAGAATTAAGAATGCTCTTTTGCCATTAATTTTCAGTGGATACTACATAATTCGACATTTTAATTAGTTGTGAGATGACATTGATGGTTATGCATGTGTCAGAAATTGAGCCCATAAGATATGAAGGAATTAGAAAGTAAAAAGTCTCAGTTAGAAGATATTACATCTATTATGTATGTACTTAGTTACTCAAGTAATGCAAATTGATAAGTACTGTATTGAGTGGCAGCATCTGGGAAATCACATTGACACACAACCAAACGTGAAAATGTTACATGAATGAGCTTGTGCTAGAAAGTGTGGTTTCTCTATGACAATCTAATCTTGCACTTACAAAATTGGCCTCACATTTGTTCTAAGATGTAATTTTTTTTCTCTGCAGAACCCAGGCTTCGATTTCTCGCAGGCGCAGTTCAGTGGGAATTGCCCAGACCCAAGAACATTTATGGGTGGTATCAATTCTACTTGATAGAATATATACACTGCGTGCTTTCATTTTATGTAATCTGGAACATCTTTACTATTGGGCTCTTTGCAGTTATAAGTGTGTATGGATTCGTTGAAGTGAAATCTTGACTGTTGCAGTGCCTAAGTTAATGAATGTTGTGAACTTATTGGTATAAATTCGCTATGTATAATCGAAATATTAGATGTTCATGCACTTTAACCTTAACGGTATACTTTGCCAAGATAAAACTTTCAAATTATGTGGCAGTTAATTCTGGGTGGAGGGTTCTTGCTTTATTGGTAAAGAAGTGCAGTTTCGCATTTTGATTTGCTTTGTTGGATAGACATTTTTTTCTGAGATTCAAAGCTTTATCAGTCCAGTGGAAGTTGACTAAACCCGTTGATCCCTCAACTCCTTGAAGTCCAAAGAACAGATTGGGTAGCTTTCTGGAGGTGCATGCCTTGTTCAGATTTGTGTGCCTTAGTTGCTTTTTCAGCTCTACTATCTTAGACCCTGTTTGCCTTTGCGGTTGACAAGAATTGTGTGTGAGACTGTAAACATGATTTTGACGATTGTTTGGGGGGTAAATTATGTATTACCCCCATGTTAGTCTAAAAAGCACTCGTGTTAAAAAGCAAATCACACCCCCTGTTTTATAAAACTTTGCAGGAAACCCCCCCCCCCTCCGGTTTAGAAACTAACGGAGAGTATGTCGCATGCACGGGTTTTGCGATTTGAAATGCCTTTGGTGGTCTTTTCACAGTAAAATGCTAGAGAATCTGATAAATACACCACTGTTTAAGTTGTACATATGGAAGAATTTTAGTCACTTTGTTTGAGCCTTTTTTTAGCTTGAAAAAAAACATAAAAAAATCCCCTTGAATCGAATTATTTTACTATAATATCAAAAAAAGATAATGTCACTTATAGTCCCCAAAGTTTCACATTTGTTTCACTTCTCTAAAATCAAATTTAAGACACTACCGTCTTTAAAGCTATTAAAATTGTCTCGCTTTAGTCATTCTCAGTGATTTTTGATTGGAATTGTCTGTTTTAGTTGCATTTTGGTTTCCCAATTATTAACTTTGTATCACTTTGGATTCTAAACTCAAAAATGTAGAAAAAATTCTGTTTTAGACAATTTTACAATCTACTTTATTTTAACTATTATTACTTAACTAATATAAATTAATATATACTTATAGGTAATATCTCATAGAAGGGTAAAAAATTAATATATATGAATAATTAATTCCTAAATAAAAGGATAAAAACAAATACTTTATTTTAGTGGTTATTATTTAACTAGTATAGACTAATAGTCGATGTCAAAATAAAATGATAAAAAATAATAATTATTTTTTTACTCATTAAGTAATTAAATAATTATGTAATCATTCAATTAATTATTTTAATTAATATAAATAACATTTTTTACAAATTACAAACCAATTAATATTAACTTAGTTTAATTTGTAATTATAAGATAAGTATTTTAACAAACTACGTAAAAAAATATTAATTAACAATTAATTAGATATTTATTACACTAAAAGATAATTAATTATTTATTGTATAATAATAACACTTGAATTATATTTTTATTGGAAAAATATAATTTTAGGAACATCAGTGATAATGTTAGCCGTGTAAAAACTTATTCTCTACTCATTTGGACATCATGCCTTATATTAACTAGTCGCCATAGACACTCGCGAAGCATGTGCAAAAGATAAAAAATGATATAATTTTTTTAAATTAATTTTAAGAAAAAATGTCACTTATAATCCCTAAACTGTTATGTTTGTCTTACTTACATTCTTAAACTAAATTATGTTACGTTATCGTCTCAAGTAATAAGTTCGTTTCACTTTAGTCTTTCCTGGTGATTTGTGATCGGTTCAGTCGGTTTTGAGTTGCACTTTGGTTCCTAAAGTATCAAATTCATATTACTTTGGTCCCTAAACCCAAAAAAGCGGGACAATTTTTATTTTTGGCAATTTTACTATCCACTTTAATTTTCGTTGTTATTATTTAACTAATATAAATTAGTATATACTTATAGGTAATGTCTCATATAAAGATAAAAATTAATATATATTAATAATTAATTCCTAAATTAAAGAATAAAAACAAGGGTAAAATACATTTACCCCCGTGAACTATAGCCTTCGTAACAAATAACCACTTAAAAAATACATATACCCCTTTCTATATTTTAGAACTGTTTAATTACGATTAACCATTATTCTTCTTTTTATTTTTTCATTTCTTTACCAGTTATTTTTCACATTTTTTTTATAAATACATTAGTTAAAGTTTACCCACCACATCAATAGTAATTAATTCATACTTAATAATTAAAAGTATCTTTTATACTACAATTAATTTAATTTGGTGGTAATACATTGTATTAATATTTGACAAAATTCAACTAATGCATTGCCACAAAATTAAATTATTCCAGATAGATATTTATAATCTCTTATATATATTTACACAATATATATGTATCTTTAATACCCTAATATGGTACAGTATATGTTGAAATTAATTCAAACATATATTGTAGTAAACTAGAGTAATAAAAATACATATTTATGTTATCAGAACAAGACGTGTTTGAGTTATATTAATGCAAACTTATATTATTACTGAATTTATTTATGGTTAGTGCTAAAAATGTTACCAATTATTATATTGTGTAAATTTTAATTAATGCATATACTAAAAGAATTTAAGAAAAAAAATGGCGGAATTTCTAAAAATATAGGAGGGGGTAAGTAAGTGTATTTTTAACTGATCATGGAGGTATGTATTTTTAACAGATCAGGGAGGTATATGTCACAAGGACTATAATTCATGGGGCAGAATGTACTTCACCCTAAAAACAACTACTTTACTGTAATTGTTATTATTTAGTTAAAGACGATGGAGCACAAAATAAAAAAATGTCCAAGGACCAGCACATTAGCCTATTTCTCTGAGATCATATTAAAAAATATAAAGTCTTAACATAATTATCCAAGAAAGTAAAGTAGTTACATGGAAGACTCCATGAACACAACAAGAAACTAAAATATCAGAGCTCAATTCTAACACGTATATAAAAACTAATCATAAATTATAAGATTAAGATACTAAATTAAAGAAAGCACAAAGCTATATTAAATAATCACATGAAATAGCAAGACAAATATTTAAGCTTTTAAAGAAGATTACTTCTTGAAGAAAAGAGAGAAAAAGACGGCCGTGAGAGAGAAGAGAAAAATTCATTTTTGGTCTCATAGGAGTCGGCTCAAAACACTTTTAGTCCCACAAAACTTTCTATGACATTTTTAGTCTCATAAGAGTGAAAAAGTGGCATTTTGGTCCCAAACCCCACTTTTTGGACGGAAATTAGGCGCGTATGACCAGGTCGCGTCGAGTCTATTCTTGGAGGCAAATTCAGCGTGTGGGAGCGCGTGTTGGATGCTTTTGTGAGGGAAATTTGGCTTATGTACACCAAATGGAGGGGAAAATGGTCATTTTCCTCATTTTCTTTTCCCTCATTTCTCTTAGCTCCAACGAGGAGAGAAATCAACACAAAAATGTCCCAAAGCTCATCAACATTTCCTCTCTAAACAAATACACTGCACATATGCGAATGTTGTCAACCCAAAACGGCGAGGGTGAGAACGTCATGGACCAAAATATATATTCCCTCTCACTATCTTTCCCCTTTTCCATTATCACCACTGTGAAATTCATACCTGACCTATTTTTTTTAATGTTGCGGAGTTAAAATCACCTATTTTTTAATTGGGGAAAGAATCCAAATGAAGAACAGCTAAACAAAATGGATTATTCAGCTCTCCCCAAAGTTGTCCATTCAGACGCCAACACATCTTCAAAGAAACCATTGCAATTATGAAAGGGAAAGTGTGTTATGCTTCAAGAATACCCTAACCCAATCAATTTCTGGGTAAGGATGAAGCCAGAGAGTTTCTCGCGAGAGTATGGGCTGATAGTTTTGATGAAAAAAAGGAGTGATTCAAGAAATTGCTTGAGACAAAGACAGATAAGGAACTTGCAGAGAAACTGGGCAAACACTAGATTTTGGATATATCTAGATGGGCAGAGGATTTTATGTTGCATTGCCATTCAGTTGATGAGCTGATAAGGTATCCATTCCTTTTTAATTTTGGAATCGATTATAGGCATAGAGGATATGCCTTGTTTTTGTTGCATAGGCAAGAGTCGCTTGTGGTCCTATCAATGCTTTACCCTACTTTAGAAGAGGCATGGAAAGCTTTATTAGAGATCAACTTACTCCAATCAGTCAAGACGGCTATGTGTTTCATCCAAGATAAAACTTTGCTCAGCGACTCCAGATTGATTTGAATGAAGACGCTTCCACTAGCAAGTGTGATGCCTTTCCAGGACTAAGCAAAGCTAATAGGCACCTCACCGACGACCATGTAGAATTCCATAAAGAAAGACGAGCGATAGAGGAGAATGGCCAATCGCTGGATATCACTTTTAACCAACCCCTTGGTATTAGTGACTTCCATGGGTACAATTTGATTCCAGTCTTATTTTGCGAACATAACATCTTAGTGGCCAAGTTTATTTATTTAATCAGGCCAATGGATCAGGAGCTAGCCCAAGCGCTCATGTCCTTTTTTCTGGACTTCAAGAGCTTGTATATAACTGACATAGAGTTCTCGAAAGACGTTGATCTAGCGTTGAGTACTGAAGCACACGAAGACACTATGATGTTTATTCCGCAAACATTTTATCAAAGTCCAAGGCATGTTATGGAGGCAATTGGCCCACTTTAGGTTGTGCCGGTGAGAAGAGATATTCCTGTGAAGATCATAGAAGTTGAAGCAGGGCCGGATCCTACTTTCGAGAACGCTGAGATTGTACACGATGATATTCAGATGGAGGATGCCCCCAGCGTTACAGTAGTTGATACGTCCGTTGGTGAACAGTTTGTTCAGATTGAGGAAGCGTTTAGCGATAGAAGAAGTACACGATAAAATAGCTGCAGACCCTGAAGAACCTTTCATCCCCGATAAATCCAAAGGAAAGACTGCTGTTTCAAGCTCTTATGGACTCATTCCGTCCCCAGAGTGTTCTTCTTCATCTGACTTAGATTCAGAGAGCGATCAGGAGGTAAGAGACTTCAGACGAGCGGTTATGAACTCGCTCAACACTATTGAGGGTCCCTTCTCCAAGATGCTATATAATGATGATTTGCACATCAAGTTAGTCTCTGACACCCGAAGACATAATATTGCAATGCTGCAACCAAGAGTATTAGATCAATACTGGATTGCATGGTCCCGTTAATCATTGGTCTCTCCGAGGAGTTCAATAGCTCCTTAGCAAAGAACACATCAGCATGGTCCCGTGATTCACATATTATAAATGGAGCCAGTGTCTCATTTTGAAGAAGTAGCTTGAAATACTATATACTTCCGAGATAGCCTTCTTTTGATGTTGAGTTTTTGGAAGGTATGGGTTTTCATACGTAACCCCTCCGAAACCATCAATTATAAAAAATCATGGCTTAGATTCTATCATATGATACATTAACCGAGTCCTTCTGGATAGCGAATGAAATTTTCCAGATATAACACATATAAATAATTTGTGCTTTCAATTTACACTATCAATGTAGTCGCTTCTAAGCTAATCCAACATTGACTTTAACTAAAAACGCCAACTTATATTTAATTTAAAACTCTTAAACTATAGTCACTAATTGATAATTTTGAATTAAGATGACACTTTCATAGCTATTAATGTAAATAGGATTCTATCTTTTCAGATGGGAAGGGACTAGGGAGTGAATCCGTATAATTTGAATTTAGAAGTTTTATTGTACAATATAAGAATCTGTTTCCTTTATGTAGGGGTAATGTTGTCTTTTTGCATGAATTATGGAGTTAGAACAAAGTTTTTAGATAAAGTAAGAATAATTAAAACGTGGAGAAGAAGTGCAGAGTAACTTGAATAAAATTTCTATATTTTATTTTATATGTGCATAATGTAGTTTTATGTGTGATTACATATTATTTCATTTGGAAGTAGAAATAATATAGATCCACGTATCCGATTTTAAAAATATGGCTTTTTTATACATGTGCCTTCTATTTTAAAAATAATTTTTTTTATATCACTAATTGATTTTAACAGTTTGATAGATTAATGGTATTTTTTTATTGTACAATATTCTGTTGGAAATAATCTTTAAAATTTCCCAACATCATTAAACCTTATTTTATGAGATATTTGACCACCTTAATTTTATCATTAGTGGGCATATTTATAATGTGATTATGATGATTTTTATTGTATTGTTAGTGGCCTATTAATATTTTATAACGGTCAAATATTATTCTCCTATATAAAGAGGTCATAGTCTTTTGTATTGGCACAAGTAATACAAGTGGTACAAGTGAGATTATGAGTTCTTAAAATGATTTTCATTTTAATCCCACAAGAGTGTTAGTGTTTTGGCAACGTGATGGTGGACTGGTTCCTAGTCTCCTCGAGGACGTGCACCCGAGATGAGACACCGCTGTGAGCTAATGGGTTTTATCTTGGAGTCGTGATCAGCCGTCAGAACCTGCATGTAGCGAGGCAATCATGACTTTAGAACAGCGACATCGTCGTGACTCTCCATTGCTCCAGCGTCATATTTACCAAGTTTTATGTGGTGTGATTTATATTTATATATTATGAAGTTATGACAATTATATTATATATATTGTTGAGATTATTTTATTGTTCTTTAAACACAAATCACAAAATTATTTACAACAATCTAAAGTCACGAGTGTGATTTGTATTTAAATAATAGTGATCATAAAAAAGAAGAAAAAAAAATGTAATACATTTTTTTGTTGTCTTGCATGTGAATTACTTGATGAGTTTTAACACGAATCAAATGCTGACCATATTATCCTAGCCTGAGGCCAAAGAAGCTGTGTTCTTACTAGAACTGATTCATGTCATCAAGAAAAATGGTATGCTACTTTCTTTGTAGTCAAATGACAAGGTACGCTCCCTCTATTATTGGAAGTTGATGCATTCGGTTTTAGAATTTGACTGCATTTGTTGAGGAATATGAAATGGTAAAGTATTACAACAACTATACAAGAAAATTATGATAATTGAGTAATTGTTGTCAATCTGATTTATATATTCTAACAATCTGTATAAGTTATATGATGCTAAGAAAGGAAATAGCCATTTAAGTAATCTAAAAGTTTTTGTATCTTGGTTGACCGAATATGTGATATACTACAGAGAAGTGATCTACAGTAAAATACTATATGAGCATAAGGCTAAGCCATTTTAATTAAATTTGGTATAATAGAATAATGCATTAATATGCATGTGAGTCTAATAGTCCTAAATAAAATATTAGTTTAATTTGACAATCTCTATTTCTTTAACGGCTAGTTTTTTCTTTTTTTTTTTTTTAAGAATGCTATAAAAGTGTTTCAATACCAGGCTCTACAAATTCCATAAATTATTAGTTTTTGGAAATTAAAGCAAGAAGCATGCTTTATCTTGATCTTGCCACATAAAAATGTTTGATTTATATTTGGTTAAGTTACAGAATGCTTAATTATAATATATTTTATATAATTAAGAGTTATACCTCCAACAGCTAGTTTGACCATGCCTTAATGTGGATACTAAGAAATTAATGAATTATTATATTCTTTTAATTTGAAGTTATACTAAATATCTTAAAAAGGGAAGTAAATACGTCCATGTAGTCACTTGATTTTCCCATGTATGAACATGTGATTTCATTGCTGTAAGTTATAAGCTAAATCTCTGAATGTTAGTATGTGCTTAAAGGATAACGCTCTAAGGGCTAGTACTTGCTCTAGAAGTTACTATTTAGGATGCATAGTGGACAAATTTATTGCGTTCATTATTATTATTTGGAGATTGATTAAAATGTATGTGAAACGGTCACCCATGCCTCCCTGAAATGAATTGTTTATTTTATAACAGCCGGAGATAAATGCATGTATAATTGGTACCTATATAAACATAAATTTTATAAATAATGAGTTCAACTGATATAGATGAATGATTCAAGGGCTATGAGAAATATGGTATGAACTGCTCTATACTGCCAATATGTTCTACAAATTATGTATTTTGTCTAGTTGATGATTTAATAATTGTTAATGTATTCCCAAATGATAGCATATGTCTCTAAAGAAAAAATTGGTAGCTATAGATTTATATTAACTATAGTTCTTGGTAAATAAATTTACTGAAATATTATTATTTGGGGCTAATTATCTCTAGATGATGAGATTATATTTCAACATTACAAATGATACTAAAATGATACGTGTGTCGGTGTGTATTATATTGAATACAAATGGTTTAAACTTTGATTTTGAACTATGTCATTTATTGCTCTGTGTTAAGTTAATCACATTTGTAATATAATATGTGATTCTTGTGTAGCGTACAATTGAGGTAACGAGGTATATCTATGCAATTATTTAATTTCTGTTAGTCTCTAATATTTCTGATAAAAGTTGGAAAATGTTGCAACAGTGTTAGAATTTCTAAAACCTTATATTAACTCACATATCAAAGATGGATGTATCTCAAAATTGTTTAACATATGTGAAATCGATTGTAGTGAAATTTCTAGAATTTTTCCAAATACAGAGAAATGTGGGGGATTATGTTGATCTCATTCAATATGAAAATAATATTTGAGACATGTTTTATGTGATTTTAAAGTGCCAAAGATAAGCACACTTGAAATTGACACAGAAAATAAGTTGATGGTCCAAGAGACTTGGAGATATTTCAAAGCTAACAACTTATATTAAAATATTATTTCTTGTGAAGTTCACCTTTGAAGTGCAGGTTGTTGCTTATGAAACAAAAGTATACAAGAAGATGAACCATAAAAGAAGAGAACATAATATTTCCATGTGATGGAAAATTGCCGGGCATATAATAATTTTATTCCATGAGATGGAATTGAGGCATAATAAAACTTTATTACATGAGATGGAATTGCGTCGAGGACTAGCATAACGAGAGGCTATATCCTCATCATCGAGGGTGATGGGCAAAGCCCATAAGGGAGTCATCCCGGGAGTAACCCAACCTCTGTGATTGGCGATCCCATGAAAGAGGTTCAATGGGTAGGAACAACCCACAACGCGTGACTCAAATATAAAACACATTATTTTGAGGAGAGTATCTAAAGAGATGCCTCCTTCCCATCCCTAAGGTGAAGTGCTATTAAAGGGGAAAAAAAGTGTGATGTTACGTTGGGTTTTGACCCTTAATGAGACCAAGGCGAGAATTCGCAGGGTAGAGGTCACACGTATCCTTGGAGGTTTCACCTAAGTGAGAGTCGCCTTGATGGCGGGGGCTATGGGTTTGGGCTAACCCTAGAGACCTCACGAGAATCAGGATCAGTGCGCATGGCCAGATACCGCGCTAACCCGCTATAAGCATGTCCTAAAGTCCATACCGTGTGTGTGGTAATTGAAGTTTGGCCCAAGGGACCTAATTCAAGGCCGAGTCCATTATGGCTCCCTCAAACGAATATTGCTATCACTAAGTGTAGGTTCAAGCCCGGAAGGCACCTGCACCGATTGCATGGTATAAGTTGCCACCATATTTACTTATTGAATTTAAGAAATTTTAAATCTTGTGGGGGATTTTTGGAAATAATCTTTAAAATTTCTTTAAATTATTATTTATTTCCAACATTTTTATTTTTTTCATAATGTGCCATTTTAATTTATATTTATTTTAGACTAATAACCTCATTAAACCTTATTTTATGAGATATTTGACCACCTTAATTTTATCATTAGTGGACATATTTATAATGTGATTATGATGATTTTTATTGTATTGTTAGCGGCCTATTAATATTTTATAACAGTCAAATATTATTCTCCTATATAAAGAGGTCATAGTCCTTTGTATTGACACAAGTAATACAAGTGGTACAAGTGAGATTATGAGTTCTTAAGATGATTTTCATTTTAATCCCACAAGAGTGTTAGTGTTTTGGCAACGTGATGGTGGACTGGTTCCTAGTCTCCTCGAGGACGTGCACCCGAGATGAGACACCGCTGTGAGCTAATGGGTTTTATCTTGGAGTCGTGATCAACCATCAGAACCTGCACGTAGGGAGGCAATCGTGACTTTAGAACAGCGACATCGTCGTGACTCTCCATTGCTCCAACGTCATATTTACTAAGTTTTATGTGGTTTGATTTATATTTATATATTATGAAGTTATGACAATTATATTATATATATTGTTGAGATTATTTTATTGTTCTATAAACACAAATCACAAAATTATTTACAACATATTCAGTCAGTATATATAAATATTTGTAATAATATTCCAAATTTAAATAAAAAAAATATTCTCTTTGGTGAAAAAATAAAGTATTATTCATAAGGAATGGTTTATGAATGTATATGGGAAAGCGAACATGTAATAAAGGAGTATGATTCGAGTTTTAAACTAATAACATTACATGTGTATTAATTAATTAGGTTAAAAACGATGGAGATGCATAAGAGTATACATAGCATGTTGGTTTGATTATAGTAGGTGAGAGACAGACAGGAGCACATCTTGAAATTAATTAAAGGCACCAATATGATCCATCACCGTTGATAGATAACTTGATTTCTTCAACATTTGTTTCAATTACTGGCGGTATGTACGGAAAAAGCTTTATTAGGAGAGTCAAAACCCATTTCGTTTATTTTTATGTCTCGATGGGAAATAATTTCCGTAATCGGGAACTATATACCCAAAAAAAAAAAAAAAAAAATTAATTAAAGGCAAATAATAGCGACCACGTGCGCTCACTACTTTCAATATCTGTCTTTCTTCTGCTTTTACTCCCTCTCCCTCTACTCTTCCAACAACACTACTGTACTAGTTAGTAGTTATCAGGTCAAGATTTTGCAGTGGCTGGCTCCCCTTAGTGGAAGATTAACAATGGCTGTGAGTGATCGTGATCTTTCCTCCATTTTCTTGATCTATATCTTCTTTACTCTTACTTCATACCATTAATGCTGTTCAATCAGCTTTCACCGCATTTCTCAGTTTCATTTCTTTTGATTTGTCAGTTTTCTGGTTGATTTAATTTTCTTTATGAAATTATTGGATAATTAAAAAGATCTTCTTGCATATTATGTTTCTTTCTTGTTATTACTTATTACATTAACTTCAATGGGCTTTTGTAAAAATTCTTGTTGATTTACCTTTCGGGCATGAAACAAGAAAAGAGTTGTGAACTGAAGTATAATTGTGGCTTAGATTAGGTGATCTTGGTGCTGGATTTGGAATCAAGAAATCTTGTTTGTGTCACGCTCTGGGCCCGCGAGCCCGTTGGGCGCGATGGTGGCCTCCGAAGCCACTGAGCGTAACCTGAAATTGGGCACTTGAACCAGAGCTAAAAAGGGATATCCCATGTTACACTTGACTTCTAGGAAACTCTTTATATACTAATTTAATTTTCATACATTTTCCCATGTGAGATAATGTTCAGGGGCGTCATAGTTGTGCCATTGAGCATGATAGATTAGTGTCATTATGTTTGAAAACATAGAAGCAATGTCAATGAAGACGTGTCTTGATCCAGAAAAGACGACATTTTTCTCTAATGAAACAGGAAGCTTATCGAATTTAAATGCACTGCTAGCGTTTAGTAAATCCTTACATTCTTTTCATCACTTCTTAATTATCAATGACATTTAAGACAAAATCCCAGTCTATAGATACCTAATGGTCCATATGGCAACTCTGTGTAGGGCTTTAAAACCACTGATCTCGTGTAGACTAAAGCTAGACTTTCTTATTGGGAGTTCAGAAAAATCTTGATGAGATGTTACCTTCTTCTCAGATTTCATTTGTTCGGGTCTGGTGAACGTAATATTAATTAGTGGAAACTAGTTGCCAATTATTTTAGGAAGCAAGGGGAGTGGTCAGTTGTGTTTAACCAGATGGCTAGTAGTCATATGTTGTGAATCAAAGTTTATGGATAAGGTCGTCAAGCAATGAAATGTGTTAATGATTTTTGGATAAGTAGCTTTTTAATTCTTCCTTCATTTTCTTTTATGGACAGTGGACAGCCTGAGATTGTTTGCAGTGTACAAGGTTTTGAATTAATTTAATCCTCCTGTTTTTAAATTTTCAGAAAATTGTCATGATAGTAAACCATTTTGAAATTAACGTACTGAGATATCCTTACACGATAGCTACTGATCTTGGAAGCATAGATGTTAATGGCGCGCCATGGCGCTAGGCGCTCATGGCGCCCCCTCAGCGCCTTGAACTATGGCGTGGTGGACCTCCTCAACTTGGCGGACGCCTTAGGCGCCATAAGCGCCATGGCGAGCGCTTTCAAGACGCTCGCCTTTGTCGCAATACAGAATAGCTTAAAAATGGTTTGAAATTTAGTCAAAATTGGTCAACATTATAAAATTGGGGGCAAATTGGGGCAAAATTGGGATAAATTAGTTAAAATAAAAATTACCCAACCCAAAATAATTTCAAAACCCTACTCCTCTCACCTCTCCGCTCAAAACCGCGCCTCCTTCTGCTCTCGTGCCGCCCATCGACTTCTCCGTCCGTCGACTTCGCTCTAGCAGTCGCCGTCGCCGTCTGTCGCGACACCCGTCGCCGCCGGTGCGCAAGTTTGTTTGTTTGATTTTTTTTCCCCATTTTTCAGTTATTATATATAGTATACTAACTATATGTGGATGAGGATGATGATATAATTGGTGAGGCCCATGTGGATGAGAATGATGGTGGTGGATGATGATGAGCACGAGGATGGTGGTGGTGGTGGTGAGGAGGACGAGGAAGAGGAGGAGGATGTCCCGTTAGCAAGTTTAGATTTAGATGATTAGAGTATTAATTTAAACTTCTAGACTATTTCTATATTTATTGCTTTGAAATGCTTATGTGTGAAATACTTGTTATTTATATTTATGATTATTATTGTTAAAAAAGTAGCATATTATTTATTTTATTATTATGTATAATTATTTTTTTCCTCGATAAGGCGTCGCCACACCGCGCCTCGCCACGCCATACGCCATGGGACCCTTGTCTTCACGCCCCGCCATTCGCCGTTAACAACTATGCTTGGAAGAGATCAAGGGCCTATTTTGCGTTTCTGTTTTCATGTTTTTTTTTTATTACTTTCCTCTAATTCCGAGGACCAGTCTTCGCGAACTTTCCAAAACCATTTCCAATGTTTATTGTCTTCCCTTTTATTCCTCCTCATCCCTCTGCCTCCAGCGCCCTTCGGAAAAGAAACGATTATGAAGTTCAGAAAATCATTTTAGTAATATATTTTGTACAACTTGAAGATTTTATCCCTAGTTTTTGAAGATGATACATATAGATGTGTGAATAACAAGAACCAAGCTTAACTACAAAGTTATGTTAAAGTTTAAGTCATCAAGTCTTGGGACTCTTGGAGTATCCTAATCATGTGTACTTTGATTATCCAATGTGATAGCTTAAAGGATGCAGTCCTAATAAATTTTCCTGATCGTTAGTGATCTTCGCTTAATCATTTTAAGCTTATCGTTATGCCCAATATTCTCTCTCCTATTCATATAGATTGCATTCTCAGTACTGGTTTCCTCTTTCAACACGCTCTTCTCAAAATTTGTTTCACATATTGATGCTCGATAACTCTGCTGATAGAAGCTTTGATTTGCATCAATACATTGTTGTTTGGTTGTGACCAGATTTTGCTCTCAGTGATTACACTTTGAATAATTGAAATGGTAAAGGAAAAGGTCAAAAAACTAAAGCACAAAGTTACATAATTGAAAGTGAGAAAATAATTCTTCGTTAGTGCTTTCTGCACTTAAATCCAAGGTCCAAACATATAGCCTAGGTACCAACTGGTATTCTGCTGAGGGACACTTTGTTAATAAAAAGTGTTCAAATCTGCACATATAGCCGGATATTGCGAAAGAGGTTCCAATTTTAGGGAATTTCAGAATCTAGGAGGATTTCCAAAAGAAAGAATGAATCTCATGGAACTCCCAAGTTAGTTTCGTTGGTCAATGAAATCATATATCAACTATCTGACAGTACTGTAACACATGATATAAAAACATGAATATTGGAGAACAGAAAAGATTCCAAAATTTCGTGTCATGATCCAGTGTCTTGGACAGAGACACAGTATTCACTGGAAACATAAACAAAGAAGGTATCATTTCAGTCCCAAGTTTAACCTCGAAACAAGAAGGATTTTCTGTCATTATAAATCTATAACGTTCTACTCCTTAATACCCTTGAATTCTCAATTTATGCTTGCTATAATCAAGTTGTTGCCTATATTTTGCGGCATACATGTCGGGGTTCCTTAAGTTGAATTAAACAAGGACGGTGCCTAAATAAATGTGAAAGCAAAATTAAATATCATAAGATAGATGAACGATTTATTCTATTAGCTAAATGGTGAAGAAATGCCCTTATTATGTATCCTACAGATCAATAGCAACAATCATTGTTTATTGAGATCGTGATGTTTTAATGTTATCAACTCACTGACAGCTTGCTATTAAAGATGGTGGCTATTAAAAAAGATTGCAGAAAATTATTATTCTGAGTTACATAAAGTAAATTCACTTTGATATGCATAGAGTAACTAATCAGAAAATGAGCACTTATGCAAATTTTGTTATTGATTTTACTTTCACTTGCATTGAAATGTGCTTGATATTACTTCATGATTCTTGGAGCAGAACCCACAAGTACCAAAGTTTGGCAACTGGGAAGGTGAAGAAGTTCCCTACACTACTTATTTCGATAATGCCAGAAAGGGAAAGAAGAGTGACCATACTTTCCAAACTGATCCTCAAGAAGTTGAATCGAAAGGCCAAAAAGCACCTGAATCAAAAACTCCAAAGCACGAGCGACGGTCAAGCCGAGACGAATTTGAACCGAGGAGATCGACTAGTTCACCTAAGGCAACGGGTCATAAACCTTCAATCGACTCTCAAGAAGTGCTTAGGCCAAGGCACGATCGTCGTGTAAGTCGAGAAGAAGGTGATATGAGAAGACTTTCTCAAGAGAATTCGGGCCATAGAAATAACTCTAACTCGCCTCGCCATCATCTTGGTTCAAATGGGGAGACGCCTAGGAGGGTTGCTTATCGGGGGTCTGATCGGAGCGTAGATCATTCGCCACATCACCCGCATTCCCGGGAAAGAGTTGGAGGAAAAAATAGTGGAATTTCTTCTCCTTCTTGGGAAAGGAAAGCTTCGTCTGAAGGAAGCCATGGGCTGGCACCCTCTACTCCTGGAAGATCCCGGTTGAGATCAGTTACACGAGGCGATGACTCAGTAATGTCCTTTCTTTTCTTATCTATCATTTTAATTTTGGATTAAAACAATAAAAATGTTTCCTTGCATCCAATGTTGTACAACTCAATCTTATGTTTCTAGTTTGTGCATGTTGGAAAGTAATTATGGATAACCTAGTAGATAGCATCCTGAGGTGTGTTAGGTATGTATTGTAGTATAAAAAAGGAAATGAAAATGATATTGTCAAGTTTGAGATTCTACATTGTATTACAGTTAAAGTTTGGTTTCGGGAAGTCGTATTAGACTGAAAGCTGAGACCCTTAGCTGATTAATTGAATTTAACAACACAAATAAAGGGTAAATTACATAGACACCCTTGCTTGAGTTCCTAATTACGAAAAACACCTTGGGGTTTGAAAAATAATATAATTTTCCTGTCAGTAAAGTATATACAATTTCATTCCCCAGCAGCAAAAACAGTTTATTATTTCACTAATTGTTTTTTGAGTTGTTGAGATCTGACGGGTGTCTTGGTAATATGTAAAATGTTGGGGGCTCGTGGTAATTACACATTAAGTGAGGGGGTGTGCATATAATTATCCCTAAAAAAAGGTTTGAGTATATCTTGAAACATCATATTTGTCTTTGAGTTTTGAAGAAATAAATCTTCTCAAGGCTATATACCTTAACTTGTACGATGTTCTTTCTTGTCCCTCTATTACAAATTCATCATCTTCTGGTGCATGTGGCAGCCCGATCGAGGCCCTGCTGTTCCCAAATTCGGTGATTGGGACGAGACTGATCCAGCAGCAGCAGAAGGATATACTCACATTTTCAACAGAGTGAGAGAGGAGAAAAATAGTGAAACGGGGAAGGTACCCGTCATGCCAACTGAAGCATCATACCCCAATGGTCACAAACAATATGGAAATGATAATGCAAAGGTAAATAAATATTTTGGTTTCTGATTTTTTGCTCATACATTTACATGGATCTTTATTGATTTCTTAAGATGGCAATTTCACCATTTTTTCTTTTTAATCGGTTCTTTCCTGTAGGGGTGCGGTTGCTTTCCTTGGGGCAAAAGATGACGGGTATTTTTATACATGGTGCATGAGGACTGTATAGGAAAAATCTATGGTGGACCGGGAGCAATATCCACCACAAATTTACAAGTGGTGGGGTGGTTTTCATCACCCACCACCTGTGAAAACCACCCACCACTTATAAATATGTGGTGGGACCGGGAGCAATGCTCTCGGTCGACCATAGAATTATCCGAACTATATACAAGTATATTGTAAAAGCCTGCTTCTTTTGTATAGAGTTGTGTTACAGTAATTTACATTAGTTATATATGGAATTGCTGATCACGAGTAATTGATAGACTGAAGAATATCATTGTACCGGAATATTAGTCCTTATTCGTTGGTCTGATTTAATATTTTTTACCTTTGTAATATTTTTGGAACCTGCTTCCATTTGCATAGTTTTTGTATTGTATTTCTCTTATAATATGTAACGAGGAGATTCTCCGATGAGAATTGCTGCTTTCTATTTACAAAATGATTTAATTGTAATTTTGGTATCATGCATTGAATTGAGATATGGTGTGTTTGGAAATGTCTTTTGGAGTCGAGAAATAAGTTCTTGCACGTATTAAGCTTTTTAGTTTGCAATCTTATTCATCTAGTAGTAGATATGGAAAATGATTATAGGGATACGGTGTGAGAACGCCAATGGACTAGATTATACCACATCACAATTGGTTCAACAATGTGAGAATGTTGCGTGATCTGGACTGTTTACCATTTTCGCACTTGTTCCATATAAATATAAATGGTGATGTGCATAATATGGCTCGTTTTTTTCTGCCTTGAAACATGGAAAGTGTAATCTGATTCATTTAATGTGGATCTTGAAAACATCATGATAATCATATCTTAGCTGTTCCACAACCCCTTGCTCGTCTTGTGCGACTGAAATCTTGTCGGCCTCCATTCCCGCCCAGGAGGGTGGTTCTGGAGGAGATACTGGCTTTCCGACAAACAATGGCATTAGAAGCTTATCGTGTCGTATTTTGTAGAAAGAAATCATGTGGTGGAGGAGGGAATGTCCTCTTAATCAATAACTGGGGGAATGCCCTGAAAGTATTTCTCCTAACAAAGTGCTCATTGTATTTCTTGGCATTTTTGCCTACGTTGAGTCTCCCTGCATCTAGTGTTCAATGAAAAGCATGAAATGCAGTCTCCAGTAACATGATTTACTAATTTATTGTACAAAATCTGGTAACAACTGATAAATAGTGCTAAAAGTTAATCCTCATTGACAACAAGAAATAACATGCATTTGTATATAATTGATATGAAATATAAAGTTGTAATCAGTAGGAATAAAAACCATAAATCCTTTCATCTGTATTATAAACCCTTCTTGTGAGTTCAATTTACCTGCTTTATAGAGCATACAGTTGGTATGAATGTGAGCAGAAGCAGTAAAGTAGCCGCAACAATGGAAATAACTTTCCAAGGACTATCACAATATCGTAGCCTTAATATCTTCATCCACCAATTTTTGCGTTTGCTAAAATGTTTATTTACCCTGGTACAGGTTCCAGCATAAATAAAACGTTCCCCAGGACCAGTAACTGATTCCGTAAGTTTATTGAACATGTTAGCGATCATTTCATCGTCACCTAACCAACTCTCGATAAACCCATAACGACAAAGTATTTTAACATCCCTAGATGAATCGATAAGGCAGTCCATAAATTTCACATAATCCGTCACAAAACTAATTTCTTTTTCTTGCAAATATTGCTCATATGCAATGACATTCCTAAAGAAATCCTGTGTCCTATCTTCGATTATCAAATGCGGCAGAGACAAAACTCCGTTTTCAAATTCTATTTTAAAGAAGCTATCTGATTTACTGCTCTTGAACTTCACATTAGCTTCTCTGAGCTTTCGAGCAGATTGAATGAACTTCCATGTTTCCGTTTTCTTCATATTAGCTGCCTTTCTAAATTGGAAGCATTTCCATTTTTTTTCTTTAATAGTTTCATCCCAATCTATATGTAGCGAATCGGATGGGGGACGCCAGTTGATGTGTATCAAGTGAAGTAAATGTTTTATCTCTTGATCAGGACTTTTACTTGCCCTAGCCGTAAATTGTGATTACCAAAAAAACTCAAGAGAAGGAAGATCAACCTCTCGTCAGTGTCTCGTGGGACGGAGAACGGAATTTGATTCTCAAATAACATCAGATCACGCTGCAAGCTATTGATTATCCACTCCATTTCGAAGAGAACATCATTCCGGTCTCTCAAACATTCCATGTTAAACTTCCGTACTAACTCGATAATGAAGCAACCATCCAGTACCAACATTTCAATATACTCAAGAGTCAGAAAGGTTAATAGGTTCAGCATAACATTTCCGTGCTTCTTTGTACAACTCTCCAACAGCTGACACAAATATGCCTGCAGTACTCTCATTTTTCTTCTCCATTACTTTTAGATTATCTTTATAGCGATGATATATATATATATATATATGGACCAATTGCTATTATTTATGTTTGGTTCATAAGCCTTGTTGTTGACATTTCGTAGATCCCTGTGTACTTTGTAGATAGAATATTCGGGTCGTGTCATGGAGAGCTGACTCAGTTTTTGGTTTATAAGATTGCTTGCATCTACTGTACAGTCTGTACTGCTTGATTGCATATTTACTGGAACATAATAAAAAGAGGTGCCTGAATAAAATGACTAAACCCTTAGAAAAAACGCAAGTTATTTCTCAACATAGGCAAAAAAGAAAAATGAAAAAAAAAAGATTAGCCCAAAATTGTGATTTATCTATGGACGAAAACGAAACACCTTTCAATTTAAAGGATCCGCTTCGGGAATAAAATGGTTTGAAGAATAAAAAAAGGTACATTTATTTGTAATTTCTATTTTTTTTTCTTTTTTTAATTTATAATCGGTGATTATATGTTTCGATTGTTATCAAGGGATAAAATGGTATGAAAAACAAAAGAAAGCTCATTTTATAAATTTTCTTTTTGTAAATTTATAATTGGTGATTATGTATTTGGATTGTCATTAATGAATTCTCCAGTCCTAATTAATAATTAACTATAAGTAATAAGAATAGTTATATATGTTATTGCAATTAATAATTTTTTCAGTCTTAATTAATTATTAGATATAATTAATGTAAATTAATTTTTCAAATATTATAATCGAATAAGAATTTATTTTTTCAATATATTTAATAAATAGACAATTAATTCTTCGTAAATAGTTAATTGATTTGATTACAGCCACATAATTATTTAACTAATGATTGTTTAATTATTACTTAATTAAATAATTATTCATGATTTGAATAGTTGAAAATATGATATAGTAATTATCACATTAGTTAACTAATTATTTTAATCATTGAGGTAATTAGAAACTAATATGTGTATGAAAGGGAAAAATGGTGATCCTATACATTCGCTAATATCAAAATGAATCCCAACTTGTGTTAAAGGTTAGATTTCCTTCCAGTTTCCATCATTATGTGACAAAAAGATTGAGTTTTTTTCCCAAAATATTCTTCTACACGAACTTTTATACATTTCAACCTCCTTCCATAACATGAAGAGAAAATAAATTATCTGCCAATTGATTCCATGTTCTTCATTAACATGAAAATGGAGAAAATATGAGAATGCATAAATAAATAATGATCTGAAAAACATCAAATATTTTTACTGTTACTCAAAATTGTAGAATGATTATAACGAATTTAATTCAATATATCCCAATAGGGATATGTTTAAAAAAATATAAAATAATGAAATTATAATTTCCATAAGAATATCTTATTTAATTGATTTTGTTGATCAAAACTATAATTTATATTTTGTTAGGGATTCGGTTTTAGAGTTACCCAAATTCCATTTTTTTTTACCGAAACCTCCCTATTGGGGAAGAGTGTTTTCAGGCCCCTCATCCCTTCTTTATTCAAATCCTTAAGGCAATAAATCAGGAGGACTACCTCCCTCATAGACAACTCTAAGAAAACTTTGAAATGAGGAGTAGTTACTCCCTTACAATACAAAAAAGCAAAGCCAAAATAAACAAGGAGTACTACTCCCTTACATATCAAACTAATTATTTCCATCTAAATCTAAAATTCGGGAGAGCTTTGTCCATGTTTGCCAGAACTTGAAGGGTCCTAGGGGCATCATAACCAAACATCACCATAGAGCTTTGATCATCACATGCTTTATTAGCAAGAAAATCCGCCGGGCCATTACCTTCTCGATATATATGGGAAAACCGCATCTCCACAAGATTTCTCATTATCCTAATGCGTTGGATCATTGTGTGTAAATCCCAACTTCCAGGGACTATCCTCTCCAGTATAGATAGAATTACTTTGGCATCTAATTCTACCCAAATCCTTCTAAAACCATGTGTGTAACATATTTCCAATCCCTTACACACCCCTATCAACTCGACAAACATGTGTGTTGCCGTATCCGTCTCTATATATTCAGTGAAAGCCAACAAAATCTCCCCTCTATGATCTCGTATAAGACCACCAGTGCTTGCAACTCCTAGATTTCCCTTAGATGCACCATCAGTGTTCAATTTAACCCAGTCATGTTCCGGAGGTACCCATTGCAGTCGATTAACCTGAAGATTAGAACTTGTCTCTCTTTTAACTCCAATTATGGCAGCCAACCTCGGCGTGTCCCTGAAATTATTTGATGTAAGCATCCCATGACGGTAAAGAACGGAAATATATTGTTGAATTCTCAATTGAATCCGAGTTGCATTAAATGCAATTCCCTCATGTTTTGCCTTGTTTCTATCTAACCATGTTATTAATATTGGGAGCAATTTTCTAACACTATCTGATTGACCTCCAATTCGCCAAGATTGCCACCAAATTATCATGTTATGAGTGTCAAGGAGATCAAAATCACAAAGGTTAGCAAAGTGACTAGCAATTTTTTGCGAACATGTGCTAGTGAAGGAAAGGTGTTCCGTCAATTCAATGTCACTGTTCCAGCAACATAAACATTTCGAAGCTGTGACAAGTCCCTTTCTTTGCATATTAACATCCACTGGTGACCAATTATGGAGAAAACGCCATGCAAATATTGACATTGATGGTCTAATTGCATTACTCCAAATATCTCTGTAAATCCCATTAATCTCTTGTGTCTCTCTTAACATGCTCCACGCCGAGTTCATAGTAAACAGGCCACTAGAAGTCAACCTCCAAATTGGAGAATCTCTTGAGTTATTATCCACGGGAATTATTGCTACCTTGTTCGCCAAGTTCTCGGGCAGAACCCTACCAAGAGCCTCCAAATCCCAGCCCGAGCTATTCCAAAAATCTGCCACCTTTTCCATTGTATTATGTGGGTCCGTAGCTGTTTGGTACAACGGCGCCTCTCCTAGCCAATTGTCGAACCAAAAAGACACATTTCTATCTCCAAGATTCCAGGCTATATGAACTACGACTATCTCTCTAATTCGGCCCAAACGCTTCCAAATCATTGTGTCCGAGGCCTTCACTCTATCCATAATAGGATGAACATTATGACAATACTTCTCATGCATAAACTTTGCCCATATCAACTTCCCTTCCCTAAAAGTCAACCATAGTTTTGTACCAAAAGTGCTCACAACATCTCTAAGGTTTCTCACCCCTAGGCCTTCTTCGGATATCGGATAGCACGCCCGTTCCCATTTAGCCCAATAAGTTGTACTTTTTTGCTCAGATGCACCCCAAAAAAATCTATTAAACAACCGTTCCAATCTATGTATTATATTGAGGGGTGGTTCTACAATCTGCATAATATATAAAGGCATTGACATGAGAACACTTTTAATCAAAGTTAAACGACCCCCATATGTAAGCACCGACTTTTCCCATCCTCCTATTTTAGCAATAATTTTGCTCATGATATTCTCAAAAACTGATCTTCGTTTGTGGCCCTTTAAAAGAGGCGCTCCAAGATAAATAAACGACAATTCTTCTTGCGCGAACCCCGTAACTTGTTTGATACTTCTAATATGAGATCTTGAGATCGTTTTGCCAATTATGAAAGTGGATTTTTCTCCATCAATTTGCTGACCTGAAGTACTCATATATTCTTTAAGAAACTCCATAAGACGCGAAAGACTTCGCTTTGCTCCTTTAGTGAATATAATTATATCATCAGCATAGGCTAGATAACTAATCATAAAACCCCCTCCATTGTCATACTGCATATGAGAGTTCTCCTTGAACAACTTCTCTAATCCCCGAGACAAATATTCAGCCGCTAAAATGAACAAAGCCGGAGAAAGAGAGTCCCCCTGCTTCAAACCTCTCTTCGAGTTAAAGAAGCTGACTCCTTCTCCATTTACCAACACTGTGAACCAACAATTTTCAATCGCATTTTTAACCCATAGAATCCACTTATCAGAAAAGCCAAGCTTTTCCAATATAGCATAAAGGAATTTCCATGGAAATCGGTCGTATGCTTTTGCCATATCTAATTTCAGCATAATATTACCTCCACCTCTCTTATGTTCCAGCTCATGACATAACTCTTGTGCTAAGAGAATATTATCTAAGATGTTGCTCCCTTTAATGAATCCCGTTTGGTAAGGCGAAATAATCTTATCAAGAATAACTGACAAGCGAATTGCCATGATCTTTGTCATCACCATATTACTGACATTGCACAAACTTATTGGGCGAAAATGCTTCCAAGTCTTCGGTGCATCTATTTTAGGGATTAACGAAATAGTTGTTGCTGTGTAACCCCTAGAAAAAGGAGTTCCCGCAAAAAAAATCCTTCACTGCCTCGTACAAGTCCCCCTTTATGATGTCCCAACACTTTTGATAAAACATCGAGGAAAATCCATCAGGCCCGGCAACGATACATATCGATGCTCCAAACCACAATCTTAACCTCATCCATTGTAGGCTCACGACAAAGTTCTCTACGGTCAGACTCTGAAACTACCATCTGGATAGAGCTAAGATTCGGCTCCTCTATTGGCAAAAATGTCCCCGTGAATGCATGTTCAAAATATTTACTACCCTAGTCTCGGATATCCTTTTCGTTTGTAAGCTCATTCCCATTATCTATGATTTTTTGTATTTTTCCTTTACTCCTTTTCCTCTTCACCCATGCATGGTAAAATTTAGAATTGCGTTCCCCATCTTTTAGCCAATTGCAAGCCGCCTTTTGTCCCTAGAAATCTTCATCCCATGCAAGTTTTTGAGTAAAAATTGCTCCAGCTTTGTTCATTGCACAAAGGTGATCCTCCGTAGGGTTTTCAGCATATTTTTGCTCACATATTCGAGCCTCCTCCTCTGCGGTTTGGACAGCCTCAAAAACGTTCCCGAACACCTCCTTGTTCCAAATTTTAAGAATGCTTTTAAGCCGCATGAGCTTACGGTGGAATTTATCTAAGCCCTTGCTGAAGAGTGGTCCATTCCATGATTTCTCCACCACCTCCAGAAATGTGTTGTGACGCACCCATACATTCAAAAACGGAACGAAGAAGGATGAGTTTGAGAATTTTCTTTTAGTGAAATAAGTAGAGGACAATGGTTTGAAAAATGTGAACGTAATAAATGACGCACCTGAGTTGGACACATCTCTTGCCAGGCTCTCGTGTAGAGAACTCGATCCAAGCATTCAAAAATTCCACGTTTCACCGACCATTTAAACGGTGTTCCCTCATACCCCGCATCCATTTGCTCTCAATCTAATATCATATTGCTAAAATCCTCCATAGATCGCCATTTAGGCAGAGCTCCTCCTTTTTTCTCACAAGCATAAAAAATGATATTAAGTCACCCCCGATTAACCAAGGTTCTCCCACTGGGTTAATAGGTCGTAGACCATCCCATAACAACTTCCTCTCTTCCCGAGTACACTTGCCATGTACCCAGGTGCAAAAAATTGGACGCCGAAGAAGCAACGAGTGAATTCGTACATGTAACAATTGCTCATGGTCAGCTAAAATATCCACCTCATAATCATCATCATAAAAGAACCATATATGATTATTACAGTTTGATATAATATTACGAAAACCTAACTCCTTAGACATTTTAAAATAATCAAGCTTTATTTTCGATTCTAGGATGACAAGAAATTTTAACGCGTACCTGTGACATAATTTTCGTACCCGAGCAACTGATTTTTTATTGCCAATCCCCCTGACATTCCAAACTAGAGCATTCATCATTAACATTTGTTTGAAGTTGTAGCTTTAGAACGTCTTGTCTCCATCTTATGAACTACCAAAGCCTTCATGTGTGATTTTCTTTTTTCCCCATCTAGAGAAGTAGCCTGCCTATGCTTTTTTTTAGTAACTTCATGCCAAATGTCTTCCCCAGATTCATTGTTTTCTGACTCCTGAGATTCATCCTCGGTGTTTGGCACCTGAACTTCATAGCCAAGTTGGACCATTTGTCGACTTTCTTCCAGAAAAGACGTTAATTTGTTCTGAGCCTCATCACCCATATCAAGCCCAATATCACTATTTTCCATGCGGCTTCCTGGTGTTTCTTTTCCCATTCCAATCGAATTTTGATCATAATTTTCAGTACTTGAGACCTCTTTAATAGTTTCACTTTTATTCTTACCCTCGTGGCCATCTTTATTAGTTTCTTGACTTATCCTGTCATCTTGTTCATCTGCTTCATTATTCCCTCTCTTCTTCCCATTATTTTCCTTGATAAACACCTCCAGATCAGCCCCTCTTGGTAGTATTAGTGTTGGGGTTTCTATTGGCTTTTTACCACGCATTTTGTCCAATCTTACCTGTAAGTCTCCCTTTTCCCTCCAAACTTGTTCTACATTAATCTCTTGGTTCAATAATACTGTATCATCAATTTCCTTGTTTTCTTTCTGCGCTAAACATGATGCCATTGTATGCCCTCTATGGCGACATATTCGACAATATTCTAGGATTCCTTCGTATTGAATTCTTAGCAAAGATGTCTTCCCTTCAACTTGCACTGGAATCTCTGATTGCAACTTTTCCATTACATTTATTTCGACACATATTCTTGCCACAGCGGGATTCTCAATCTCAGAAGTTGCTTCATCCAATTTGAGAGGTTTACTAATTATACTAGCAACATGGAATAAAAGTTATCTGTGAAACCAATGTGGTTTTAGACCGAGAACTTTAATCCATATCAGCATGATAGGGGATTCTTCATTCGGATCAAAATCCGGTGTCCACTTTAGGACTCTCATAGGAAAACCATCAAAGTACCATGCCCGTTTTAACCAAATCCTCGTATAATCATTAGAGTCAAATTGGCGGATCCATACATGTTTGTTATCAAGAACACCAATCTTGAAACCCTTAAGAAGCCCTAGAGTCGCAAATTTTGCTCGTAATCTCGTCATGGTAGGGTATCCATGGGAGAATTTGCCAATGAGCAGGGACGGAGGGGGGGGGGGGGGTGCTGGTGGGTGCCACCGCCCCCCTCCCCCCCTCAATTTTATTTTTTTGTTATTACCACCCATAAATTTTTTAAAATTTCTATTTTCGCCCCCTTGATCAAGTCACACGATTCTATACTTCCATTCAAGATAGAAATTAAAACTTAGGGTTTTTTTTCCTTCAATTACATTCTCAAGAATCAAGATTTTGGGCGGTGAAAATCTGTAGATTTCTCATTTCAAAGACTAAGAAGGTATTGTGTTATTTGAATACAAATCTTTAAAATTTAATTCTAATGCTTTACTATATATTTCATTGGTTACTCTAAAATTTAGTTTACGAATATATATTTTTGGTTTAAGAATTCTAACAAATAGATTATGGGCATCTATAAAACAATTGAAAAGGTTTAAAGAAAAGAGAAATTGATGATATAGTATAGATCAAAGATAGATATTTTATACTTGAACCTAATTACTTATTAGATTTTCTTCTATAAATATAGCGTACTGTACCGCGGGAGGCAAGCCCCCCGCACCCCCCTCAATTATTCGTCTATATGAAAACAAAAATATAACTATATCACAAAATCTCGCCCCCCCACTGAAAATCCTGGCTCCGTCTCTGCCAATGAGTGCGTATTGATACGGCGCAGACATATAGTTATCTTCTTCCTTTGAAAGAAATATTGTTTTCTTTCCATTGATTGATGTAGACGTCTCGTTAACATTCGAATCAACTCCATAGACAAAAGATTTCCTTGCTGCTCGGGCCGCTAATTCTTGAGGACGGTTGTTTCCTTGGAGGGTTTTCGCATATGTCAAAGGAGGAGCCGAATTTCCTGAGTTTGCTGTCAGATCCGCAGTCAGATCTGCCGGCGGCGGCGGCAGCGGCTCCATGACAGTCCGAGTATTGCTAGGTTCGCTCAAAGAATCGCCTTTGGAGAGGACTCTTTTTCCCCCGCGTTGTTTAGATGAGCTATTTGTGACTATTGGTCTATCCTGAGAAATGTCAATCCCGTGAGTTACCCAAATTCTAGTGGACAACAACTCCAAAAGCTCTAATTAATGCATACGCTTTTATTGTTATTTTGAAAAGTATTACCTCAAAATAATCTTATTTCTCTCTTTACATTACATTATATTCAACATATTAATTGTAAATAAATGAAGCAAATGATGAACACATGAATTTTTTGCAATGCAAAAGAGGATCTCATTCTATATGTTATTATCTTAACTCCAGTAACCAATATTCTAAAAGAAGAAAAGAAAATTGCCACTGTTTATTTGTCTTTCAGCGTCTATTTAGAGATTATTGTCTCATAAATGATATTTATGCTGTAAAAATTCTATTAATAAAATATTATTCGTTACTTTTTTTTTAGGCTGGTGATAACGCCAGAGCAATTCTGATAATGCTAGAGCAATTTGACCTTTTTCTACTATATTACCCCTCACTTAAATGTTACCTTATTTCCTTTTGATAAAAGAATACATTTTACATATTTTACTTCCCTCAACCAGCAGATCGCCGATACTTTGTACTTTGCTATTACTTTCTGTTTGTCAACCAATTCTTCAATTTTGTTCCGTTGCTTTCGTAGATATTTTCTGGTCTTTACTATATTACATCCAATTTCATTTTCATTTTTGTAATATTAAATTAGCTCAGATAGTTGATGGTTTTATTCAGGGATACAAATATTTGAATTTTATGCAAATTTTCTAACAAAATCGAAAACCCATTTTCAAAATGATGATACAAACAGAAACATAGTATGATATTGTGCAAATTGAATCAATGTTTATTTTGTTTGTATTTTTTTCACTGGAAATAATTTTTATGTTCTTTTTTCCCATTTTAATTTTATGTGGCATATATGAATGTGATAAATTTTTATGATTATGTGTAATTTCGCCATCATATATATATCGAAGAAATAAACAAACTACCGATTGCGTATTCTATTGTTGAAAGACCCTATGGTTCAGGTATCAGACGGGAGCGAGAGATAGAACACCATATAGAGAGAGAAAGAAAAAGGAGTTTAGAGAAGATGACATATTGATTGAAGGGTAATATAGTAAAAAAAGTTAAAATTGCTCTGGCAGTATCAGAATTGCTCTGGCACTATCACCAGCCTTTTTTTTTATAGAAGACGTTAAGAATGTCAAAGATATGAAACGTTTCCAACAAAGTGAATTCATACTACAACAAAAAGAAATAAAAATTATAATTAATAAGTTTGTGCTCGCATGACGATACAGGTAGCACTAAAAGTAATAATATGAAAATTATTTTTGAAAAAGTGATAGATTGAGAATTATTTTCTACAGAAATAATATTTTTAAAACAAATTCCAAAAATATTTCTACAAATTCAGTTGTAAGAGGGGTTATGTCATTTTGGATATGGTATCACTTAAGGAGTATTGCCAAAAATACCGCTGATGAGGGTAAAAATCGTCACACCTTGAATGTCAGGTGTTGACCACGTGGGGTAGTGGAACCAATCCAACACACGACAAACTAGGTTGGAGGTTGGTTAATGTATGGACTGCACTCGCTAGAGGTGAGCTGCCTACGTACACACTTTAGTTTGATCAAGTCTTTTCGTAGTTCGGCGTCGGGATTATTTTCTATGATAGCCAGCTATTTTCTCTCTAGCACTCTTTTTGGTGGGGAGAGCAGATCCCCCTTTTTGGTTATCCTCTTGGGGTATTTATATGGTTGGTTATGGGCCATGGGCTAAGGCCTTATTTTCAGCCCGTCGGAATATAGATTAAACTAATAAATATGTATTTCATATTTATTAGCCTAATTATTATTGTTGGCCTTTTTCGACATAATAGGCTCATTTCATTATAGACTTTGGGCCCAGTGGGCTCGTCCATATGATTTATATCAGCTATGCCACCCCGTCCTCACCTATAGGTGGGCTAATGACAATTATGCCCCTAGCACAATCGGTGCACATCATAAGCCCCCCACTCCCAAATGTTTACTACGACAGGTGAAATATTCGGGAGTAGGAAGTCGATACCATTGATAGTGCAAAATTTAGGCCCTTTTTTTTATATATAATGGGCCGACATTGCGGCTAGGCAATTAGCTTGCCTTGAGTCAATTAATTTACCATGGGCCAATTTGCCTTGAGGCAATTTATTTGCCTTTATTCTCTAGGTTTGGGAGGAATTGATGTTTTTCGCTAAATTCTCATTGGAAGTAATTTCCATCTTAGGGGTGAATTTAGAAATACTTTCAATTCCGAACGAAGCTTTCAACTTTTCAAGATCGCCAAGGGGCATGTCATGATTTACTTGGAATATCTTTTGGGGAAGTAGAACTTAGCCTCCTCAAAAACTAAAAATTGTAAGACCTCCATCCCCAAACTCGAAGTTCCATAGGAGACTTGATATTTTGAGACCCCAATCAAGGTATTTGTACTCCAGAGGGGACTTAGAATTTATTAGTTTGACCTTTTCCCCGAGGTGAAGGGGCAAGGTCATTGACTCACTGCGTTGGAGTAAGAGCTTTTGCTACTAGGTGAGACTGCAAGGTCCTTTACCTCGAGAGGGGGCAAAGTTCTAGGCTCTATGGCGAGTGAGCAAGGTATTTTGGTGAGGGGGCAGAGTCTTTGGCCTCTATAGGGAATGGGCAAGGTCTTTTACCTCGAGGTGAAGGGACAAGGTCTTTGGCTTCTATGATGAGTGGGCAAGGTATTTTACCTCGAGGTGAGGGGGCAAAGTCTTTGGCCTCTACGGGGAATGGGCAAGGTCTTTTACCTCGAGGTGAGGGGGCACGGTATTTTGCCTCGAGGTGAGAGGACAAAGTCCTTGGCCTCTACGAGGAATGGGCAAGATCTTTTGCCTCGAGGTGAGGGGGGCAAAGTCCTTGGCCTCTATGATGAGTGGGCAAGGTTTTGCCTCGAGGTTGGGGGGACAAAGTCCTTGGCCTCTATGATGAGTGGGCAAGGTCTTTTGCCTCGAGGTAAGGGGGCAAAGTCCTTGGCCTCTACGGGGAATGGGCAAGGTCTTTTCCCTCGAGGTAAGGGGGCAAAATCCTTAGCCTTTATGATGAGTGGGCAAGGTATTTTTCCTTGAGGTGAGGGGATAAAGTCCTTGGCCCCTATGGTGAATGGGCAAGGTCTTTTCATCAACACCCACTTGATTTATTTCATGACCTCTCCACCCCCACGCCCTCTTATTTGAGGTCGCTAATGCTTAGGGATTATGCACCTCCCTATTTGTGTATCTCTTAAATTGAAAATAAATCACACTCTAAGCGGGTAGGGCCTTGAGTTCGTGGAGTCACCCACTGCTAGGCCTCCCAAGATCACCGTAATTATTCCATTCACTAGGGTGTGATCCATCTCTGAGTCCGCCCTTGGGGGGTTGCCTTTGACTCCATCTCTACCCCTCTGTCTCTTCGATTCTTGTATATTCTTCAGCTCTGGCCCACAACTCCTGTATAGTTGATGGGGGCTTCCCAGTTATAGATTTCTTGAACCTATTATTGCATAAGTTCCTCTGCATTATTCCTAATAGCAACTCATGGTTGACGTGCGGTACTTCATACATCGCGTTGGAGAAACGCTATACGTATTCCCTCAAAGATTCACCATCTTTTTGAACCACAATGAATAAAAAAGATGATATGTTGGCGCACTTCTTGTTCACAAAAAAGTGATTGAGGAAACGCTTAGTCGGCTACTCAAGGATAGCGATGGTACCGGCGGGCAGTCGATTGAATCAGCTAAGTGCCCTTCCAGAAAGGGTGGTTCGAAAACTCTTATAGTAGGCAGCATCATTGACGTCGTGCATATCAGCCTTGTCATTGAACTTGTCAACATGCTCTTGAGGGTCTCCAGCTCCCTCAGACTCGCTCAGATGAAGCATCTTAAGCCCCTGCGGTAAAGACTCTGGCAAAATCGCCTGGTAGAAAGGACTTATCTTTGGAGGTGCTACAATTAATGGCACTTGCTGCATATCCTAATATCTACCATGGTCGTCTAAAGTCTTATCACATCGGGGTATGTGCCTACATCGTCCTTCGTGCCTCGGCAAGGTCTCGTCTGGGTCAAGGATGTTTGGCCTCTACGTAGTGAACTTGGGGGTGTTGGCCTTCGGTCTCTTTCCCTTGGTGGTCTCTTAGGGGGTGAGACCATTGACACGCTAGAAGTTAACGTGCTTTGATAGCAAGTGCACTAGTCGCGTGTAGTAATAAATGGACAAAAAGTCCGGGTTGTCGAACCTCAAGGACTTGGATTTTTAGCTTAAGATTTGCAATTAAGGTAAAGACAATTAAAGTAAAGCAAGAGAAAAACAATTAAGAAAATGAAAGATCAAAGGAAGGAACAAGCTATGAATTAAACCTCACGAATTGGTTAAAAAGACTAAGGCACATGCTATAACTGAATCCACTCGTCGATATATATGAGTTACTCTTCGAATTATTAGACTCCTATTGCTTTGGTGAAAACTCTTTAATTAATCATTACCCGATGTCTCGGCACATAACAATCCTATGATTGATTGACGGTTCTCTAAATATGTCTATCCGAGAATCTAATCAATAACCACGCATTAACGTTCTAGAGTTTCCCCGGATAAATCCGGCTACCCGCACCCGGAAATCTTTACCTATTTCTAGGAGCAATTCCACATTAGTTTTGGATGATGTGTTGATTCATTTGAACCCTAACCTATCTTCTCTCGAATGACTAGATTAGGCACAATAGCAAGCATATCGAGATCAAGCATATAATTGTGATAAAAGCACAAAATCAACACACAAAGCAATTAGGAGAATTAATACGAAAATTAACTTCACATATATCGATTCATGAATTCGGCATTCACATGGCCTTAGTTCTACAAGATTAGCTCATATTCAATAGCTCAAGAAGGTCTAAAACAATCATATACGTAGTTATTAACATAAACATGTAAATGAAATGCAAAAGAAAACTCCCTAAGTCTTGAATGATGAAGAATCCTTGCTTGTAGCTTCAATCTCTAGCTCAATCCCCCTTCTTCACCTTCAATTGTTGATGAAATTATGGCTAAAAAACCTAGAAAATGCTCTCCAATTCCCCAGATTTCTGACCCCCTCTTCTTCCTAAAATTTGGCTTTTAAACAATTGAAAAACAGTTACGCCGGCGCCTAGGCGCGGGCAAGACGGCGCCCAGGCACGGCCTACGTGGCGTACTTTTCTTGGGAGAGAAGTCCGGCGGCGCCCAGGCGTGGAGAGTACGGTGCTCGGGCGCGGGAACGACGGCGCCTGGGCGCGGGAAGTGCGGCGCCTAGACGCGTTCAACAGGGATCAACTTTGTTTGTTCTTGATCGGCGCCCGAGCGTGGTCAGCTCGGCGCCTGGGCGTGGTCGACAGGCTTGAAAAAGTGTCGTGCACCGTTTTTCGCCTTTTTTCTTCGTATGCTCTCGTTTATCACCTGAAATCACTTAACACCCCAATTAAACGCAATTGTGGCATGGTTTAGGCAATAAATAACTCCAAGAATATCAGATCATAGGCTTAAAAACACGTAAAAACACCTCTTATCAAGACCACACAATTCTTTTCTCTTTCTCGTGCTGCCCCATTCACCGGTGAGTTGGATCACCTTGATCGAATCTCGCTAGGGGTCGAGGACTCTTGACCTCGACGAGAGGATTGGCTTAGCGCGACTCTGTGAGGGCAACTCTTCTCCTGAGGCTCCTGACCATAGAGGGGACGGATCTTGCGGCTCCTTTTCTTGAGGTTGGGGTGTCTCCTAATGGCGCATGTTGTGGTGGTCTTGCCCCCTATTAGTCAATGCAACTGGTGTTGCTCTTGATGGGTGTGCAAGGGCATATTGCTAGACTGCACAAGCAGCTACTCTCACTGATGCATCCTCAACAAGAGCAAGTATTGCCGCTTGAGTGTTCTCGAACACCCTAGTGGTAGGGGATGGAATCACTGATGGCGTCCAGGAGGTGCATTCTGCTCATTCATCGGGGGTAGTATTACTGGACCCCAGCCTTTAGCTTGCCTGGTCGGGGGGTCATGAGGACTACCCTTAGCTTAGGGCTGATCTTCAGGCGGTGGGTTAGGATGTTCATCGATAGCTGTTGGCTGGTAATTCTGTCTCCTGTAGTACGAGCTTGTGGCCTAGTTTGCATACTCAGTGGCTGGAGCGCTGTTTCCACAGTCAGCGCCAATCTGATGATGGTAAAAATCGTCAGACGTTGAATGTCACGTGTTGACCACGTGGGGTAGTGGAACCGATCCAATACACGACAAACTAGGTTGGAGGTTGGTTAATGTATGGACTGCACTCGCTATAGGCGAGCTGCCTATGTACCCACTTTATTGGGATCAAGTCTTTTCGTAGTTCGGTGTCGGTATTATTTTCTTTCATAGCAAGCTGCTTTCTCTCTAGCACTCTTTTGTCATTGTCGCGTGCTTCTGGAATATAAAATTCCCCTTTGGATTTTGTAATTCCTGACGTTCAAGCAGGTAATTATGAATTTTGTAATAAGTTTCATATATGTTGTATTCCTTTTATTCGTGACTTGTTATTCTTACTTTTACATATTGTCATAATATTTATATTTAATTGCTGGTTCGTCTACACAAAATTCCCCTTTGGTAAATCCCCATTCGAGGAATTTTGTAATTCCTGATATGCAAGCAGGTAATTATGAATCTTTTAATAAGTTTCATAATGGCTGTATTCCTTTTATTCGTGACTTGTTATTCTTATTTTTACATACTGTCATCATATTTATATTTAATTGCAGGTCCGTCTACCCAAAATTTTCCTTTGGTAAATCTCCATTCGAGGAATTTTGTAATTCCTGACATGCAAGCTGGTAACTATGAATCTTCTAATAAGTTTCATAATGGTTGTATTCCTTTGATTCGTGACTTGTCATTCTTATTTTTACATGTTGTCATCATATTTATCTTTAATTGCACGTCCATATACACAAAGTCATCATGAATTTGAGCATCCCAATTTTGGCTCTAGTGATTTTGCAGGCATTGAGAATGATGATATTATGAGTGACGATAACAAGACGATAACAGTGATGATTCTGACTGTTCGATCCATATTCATACAGACGCCGAGATGGAAGAACACGTCAACAATGCAATGAGGGATGAGGATGAAGATGATGAGAGTAATGTACGGATGAATGAAGATGTCCCTCCCACGAGAGCCGAAGAAAGACCTCATGAAGTGCTCCCATTCAACTCCACCACATACCCAGAAGTGGAAGGTGATTCACTACATCGACAAAGTTCAGGTTTGACCCAGAGAAAAATTTATGATCATGAGAAAGGTAACCTTTGCAAGGGCCAAGTTTTTGACAAGAAACTCAACTTGCAAGCAGCGGTGAAAAACTACCACGTGCAGCGGTGAAAAACTACCATGATGCCCGAGTGAAGAAATATGACAAGGCAAAAAAAAATAGCAATTTTTTTTAATACAATATGACTTTTTCTTCGTTTTCGTCTCATATTTCTCCCTTTTTCGTGCGTTTTCGGGTTTCGACTTGAACATAAAAATTGTAGATTTAAACATAAAATTTGTACTAATGCAAGAATTGGGTCGTTTCGATACCCGGTTCAACAAATATGACAAGGCAAAAAAAAATAATTTTTTTTTATTAAATAATGACTTTTTCTTTGTTTCCGTCTCATTTTTCTCCCTTGTTCGAACTTTTTCGGGTTTCAACTTGAACGTAAACATTGTAGATTTGCACATAAACTTTGTACGATAGCAAGATTTGCCTCAGTTCGATGCTCGGGCCAACAAAAAAGGACAAGGCAAAAAAATATAAAAATAGCATAGTGCTTGAATAAATAATGACTTCAACATAAAACGAACAGTTTTTAACTATAATACTGTTTACACTAAAAATAAAATAGATTGAAAAATCTAAGAAGGCCCAAAGTGAAAGACCTAAAACAGGTCCAAAAGCGATTAATGGGCCCAAAAGTTTAAAAGGCTAAGCCCATCGTAATAACAATAAACCAGGTCTGATGAAGCTAGAGTCAAAGGCCCGACAATAATATCCCGCCAAAACAAAAGGATTTTAAAAAGAGAAGTTGGAAGCAGTTCTCGACGGTTGAAGAAGCAGGCCCACGACGCAGAAGTACAAAAACGGGAAAGAAGAGAGAGAATAGGAGGATCAAATCGAAGTACAACTTATTTTTCTCTCTTATCATAGGAGTAGGCGTAAATATAATTAGGAGTAGTTTGTAGTGTAGATTTGTTCAAGAATTGCTGGATCCAGTCCCGGAGTTATACCAGTGTTTCATTCATCTGTAATTAGCACGAATTGAAAACTTTTATGGAGGTATAGATTACATGCTTTCAGATTTCATTATTTGACAGTAATTTGTATCTTGACCTGAGTTTTCTATTCATTTTCATCGTTTTAAGAAAAGAAGATTCTCACGTAGGTATAGAATTATTTTGTGTCAGATTTAAGTATCAGAGAGATTATTCTTACCTGTACTTGAATTGTTCTTTGATAGTATTATCGTGTCATTCGAAGACAAAATATATATATATATATATTTCAGTCAGTTGCGGTCCGAATAATTAGTTTAAACAACACGGCCAAGTGTTAAATTCTGAACCACCGTCTAGCGTATCGAACTCGAGCGCGGGGGTTGAGAGATAAGTCACTCGAAGATAATGAGCAAAAAGTCAAAAATTTGTCAAAATTACTATTTTCGAAAGAAGAAATAGACAATAATCACATGAAACCTTTGTTCATAAGGGTAGAAATCGAAGGTATTCCCATCAGGAAGGTTTTAGTCGATAACGGGGCCACTGTCAATATTTTGCCCGCAAAAACATTAACAAGGTTGCGCAAAAGCTCGAAAGATTTAGTAGTGACTGATGTAGCGGTCTACGGCTTCTCGGGCCAAGCTACTAAAGTCTTGGGAGTTTTTCCATGCCAGATTAAAATAGGAACCCAGAGTTCGTACTCAGCATTTTTCGTAGTAGAAACGAATTCATCATCGTTTAATGCTTTATTAGGAAGAGATTGGATACATCAGAATTATTGTGTCCCCTCTACCTTACATCAAGTATTAATTTGTTGGAACGGACACCAATTCGAGATGATCAAAGCGGAGAAAAACAATTATTTTATCAATACTCAAATTGTTAATGCCAGGTATGAAGCTGGAAAGCTCGAAGGAAGTGATTGGCGACTCACCGGAGAAGCCATAGGAAAGCCAGCGAAAGAAGAAGAGGGAATCCATGAAGAGTCTACATCCGAGATGGGCTCTAAGTTAGCCGAAATCAAATTAGATTTAGTTTAGATATTGTGAAAGTTATGAAGAATGTCGATGTAATGAAAGATGATGTTGTTTCTAATATTTTTCGAAAGTTAAGTATTCAACGAATGGAATCGAAATTGTGTGCTTACGATCATGATCATGTTAGTTATGATAAGTTTAATTCTGAATATTGTCGCAATGAAATACGTGAATCAAATTCTTGAAAAGAATTCTCTCAAGATCTAATGTATGCGACGGATCCCAAAACAAATAATTCCTGCAATGAAAGATATATGGCAGGTGCTATTCATAATGAAGGTTCTCGAGATAATAAACATAGAATAAATAATCATAATGGAAAGGATATAGTTAACTTTCAAGTCGGAAATATCGAACATGGTATTATAGAACCAGACGAAGAGACTATGAAAAATGGTCAGGACCAGTTGGAAGAAGTTAATCTAGGGACAATCGACAACCCTCGAGTAACTTACATAAGTTCGAAGATGACTCAAATGGAGAAAAATGACCTAATAGATTATAATAGTATATGAAAGTTACCTGATTCGATAAAAGATTCGAAAGATGAGCCATGTCCACCGTGCCAGCGCACATTCTGGTAATGTCTGTAATCTGCTTTCGGATGATTGGTCTCGAATAACTGCGCATCAAAACTTTGTTCCAAAAGTCTGCGAAGCACCTTTCGGCTCGGATGATTCTACAAAAAATAGGAACAAAGCTCGACTGAATCTGACAAGAAGCTTGACCCCGAATAAGAGCTTCAGCTTTGGCCCTTTGATGATTCGCAATATGAAATTGCCTACTTGACCAAGGACGATTCATGGTGCCCAGAAATGGCAGAGAAAAGCATTGAGTTACGCCAAATTGCCGCGAACATAGCTGCGGAATAAGGATGGTTTAAACAAAACTCGAATATCGAATTGCTTGCTCAAAATCAGACATGCTCGAAATCAAGCATGCTCGAAATCAATCATGCTCGAGATCAAGCATGCTCGAGATCAAGCATGCTCGACATCAAGCATGCTCGAGATCAAGCATGCTCGAGATCAAGGCATGCTCGAAAGAGCCACCTTCGAAATTAAGCATGCTCGAAAAGGTCCATTATGTTCGAAATCGAGCATGGAAAGAAACATACTCGAAGCTGAACATGTTCGACACCAAATATACTTGAAGTACAAATTATAAAGTAATAAAGTTTATTACATTTATACTCAAAATATATTAGAATACCTGAGGGTTGTAAACTTCTACTCCGGGGACGTTATCTGCATAGAGTAGATCTCGGGACGACAAGATAGATCTCCAGTAGGGGTGATCATCTATGGCGGAGTCCAGCGAATCAATCATTCGCATCCAATCGGGTAGAGCAGTATGAGACCAATGACTTTGGGCTTAGTCATGCCTTGTCTCGTAAAAGGGACACCAAGTGGAAACATAGAGCGGATTATAAATGGCGCTCAACACTTCGAGGTACGACACCTTCTCGAGAAGAACTAATAAATTTATAGCGGCTTCCCCGTAGAAAATCCATTTCGAAACTGGCTCAAGTCGGAAATTGGAGGGTTTTTTCGAAGATTGTCGTTTCTCAATCGATTTCTCGAACGATTGTACAGTCCTGATATTTAATAACTCGGGATAATATAGAAAAGACCAACATGTCAATAACCAAAGGGGGACATACAATTTGTGAGCATTCGAAGGGTCATTGTTCAAATTAAACATCATACGATAAAAACGAGATAACAATAGTGGAGCTAGCTCGATGGGTCCCATAGTGACAGCAATATTAGCAGACAAAGTGAAAAAGGTTTTATTCACCACACAACCGGCATTCATAAACAGCCAGGAAAAGATAAAATTCAAAAATAAGACTTCTTCGAAAGATGTAAGTGGGTCATCACAACTAATAAAGAACTTGACTAAGGCGGTATAAGCGATATTCGCTCCTTTTGATTTACCATGATGTTTTAGCCAGGATTCGGAGGCTAATAAAAGAGCTCGAGAGTTAGGCAAAGGCTCACCCGTAAGAAGACTTATACCCGTAGGGGAAAGACCAGTAATTAGAGCAACATCTTCCAACGTAATTTTTTGAAAACCACGAGGTAATACAAAATAATTATACGAAGAATGTCAAGAATACGCAAGGGCATCTGTTGTTACCTGCTCGAAAGGGATGATTGGGTAACAGGCTATTCGAATGAGCCCAAGAATTCGGTTACCTTCCCATTTGTTATGAAGATGATGCAACTTTTCGAACCAAGGATATGCATCGATGGCCCCGATCCATCCATTGATGGGTTTGGTCTTATTCGTCCACTCATATTTGTCCTCCACCTTATATTGAAAAAGAGGGGCATCACCCTCCAAAGCGGGCCAAGTACTAAGTAAATCAAGAACACCATCCTCAGAGGGTTCGAATGCCTCGGATTGAAATCGAGGCCCGAGTCCAACATGGTTGATAGATTGACCTCGACGATCGCGGACCCAAGGCGGTATGATATGGGTAAACCCTAGAGTCGAAATCTTCACATCACTATAGTAAGCCTCGAAATTCTTGATGATTTGATAGAGATCTTGGGCATCTTCGCTACCCAAAAGAGTTGCTCGAGCCACTAGATGCGAAATAGCATGAGAGTTAGACATACTCGAAAACGGTTCGAAAAGGTTGTCGAGAAGAGATGGAAGGAGATTTCGAAGAAGAAGGAATTTTCGAAAGAGAGAAAGATAAAGAAGGAAGATGATGAATAGTTGGAGAGAGAAAATAAAGTGAAGGATGATAGTGATGGCTAAGAAAAGGAACAAGATACTTATAGGGCTCTAGGTGTTCGATCACGAAAAGACACTTCTATGCAGAACAGGAAGAGGGAAATTTCAATCGTTTTTACCCGTTTAAAAATACGAAGAGGCTCTTACAGAAAGATGACGTAAAAACGTAAATAAAAAGAAGGGAGGTTTTAAAACCCTGATCACGAAAAGGTGCCGGGAAAAGGAACGAACACGTTCATCATATCATTCACGAACCCTTTTGAAACGAAACGATGATTAATAAGGAGACGTGTACATTAATCTACATGAACTCGAAACGTTCATATACATTAGGGGGGCATTTGTTTACACTAAAAATAAAATAGATTGAAAAACCTAAGAAGGCTCAAAGTGAAAGACCTAAAACAGGCCCAAAAGCGATTAATGGGCCCAAAAGTTTAAAAGGCTAAGCCCATCGTAAAAATAATAAACCAGGTCTGAAGAAGCTAGAGTCAAAGGCCCGACAATAATATCCCGCCAAAACAAAAGGATTTTAAAAAGAGAAGTTGGAAGTTCTCGACGGTTGAAGAAGCAGGCCCACGACGCAGAAGTACAAAAACGGGAAAGAAGAGAGAGAATAGGAGGATCAAATCAAAGTACAACTTATTTTTCTCTCTTATCATAGGAGTAGGCGTAAATATAATTAGGAGTAGTTTGTAGTGAAGATTTGTTCAAGAATTGCTGGATCCAATCCCGGAGTTATACCAGTGTTTCATTCATCTGTAATTAGCACGAATTGAAAACTTTTATGGAGGTATAGATTACATGCTTTCAAATTTCATTATTTGACAGTAATTTGTATCTTGACTTGAGTTTTCTATTCATTTTCATCGTTTTAAGAAAAGAAGATTCTCACGTAGGTATAGAATTATTTTGTGTCAGATTTAAGTATCAGAGAGATAATTCTTACCTGTACTTGAATTGTTCTTTTATAGTATTATCGTGTCATTCGAAGACAAAATATATATATATTTCAGTCAGTTGCGGTCCGAATAATTAGTTTAAACAACACGGCCAAGTGTTAAATTCTGAACCACCGTCTAGCGTATCGAACTCGAGCGCGGGGGTTGAAAGATAATTCTAAGATAAGAATTATCGCGGGGCTTGGAACACGCAATTGGATCCACCCTAATCTAGATTGTTTTTTTTACAAAACAAATACAAACCAAGAAACTAAACTACCCATGTGGCCTTCTTTCCTGATGTCCTTTGTGCCACACCATGGAGGGTGCCCCGTCCTAGTAGACCTTCTTGGGCTTACGGTAACTTCACCACTGATTTGATTGTTCATATCCAAAGAGAACGGAATTGACGATGTATGAGTATAATGCTCCATTGGTGAAGGTTGATTCAAAGTTTGAGGAGGTGGTTCATTGGATATGTAATCAACGAACGAACGCTCCATCGGCGTCGTGAACAAATCCGGCACCGCAGACATCGTGGGATGGTAAAAAGGTGAAGAACATGGTCCTCCTCGGTACTGAGGTGGAAACCCAAAAGAGGAAGGTCCGCCTTGGTCGTGAGGTGCTGAAGCCGAAGAGGAAGGTCTGCCTCGATACTGAGGTGCTGAAGTCGAAGATGAAGGTCCGCCTCGGTGCTGAGGTGCAAAAGTCGGGGCTGAAGAGGATGGTCTATCCTCATCCTCATCATCTTCTACATCTTCATCCTCATCATCTTCTATACCTTCGGAGTCTTCTAATGCACTCCAGTTCTCCTCTGTGGAAGCATGGATTCTCCTCCACGTCTATCACTGTGAGAACCAGATGCTACATCGCCACCACGTCCACATGTGACAAAATTTGCGAGGCCGGTGAGACCCAATCGCGCCTGTCCAAGTACCCTCCTAACTCCATGGCTACTTTGAGGGACTTTTCCAATAGTATTTTGCAGCCCTTGAATGCAATTATACTGAAAAGATAAAACAAAAGAGTTAGGCAAAAAATCATAGAAAAAGCAACTATATTAGAACAATAAATATATTTACTAACCACATTCTACACTAGAGGGCCAGACCCCGTTTGATGTCCCACTGTTCTCCTAGTCAAGATGGGTAAAATATAACGACGAGTGATTATATCATACCATTGGTTATATCTCGGCTCTGTGTCATCTCTACCCTGAATAAGTTGTCTAGCCACAGTTCTATTGCCCCGATCATTCCACATTGCAATGTGGGGACTATTTTCATTTTCCCAATCTATATTGTTCCCTCTATGGTCCCTTCTTCGAACAGGTGCAACAGGAGGTGGAATATTTTGTCGGAGTCCAAACTACAGCAAAACACGCTCAGGACGATGATGCTCCACAACGTCGAACAATATCATAGGAACTGATGCTTTTCACACAACAATGTCCAAGCATTCAGGTGGCAACTCGCCGATGTCTTCATCATTGAATTGTATGGAGTCCAAACAAACTGAAATATGAAAAAGGTATTAAAAAAAATTTAATACAGAAGGATATAATATCATCATATAAAAACGTTATGATAATTTTTTCACTCACATGTCCTTCGGTCATCTGATCAACTCCATCTCTAATTGTCCGAACACTGTGAGGGACAACAATGTCATTTGAAACAGGGCGATACCACCTTTAAACATCAATCACGCAATTAAGTACAAAAATAAGGGTTTCCTAGTTACAATTGTTAATTAATTAAAATTCATGAAAATAGCAATAAATTACCGTGCACCATAAGGAGCTCGGGCAATGCCATGCTCATCAATTGCCGGCACTGGCTCAGGAACCTTACTAGGTCTGACGACCAAAATCCTAGACCACACCCATATCTGTTAATGAATATATACACATAATTAAAAATCACGAATTATCATAAGAAGTAACATAACAATATTTAAATAATCATTCTCTTCACCTGTAACAATGGCGCACAAGCATCTATATTTTTCTGACCTATATTGGATGCTTTGCCTAGCCCTCGGTATAGCCACGCCAATACACCACTCCCCCAGCTATAGGTGTTTGTTGCGTTAATATCTTCAAATAACGTCAACCATAGTACCAGAACAACATCTCCGGTGGTGTTGGGACACAACACGCCAAGAAACATAAGTGCCCAACAATGGGCTATCTGGTCGACTTGCATTTCGTCAGATTCAGGGGTGATTTGGGCAACAGCCGAGGTCACATGGTCGACAATCTTCGCGATTTTTAGTTGATAACCTTTTTTTTTTCAAAATCTGGCTTAGTCATTTCAAACCCTAATTGTTCCAAAATATAAGCTCCACACTCATCATAACTTCGGAACACACGAATAGTTATTAGAGGTCGACCATCGATTGGTAGACCCAATATCACAGCAATATCCTAAAGAGTAATCGTAGCCTCTCCAGTTCTGAAATGAAATGTATTGGTCTCTGGTCTCCATCTCTCGACTAGCGCAGTTACAAGACCCATATCATTTGTCCATGGCCCGAACTTGTATACCCGATATAACCTCATGTGTTGCAGTTTTAACAAGACTCAATTATGTGGGGTCCTTCCATAAGCACTACTAAAATACACACTGTTCGCCCGTCTAGTGCGGAACACAAAATCGGGGAACTCACGAACCTACTCAGACATATGATTTGTCTGCCCGGTGAACACCCTACTGTCTATCAGGCCATATATATGATCAACAAACTCATTAAAATAAAATAAAAAGTTATTTTTAATTAAATGATACTTGAGCTAATTAGAATAATACAAATTAATATTTCATAAATTCAAACACATACATCACAAAAAAATAAACTTATGTGATAAAATTAATCGATACATCTGTAATTTGAAATTATACCTACAATTCAAGATTACACCTACTTGGAAATTATACACATCAATTCAAAATTATACCTATAATATGAAAATTATACATAAAAATTGAAGTTTATACCTAAAAATTAAAGATTATAGATAAAAAATAATTGATATTCAACATACTAATTAAAAGTTATACCTAAAAGTGATATTATAGTTCCTAAACCCTAAATTATACCTAGAAAATTTAAGATTATAACTAATAATTCGAGATTATATTTTAAAATTCAAAATTAAACCTACTATTTCAAGATTATAGCTACCAATTCAAGAATAACATGATAATTCAAAATTAGAGTTAAAAAATCAAAAATAAACAAATTACATCAAAATTATATCAACAATTTGAAATTAGAGCTAAAATATAAAAATTATACCAACAATTCGAAATTAAACTACAAAACTCCACAAATTTTAACCTAAATTGATAAATTTCACAAAAATTCAAAATTACACCTACACCTTATATTCGAAATTACACTACAAAATTCCACAAATTTAAACCTAAATTGATAAATTTCACAAAAATTCGAAATTACACAAACCATAAATCCAAAATTACACTACAAAATTCCACAAAAATTCGAAATTATACTATAAAATTCCACAAAAACTCGAAATTATACCTAAACCCTAAATTCGAAATTACACTACAAAATTCCACAAATTCAAACACTAAATTGATAAAATTCAACAAAAAATCAAAATTACATCTAAAGCCCAAATTCGAAAGTACACTGCAAAACTTCACAAATTTAAACCATAAATTATACAAAAACTCGAACTACATATTTCATAAAGCAATAATATGTAAAATTTACCTTATATTGTTGAGAATGAAGATGAAGATGAAGATGAGATGAAGAAGAGATGAAGAAGATGAAGGAGATGAAGAAGAAGAAGAACTGAGAGAGTAATTTTCGAAACAGAAGAAAAAATTTCTACAACCTGCCCCATTTATGCCCATTCCGCGCTCGGGCAGAGGGCAAAAAGTTAAAAAAAAAACATTTCGCGCTGCCCGAGCGCGGAATGTGCTATTTTCTGATTTTGAATTTTTCTTATATTATTTTCTTAATTTTTATTTATTTTTGTATTATTTATTTAAAATTCCCACAATAATGTATCCATAATTTAGCATGATGACACTAATAAAAATAGTAATGATAAGAATGTAACGTGAATTAAAAGCGAAACTCCGTCAACGCACTCGGCACCTCTGTTAGTTAAAACTTGTATTATAACCATATAAAACACGTACTTATGTATAATTGAAAAATACTTCCGTTTCCCGAATACTTTCTGAACATAACAAAGATATTTGTACTTTCGAGTTGAATCGTTTAGTACACATACTTTATTTATCCTATATTATACTTGACGAATAATATCTATATTTGACCAAAAAATATTAGTTTTATTTATAAAATAAAAATATATCAAAATTATTTATTGAATATTATACAATTTAGGGATAATTACTAAAACCACCCTGAAAATAATTTTTCATAACCAAAAAACCAATGAAAATATTTTTCAATCTCAAAAACCCATTTTACAAACTTTTCATTACAAAAACCCCAAAAGTGAGGATTAACAACTTTTTTGATTAAACTATCCTTTATTTATTAAGTTAATAATTGATCAATTAGGTTTTCTTATTGGATTCATTTTTTTTTAATTCTTTCAAATTGGTGAATCATAAAATGCGAATTTTATTTTGTAATACTAAATTTTTTAAATCTTTGTATATAGTTTATTTTGAATTTAAAATGGTAATTATGTATAAATATATTTTTAAATTTTTAAAAAGATTAAAAAAATGAAAATTTTAAAATTAAAATCATAATTAGTACTGATTATTAATATATTTTTAATAAATAAATTTCACTGCAAAACTACAATTGATTAATTTTTAATATGGAGGACTAAGGGTAATTAAGTTCCCAAATTTGTTAATCCTAAATATTGGGTTTTTTGGAATGAAAAGTTGATTGAATGGGTTTTTTTGATTGACAAATACTATCATGAGTTTTTTGGATGTAAAAGTTTATTTTAAGGGTTTTTTAGTAATTTTTCCTATAATTTAAAAACAAAAATACTAATAATTTATCAAAATATTAATTTTTCTCAACTAGTGCCGCATACAAAATATTTTTCTATTAATATAAAAGCACGAGCAATCAATATACCTAACAAATTAATATGAAAATAAGCTGTATTTTTACTCCCAAATAATTTATTTTTATTCGTATGAGTACTAATCCGTTTATTTCCCGTTCCCATATTTTTTAGCCAATTTTTTCACTGTAACATTCAATAAAAATTCATAAAATACTCATACATATTCAATACTGAATATTTTCCGTCCCATATATAACTAACTAGGCTCGACACAAACTTTGCGAACTTTTCATAAAAATAATAAAATAAACAACCACGCAAGAGAATTGATAGTATGACTCTTTGATCACAAAGAAATTGTTAAGGCAATGTTTGGCCCAAAATTCTGGCCAAATTGTGTTTAGGTTGACATGATTCGGGCCAGAAAAAAATAGTCATATCGGACTAGAAATTTTCAAAATACCAAATTAGACTTTTTCTCTCTTTTTCTCTCTACTGTGTTTTCTTTTTGCAGGTCTTGTCACCTCCGTCTTTCTTCTTAGTGGTCCCAGGTGGCAGACGAAAGGGTCTAGTAAGAGGGGGAGGGTTGAATAAACCCTGAAGTCTTTTTCGACTTAAAAAATTTCGTATCACTTTTAAAGATTTGAACGCTTGGATAGCTGAGCGCTTGGGTCAGGCACTTCAGTAAAGATAACTTAGACTTAGTGATTTTAGCAGTTTACCAAAGTAGGCTCCTCATCACTACTTTCATCTGATGATTCCAAGTCCTCTTCAGGTGCGGAGAATGGTTCAGACTCCGCTAGCAAACCTTGTTGACGAAGGTTGCTCCTGAATTGGTTTCTATCCACATAGTCTTGCCTTGTGGGCTTAGACACATTTGGATAAGGGCAATTTACCTGGTAGTGCCCTGGTTTCCTGCAATTATAGCACAAATTAGTTTTCATTTTCTGTTCAGTGGATAATCGCTTTGAAACTACTGGCGCTGAGAGATTCTGAGTAGGCGATGGAGGCCCTTGATATGGAATTGGCGTTACTGGTTGAGGTGCGGAGTACACTGACGCTTGATACTGAGGCGCTGGTGCTGGGAGAGGAGTTTGAAATGAAGTTTGTCCAATAGGATTTCTCTTTTTATATCTTAGAAATTTCTTGAATTTCTTAACTAATAAGGCCATTTCCTTTTCTTCATTTGATTCCATAGATTTAACCTCACTAACCGCTTTACCCTTGTTTTTGGTGGTAGCGATAAAAGCTCTTGATTCAGTTACTGAAGTTGTAGTGTCGCTGACTTCACCTAACTCGAATTCAAATGCCTTTAACTTTGAAAACACATGTTCTGGAGTAAGAGTCTCCAAGGTTTGTGATTCTCTCATAGCAACCGTCTTAATCAAGTATTTATTTGGAAGACTTCTGAAAATCTTATTGACCATTTCCTTGTTGTTCAATTCCTTATCTAATGACGCTAAGTCGGTGATGAGCAAAGTGAATCTTGTGTTTAATTGTTCTAGTGTCTCACTGGGCTGCATTTTTAAATGCTCGAATCTTTGCATGGCTATGGAGAGCTTGTTCTCCTTTATTTGTGCTGACCCTTCACACACAATAGCCAACTTATCCCAAATTTCTTGGGATGTCTTACATTGCTTGATCTTGTTGAACAATACATCGTTATCTCCTAACGCTGAGTAAAGTGCACTTCGTCCAACATTATCCAGATTTGCACTTTTTCGATCTTCTGACGTCCATTCTAACTTGTTTTTCTCGACATAAGCATCTGGAGTAGCCTCAGTCGCTCCAAGGACTCGAGTAATGACTTTCATAATCTGAATGGGGTCATCTGTAATTACATCACACATTTCATTATCGCAAGAGCATAAATAAGAGAATGCTCTAAGTTTCCATGAATCATAATTTGATTCTACCAACTTAGGCATTTTGTTAAAAGCCATAATGATATGTTTTCATAGAAAAGATTCAAAGCGATTAAGTTTAAAAAAGAATGGATCTAAACAAGCAGTTACGCTCGGAAACGCTTAGGTTTCTACTTCAACCGCTCTGATACCACTTGGTGGTCCCAAGTCGCATACGAAAGGGTCTAGAAGGAGGGGGGTTGAATAGATCCTAAAGTCTTTTTCGACTTCAAAAATTTCGTTTCACTTTTAAAGATTTGAACGCTTGGATAGCTGAGCGCTTGGGTCAGGCGCTTCAGTAAAGATAACTTAGACTTAGTGATTTTAGCAGTTTACCAAAGTAGGGTGACGCTTAGATCGTTTAATCAGGGTTAGCACAGCGGAAATGATTTTTAGCGTTCATTTAATTAATTAATCGCTTTGCAACTTTGCTTGTCGTTTTCAAATATAAGAATGGTGTAATAATGAGAACAAGATAATAAATATAAATGATACAAGATATATAAGGTTCACTGGGTGATGTAATCCCACCTACATCCTTCTTGTCCTTTTTCACTTGGAGGAATTTACTAGGTTGATTATAAAAGAATCACACAGAATCTTCTACAAGATAGTAAAGGGTGAAAAAAATCTTGGGCTCCTTGATCACAAAGACTTCAGCACCAATGAAGATCGTCTTCTTCAAGCTTCTCTCACTCAGAAATACTGCCTGAAAAGGGATTCAACAACTTTCTCACTCAGATGAAAGGTTGAGGTTTGTCACAAGGGTTTTGTTTGTTTTTAAGAAGATCAAACAACTTGGAATATCTCAATAGGAATTTGGGTTTCTTCTTTGGAAGAATATTTGAGATATTTGTGACTGTCTGGAATGTAGATAAAAAAGCTTGGTGGATTTTGGCTATGGAGTTTCTAAGCTTTTTCTCAGCAAGTTTTTCTTGTGCATGTACGTATAATTTTTCCAATATTGTCTTGTCTTTTGTTTAGGGTTTGCTGGAGGTAAGGTATTTATAGGCAATCTTGGGATCTGTCCGTTGGACATATGTAGGAGCGTGCCTGCCACACAGCGCGTGATTTTACCTAAAACCTAACATTCCTGAATATCTGCTGAAACCGATTAGACGGGAGCAGCTATAAACTCTGAAGTTCTGACAGTCTAGTAAAAAAGGTGGCTTATCCACAAATCACAGTAGCTTATCACATTTAATGCTCTTATCAAGCATTTAATGCATTTTGAATTTATTTTTCATTGGAAATAAATGTCTGTTGAATGATTGCATTTAAGTCCTTCATGACTTGAGAATTTATTTCAGGTGAATCTGACATAAGTCGCTTGAGTAATTTGAGCGCTTGATCCATAAATCCTGAAATGAGGTCCTTTAGCGTTTGACGGACGCTAAGAAACAAATCTTCACCTCTAGTTGACTTCAGACGCTGATATTCAACTGCTTCTCTAATAGACTCACCTAGAATTCTATTAGCGATTCAGTTTCGAAGACCTAGTCTAAAATCTATAAAGATAAAAATTACAAGCCTAAAATAAATTACAAACTTTCAAACGCTTATACATTGATCTAAGAAAACAGAAACTCACATTGTATTTTGGGTCTAACATTTAGTCCTATCTTGTCATCATCAAAACATCTAATATGAAATTTCCTAACACTCTTCCTCCCTCATCTATTTTTCTCTAGTTTCTTTTTTTTTTCTTTTGAACATATCTCTTATTTCTCTTTTTTATTATGAAATGGAGCCCCATTGGAAACTGTGGTATGGGTGGTCCTTCACCACAACATATATATGGTACTAGGTTGCATGCCAGCACCGTGCGTGTGCGCGGAGCACCGTGCCCATAGTACTATACCTTTTTTTCTAATGCATAGATGTGTGGATTTAGGTAGGTAAATTTAATGTTTTTAAGCCATAATATCCTAAATGCCCTCGCCAGAATTTTTCTAAACCTAAACCACCCTTTTCACTGTCAATCATTACTACTGAGATCCGCTCAACTCCAAAATCGATTTCTCACATCCTTTACACTACCACCAGCAAAAGGTCGCGACGTTTCAGAATCGCAGGGAATCCAGAGTTGAATTCATCAAGATAAAAGATTCATATTTTTTTGAATTATCTTGTTTTGTTTCATAAGATTCACAAACCACTCGAGGGTGCGATTTTGCAAATATCATGATAACACTATTTGTTGTTTCCGCACTTGTGTATTTCATCCAAGGTAAATAACTCTCAGTCTGGGTTTTTTGATCTCTGGATAATGGCTCTAATCAGGGTCCCCGCTCGCGATTTTTTCAAAGTCTTGGTACTCGATTGGCACCGGGAACTGGTGAGGTGAATTTGTCGATAAATTTTATTTTATTCTGTTTTTATGTTGGGAACTGTTATTATCTCACGAGTTTGATAAATGATGTAGGGTCTTGGAAGAAACTTCCCCCCACTTTCATGGCCAACGCTGGACTGAACGCGTGCAAGCGCCTAATAGTTTGCACAATCATGGGAATTTTTTTTTATATGTTCCCAAAGGCCAGGATGGGATTGTGTTCAGTGGTCCTCAATGGAAACAGTTTATCGATGCGCATAGACTGGACGTTATTATCTTGTGTTACCCACGAGAGTGGTCAAAAATTTACAGTTAAGGTATTCGATATTCCTTATTTTGTGTGAATTCTTGCGGTATCATCAGGGTGAAAGATGAAAGTACGATCACAATCGTCCAATGATAGTTTACGTAGGTATTGTCTTAGCACATGACTGACTCCCTAGATGTCTCATGCAGGCGAGATGTGTACTAAGTTTGGGAATCCTGGGCTCTGGATGCCTCATGGGCATTCTTCTATGTATCAACCAGAAAAGGTTTGTGGTTGCTTCATTTCCGATAGTCTTAGTATATATTTATTTACGCAATATGTACTTACTAATCGTTGTATCTGCACTATTTAACCACAGCACGTGGTTTTTTTTTTTAACCAACAGCACGTTGCGCCAATATTTGACACGCTAGAAGCTAACGTGCTTGGGTAGCAAGTGCACTAGTCGTGTGTAGTGATAGATGGACAAAAGTCCGGGTTGTCGAACCACGGAGACTTGAATTCTAGTTTATGATTTGCAAGAAGATAAAAGACAAATAAAAGGAAAGTAACAATTAACGGTAAACAAGAGTAAAACAATTAAGTAAACAAAGAACAAAAGTGAGAACAAGCAATGGATTGAAACTTCAAATGTGAAAATAGACTAAGGCACATGCAAGACTTGATTTGATCCTCATTCGCTCAAAGACTCTCGTTAAATTATTAGACCTAGTTGCTATGGTGAAAAATCTTAAGGTCAAGAATAACCGATGTCTCGTGATAGACTCCTATACTTAAATGGCGGTTTCCTAAGTATGTCTACCTGGAAATCTAACCACTAAGCATGCATTAAAGAGCTAGGATTTTCTCGATTAAAATCGAACGACTACACCCGGGAGTCTTTACCTATGTCTAGGGAAACTCCTATTTGTTCGGTGATGCTATAAATCCCTTGCACCCTAGCTTAACTCTTTCTCAAGATCCTAAACTAGGCAATTTATAATACATATGGTGATCAATCACATGTAAGGACATAAGCACAATTTCATAACACATAGCAACATAGGAATTAATTCAACAATTATCAATAAAATGAATAATTCACAAATCAATTCTTACATGGCCCTAGCCATATGAATTTAGCTCATAACTATCAATTTAGAAGAATTCAACATGTTCATATACATAAATGTAAACATAAAATGGAATGAACAATGGATAAACTCCCTATAAGGTAGAATGATGATGAATCTTCTATTGGAACTTCAATCCTTAGTTCTTATCCTCTTCTTCCCTTCAAGTTGATGAGAAAATGATCTAAAACCCAGAAAATGCTCTCTAATTCCCAGATTTCGAACCCCCCTCTAATTCTGAAATTTGACTTTTAAACAATTGAAAAACGGTTACGCCGGCGCTTAGGCGCGGGCTGAACGGCGCCTAGGCGCGGCCTACGTGGAGTACTTTCCTTGGAGGATAAGCTGGCGGCGCCCAGGCTTGGGATATACGCGGCTCGGGCACGGACAAGACGGCGCCTAGGCGCGGGTAGTACGGCGCCTAGGCGCGGTCAACAAGGATGAAAATTGTTTGTTCTTGATCGGCACCCGGGCGTGGTCATACTGGCGCCTGGGCGTGGTCGACAGGCTTGAAAAAGTGTCGTGCATCGTTTTTCGCCCTTTTCTTCGTGTGCTCTCGTTTATCACCTGAAATCACTTAACACACTAATTAAACACAACTATGGCATGATTTAGGCAATAAATAACTCCAACAATATCAGATCACAGGCTTAAAAACACGTAAGAACGCCTCTTATCAACCTCCCAAACTTATCAATTGCTCATCCTCGAGCGATAAACTATTGGATAGGAAAAACATCATCAAACACGGGAGAAATCAAAAGAAAAAGAGAAAAACAAAAAACTACCTAACTCACTTTCGTGGAGTACGCTGTTGCATTTAGCGAATGCAACAAGCCTTTGAACCCTTGAGTTACGTCAAAGGACGAGTTATAGTCTCGTGAGGGTTTTCATATGATATACCCACGAAATCGAAGGATTTTCCACCACACTCAATCAACCCAAATCAATATGATTAATAATAAAGCAATGGCATGAATTCATCTGTTTAAGCTCAAGATTATATATATATATATATATATATACATGTCACATACTTGCTCATGTTACGCCTTAACTTTGAAAAGACATCCTAAGGGTGTAGAGTGATAAATCTAAGGTATTATAATCGAGTTGCATTCTTACCACTTTTCAAGCATTAATCCCATATCTTATCGACTTTCGAGTAATCACACGGCATGAGAATTGAGGAAAACTTCCTAATCACTTAAAAATTTCATCAATTTATCCACTTTGGGCTTTAACTTATACAGCTTTCAACTCACCACCTTAGAGACTAGACCATGCGCAATGTTCGGTTCTCTTAGGCTTTTTATGACACCCTTGTAACGAGCTTTGAGCCAATAACTCCTAAACCGGACTGTTTTAGGGTATCAAGTGTAGAGACACTCCTAAGGGCTTTAATCACTCAAGTGCCAAAGGCCACAAAACCAAACTAGGTCTGTATTCCCTTTACACTTTCATTGGCTTGAGCTTAGCTCAATTTAGCTTAATAGTACAGTATTCTAGGCATGGTACTCTTCACCCACAGTATCTATTAAGCCTGACTTTTGCAGTCATACCAATGTACAACCTCTTAATTCTTTTTAAGCATACAAAGACATTCTCAACTTAAAACACATGTGAAATATCTAAGTTAATATTTCCGGGATCATGCCTTTAAGTGTTTCAAAATGGGTATCCACTCAACTCCTCTACCCTCGACTTATGTGCACATGTGACTCATCTTACAGACAATCTAATCTTGTTTAGGGTCCCTTGAGCAAGGAAACAATGTGTATAATTCATTTAAGTCCAAATTGATAGAGAAAAGATGTCATTGATTTAACTTAATCACACTCAATGCATTAATTGAAGGGTTTGCAATCCTACCAATTTTTTTTAAGATGCTTAAAAAGGTGCACATTATCACATGTAGAGGTACAAACGTTTTCCCCCTAAAACTTGGACAGAATATAGAGCATAAATAATCATGACAATAATGGATCGATTATAACCCCCCCCCCCCCAAACTTGGAACAAACATTGTCCCCAGTGTTCGAAAAAAATAAGAGAGGAGAGTACACGTCACCATAGGGGTGCTGAAAAGCAAACCCGAGTCCTCGAATGCAATTGTATCCAAGAGTGGCAATAGCGGTTGGTGAGCAATGAATGCAACAACTACACATTAAACGATGCTATCCAGACAAAGCGTTAAGCAACGGATAGAAGCGAGAAACAACAAACAAACAACAACAAAATAAAAGATAACTAAAACAGACATGCTTCTTCTAAGAGAAACGGATAATAAAAGCGCAAGAAAACAATCACAAAACAAATACCAAATAAAACTAAACTAGACAAGAACCAAAGGAAAAGGAGAGCAAAACTTACAAACTTGGGTTACCTCCCAAGAAGCGCTTGTTTATAGTCATTAGCTTGACTTTGTGCTATGTGAGGGTCATATAGGTGGCCCATTCAACACGACAATATCCCTGTCATGCCTCGTTTTAGCCTCATGGTCTACTTGCTTCCACCATTATCGCGGGGTTTTGCAATAAGCCATTTTTCTCGGATGAGTCTTGTCGATCTCACAAACACGGCGATGGGGTGGAATGTATTTCATGCATAAATCTTCTTTTCCCACTTTGTCTTGTTTATTCTTGGGAACCTCATCCTCCAACTCTAGTGTGCCCTTAGCCTTGCCACTTTCACATTTCTCATCAAGCAACAGATTAATAAAATCGACATTGAAACAAGTAAGATCATCCATGGATGGTTTCTTGTCATTATAAGCATCGAATATCATTTTTTCATCTCCGACCTTCAATGTCAACTTACCCTTTCCAACGTCGATCTTGGCGTTGCTAGTGGCTAGGAAGGGTCTTCCTAGAATCAAGGGCACGTCAATGTCACTATCCATGTCGAGAACCACGAAGTCAACCGGATAGAAGAACTTGTCGACTTGTACAATGACATCCTCGATAACGCCCTTTGGTTTCTTGATAGAGCAATCCGCCAATTGCACGGACATGGATGTTGGCGTAGGATCTCCAAGGCCTAGCTTCTTAAAAATAGAGTAGGGAAGAAGATTGATACTTGCCCCCGAATCACAAAGAACTTTGTCGAACTTGAGATGGCCAATCGTGCACGGTATTGTGAGACGCCCCGGGTCCTTAAGTTTGCGAGGTATTTTGTTAAGTAATGCGGCGGAGCACTCCTCGGTTAGACAAACTGTTTCGTTTTCTTCCCACTTACGCTTGTTGGATAGCATATCCTTGAAGAACTTAGCATATTTTGGCATTTGTAGGATGGCATCAATGAAAGGAATATTGATTCTCACCTCCCGAAGAATAGATAAAATACGGATGAAGCTCGGATCCATCTCCTTATTTTTCTTCTTCTGCGCATTAGGGAAGGGAATACAGATCTCAATGGGAGGAGGAGGCGTTGGAGTCGAAGAACTAACCTCGAAAGAAACAGGAGGCGGCGCCTAGGCGCTGTCATCGGCGCTTGGGCGCGGGATGTTTGGTGCCTGGGCGTGGGCATTGTGGCGCTTAGGCGCCGCAGACAGTAGCACTTGTTCCTTACTTGGTGTAGACGGCACCTGAGCATGGCCTGACTCGCGCCTAGGCATGGAAGACAGTGTTGCATCATTTTCCAACTGCTTCCCACTCCTTAAAATAATGGCATAGCATTGTTCTTTCGGGTTCTTCTCTGTGTCACTTGGTAGAGTTCTCGGGGGTCTACCATTTACCGCGGAGGAGATTTGCCCCGTTTGTGTCCTCACATCCTTAAGTTCCATGAACATATCCTTCATCATACTCCGAAGTTCATTGATCGACGTATCGAACTTGTTTATGTGGGCATCGAGTCTCTCCTCGGTTGTGGGAGGTCGCACTTGCACTTGACCTTGACCATTGACATTGCCTTGCCTCGGCGGTAGGTTATTGAAAGGTGGCCGGGGAGCTTGATAGATCCTTGCTTGTGCGTTTTGTGCGGGCTTGGGCCTTTTTGGAAAATTTTCGGGTATGTGAAAGTCCAACCGTTGTTGATTATGATTCCAAACAGAATTGACGTCTTCAACCTCCGGTTCCAAGGCCACTACTCCCTCAACTTCTTCCTTGACACAAGCAACCTTTTTATAGGATGAGGCCTCTTCATCATCGGGATAAAGCTCGTCCTCTCGGGCCAATTGTTCTACTTTGTCCCATACACTTTGACAATCTAACCCCAAGAGATGTCCACCCGCACCCGCACCCACACCCGCGTTGAGTCTATTCCGAATACGTGACCTAACCCCATCATAGAAATGTAGTACTTGTTCATTCAAACCAAAATTATGATCGGGGAATTTTCGGAGCATGCCCTTATATCTACCCCAAGTCTCGTCTAAAGACTCATTACTTCTTTGTCTAAACCTTTTGATGTTACTCCGGAGCTCATTGATTTTGGAGGGTGGGAAGAATTTGTTTAAAAAGGCCTCGACCAACTCACCCCCAAGTCGTAATAGATTGCGGAGGTAAGGATTTATACCATGTTGTTGCCCTATCCTTCAATGAGAAATGGAAGACTCTTAGACGAATCGCATCAAGATCCCGTGGGTGATATTGAATGGTCACAAGAGCATCGTCTATGGTTTCGAAATGAGCGTGAGGTGATTCGTGCGGTTCTCCATAGAAAAGATCTCCTTGCACCATATTAAAGATATGAACCAGAATGTGATAGTTTAGTGCAAAAAGTTAGGCACGACCACGGGCCCCAGAATGGTCTGGACCCTAGGTGGTAAGCTACCACGAACAGACGGAAGTTGTTGAGGAGGTGCCCCTTGCATGGCTTGTAGAACACCTTGTAACCACTCTCTATTTTTCGGTAAGTTCATGTCCAAATTATTGGCCATTTCTCTTGCTCGCCTATTAGTCCGAAGCACTCATTCAATTTCGGGCTCCAACTCGTATAGAGGCTCGTTTGAGGAGCGGGTCATGCACCACACAAGAATCTAGCAATTAAACACATGAACGAAATTAGACTAGTACGAAAATAAACGGAAAGCAAGAAAATAAACAACAAATTAGGAATTATAAAAACGTAAAACAAAAATCAAAAAATAAAAATAAACAAGTCCCCAGCAACGGAGCCAAAAACTTGACACGCTAATACTTAACGTGCTTGGGTAGCAAGTGCACTAGTCGTGTGTAGTGATAGATGGACAAAAGTCTGGGTTGTCGAACCACGGAGACTTGAATTCTAGTTTATGATTTGCAAGAAGATAAAAGACAATTAAAAGGAAAGTAACAATTAACGGTAAACAAAAGTAAAACAATTAAGTAAACAAAGAACAAAAATGAGAACAAGCAATGGATTGAAACTTCAAATGTGAAAATAGATTAAAGCACATGCAAGACTTGATTTGATCCTCATTCGCTCAAAGACTCTCGTTGAATTATTAGACCTAGTTGCTATGGTGAAAACTCCTAAGGTAAAGAATAAACGATGTCTCGTGATAGACTCCTATACTTAAATGGCGGTTTCCTAAGTATGTCTACCCAGAAATCTAACCACTAAGCATGCATTAAAGAGCTAGAGCTTTCTCGATTAAAATCAAACGACTACACCCGGAAGTCTTTACCTGTGTCTAGGGCAAGTCCTATTTGTTCGGTGATGCTATGAATCCCTTGCACCCTAGCTTAACTCTTTCTCAAGATGCTAAACTAGGCAATTTATAATACATATGGTGATCAATCACATGTAAGGACATAAGCACAATTTCATAACACATAGCAACATAGGAATTACTTCAACAATTATCAATAAAACGAATAATTCTCAAATCAATTCTTACAAGGCCCTAGCCATATGAATTTATCTCATAACTATCAATTTAGAAGAATTCAACATGTTCATATACATAAATGTAAACATAAAATGGAATCAACAATGGATAAACTCCCTATAAGGTAGAATGATGATGAATCTTCTATTGGAACTTCAATCCTTAGATCTTATCCTCTTCTTGCCCTTCAAGTTGATGAGAAAATGATCCAAAACCCAGAAAATGCTCTCTAATTCCCAGATTTTGAACCCCCCTCTAATTTTGAAATTTGACTTTTAAATAATTGAAAAACGGTTACGTCGGCGCCTAGGCACAGGCTGAACGGCGCCTAGGTGCGGCCTACATGGAGTACTTTTCTTGGAGGATAAGCTGGCAGCGCCCAGGCGTGGGATATACGTGGCTCGGGTGCGAAGAAGACGGCACCTAGGCGCGGTCAACAGGGATGAAAATTGTTTGTTCTTGATCGGCGCCCGGGCGTGGTCATACTGGCGCCTGGGCGTGGTCGACAGGCGTGAAAAAGTGTCGTGCATCGTTTTTCGCCCTTTTCTTCGTGTGCTCTCGTTTATCACCTGAAATCACTTAACACCCCAATTAAACGCAACTGTAGCATGATTTAGGCAATAAATAACTCCAACAATATCAGATCACAGGCTTAAAAACACGTAAGAACGCCTCTCATCAATATTCAATTGAAAGGATTTTATTGTAGTCATGTTCCTTGGATGGGAAGAGGATCAAGTAATTTGATATAATGTGTTAATTCTTGCGCTAGTGAACAAAAAGTCTTGAATTTAGTGTTTCGTATGCAATAGCATACATATGCCTTGTACACATGACCAACTAAACACTCATGCTTCATAGAAGAGATTGCCTTCAGAATTTACGAGAAGATCCTTGCTGATAGATGGGGATTGCATACAGGTGAAAACCACAATCGGTGTATACAGATTGGGAGTAAAAAAAGAGGAGTCAAGGATTGATTTTCTGCAAACATGATTGGAGAGAATTTATCCGCGCGTATCATATTACAGAAGGCTGTTTCCTGGTTTTTAGTCACCAAGATACCAAGAGTTTCATGGTTAGTATTTTTGACATTTCCTACACACCCCATATATGTGGTCGGTCTCCAATGATGATGGAAGGTACATAATATTTTGCAAATTAAATATATTCGAATCTACATCACATCGTAAATATATTTAGCGTCTCCTATTTTTTGATGAAGAAGAGAATGGAGAATATAGTCAGGCTATCCAACAAAATCTTATCACCGAAAGCGCAACTAACATTGATGAATTGCACAAATCACAATCCCCGCTCGAGTTTAGTATTTGCATTCCAAAATCTATCGCTTATGATTATTGTTTTCTCACCTTTCCAAGATAGTACGTCGAAGACCGTAAATTTACTTGTTTTTTTGATTGCCTAACATAGAATCCTAATTTCTCTTGTTACCTGCGGCAACAAGTTCCAACAATTGCGTCACAGGACCCCAAGATAGCATGCAAAAGTAAAGCGATGTTAGTTGTAGCTGAGGATCCTACAAATCCAAGCCCGGTGAACTTTAAGTGGATTAACAAAGATAGCCAGAAGAGCTCACTTGCACTCATGGAAGGATGGCTGGAATTTGCCAAAAAAATACCAAATAAAGCGTGGTGATGTGTGTTTGTTCCAATCGAGAAGGGTGATGGGCGACACAGCAACGTTGGATGTTAATATTGTCCGAGGAAAGCAGTGATTTGTATGGTACAATTTTTTTAGTATAGTTTGTACAAGTAAATAAGATTTTTGTACCTTTTTTTGCATTTCTCGCATTTTTATATAGGTGTAAAAGATAATTTATGTCTGACCCTCTTTGGTAAGGAGTGCCATAGGTGACTATGCTTATGATTTTTGGACATGCCCAATTGTGCATACAACATATCCTAATTGATCAATGTGCGGTGCAAATTTGGACTATCAAATAATTGGTATAACCTAGTGGATCACCCACCATTGTGTATTAAATACAGCAGTTGGCTTATAGCACAATTCATGAATGTGACTACCAATTGTCACGATATATGATTATTTTGTTTCTAGGACCCGATGCATCCGATGCACCATATTTTCACACACTTCAGGTGGTATTTATTATGGTGGTTAGGTTAAACCAGGGCAATTTGTTGCTTCAAAAGTCGGGTCATATTTTTATGTATGTTGATAAATGTGAGTCAATGGGTTGATTGAGGCCCTTTGCGGTAACCTAGGCATACTAAGCCAGAATACAACTGGTCAGATTATCAACGGACAATGACTACATATATCCATGGGTTTCAATTGCGGATAAACATAAGTTATTCTTTATTTCTGCTATATTCCTAAATCAAGTATTTTGCTAGCGATGGGCGACCATTTTCCAGAAGCCGACGGATGGACGGCTGAGCGGGAGGTCTTTTGCATCCAGCTACTCCACAACGCCCACAACCATAGCAAGATTAAATTTTGTGGGGGGGGGGGGGGGGAGCAAATTAACAGTGACTTCGTGGAAACGCTGCTCGCTCAGCTCAACGGCCTGTTCGGGGGATTTACGATGTCATCTGTGGTCAATAGTTTTAATTTTCTACGGCGACGAGGACTCATCTTCGATGTGATAACGTCCAATGATGGGTTTGAGTAGGATCGCCATAAGAATAAAATAAAAACAACCAAGTCAGATTGGAAAAATCTGATTGAGGTAAGAAGTATAAAATTGTTTTAGTTTTGCAATTCGCAAGAAGTTCTTCCCCATTTTTGACAGGATTTCTAATAAAATTATTTTGAGCTCTATACTGCTTGTGGCTTGTATGATAACAATACCCAGACGTCAGGAAGAATCAATTTCAAGGAGAATTACACTGGGACCAATTATCAGAGGTGTTCGGTGACAACCCCACCATCAAGGTGAAGGCACAGGACTTCACCGACGAAGATCATAGTATTGTACCAAATCCTAACTATTTGGAATACTTGATTTGTATGGAAATAAATTACGGGCTAGAATAAAGGGAATGGTTGATTGTGGGAGCATATTTGTGCTAGACGACGCGCAAATGTATTTTATTATGGGCTGATTTAATATTTTGGAACCTATTTTCAATGTATCTTGTTTCATATATATTCTATTTAGATATCGCCAGAAAGTATATTGATAGGGTGAGAATTTATGTATTTTAGAGCCTCATAATCATGTTATTTACATTGATTTATGCATGATTTATTCCATATATGCTTGTAACTTGTGTGCTTATTGAGTAAAGATGGAAAATCATTGCAATTGAGAAAAACTGGATGAAAATGTAGAATTTCAGAGTACTTAGATTCCGAAATTGAGGGAAGTTCCATCTACAAAGTTGTAGAGCTCTGTCGTAGCTTCATGTGAAAACTTGAGTCACCCAACTTGAATATATGTGGAAAAAGTTATGAAAGAAACAAGATTACTGCGTAGACAAAAAAAATGCCTTCGTCATTCACGCCCGAACGTGGTTTGTTTGATGTTCGGACGTGCTGTTTGACCGGAAAGCCAGCATATTTTACTTGTTTTTCAAATCTAACTCAAGTCGAAATCTTTCCCTTCCACCCTTATATATAGTAGATTAGTTCTTTAGTGTTACATATACGAAATACACATAGAACAGAGTCCTAATAGGTTTTAGACTTATAAGTTTTTACATATTCATGAAGATCTACACAAACCCTTGAAGGTGAAGAAATCAAGATGCATGGAAGGGATGAAGATTGAAGCTCAACCATCAATTATACGAGGGGGATTTCTTATATTTAGATTTATTTTTGTCTATGATTATGAATCTTTATCAAAGTTTCTATCTTTTATGTTTCTTGATGAATTAGATTCTTCGAACTAAGGCCATGTTTAGGCTAAACAATGAGATTTGAGTTATAAATTGTATTTTTCTTATTAATTATTTTGTTTCTTTGTGTTTTAATCTTGTTCTTAATGCTTCATATATATGATTAGCTACCATATGTATGTTGTTATGCTTAAATTATCTGTTAGGGAGAAAATAATTTAAGGAGCAAAAAGGATTAAAAACATCTTCTAAGTTAGTTAATGCTACGGATGGCTACATACTCCCGATGCTGTTAACAAAATTTATCCTGGGAAAATTCAGACCTTAATGCATGGAAGAGAGATTGCCACAACCAATCTAGCATAGGTTATCAACACAGAGGGGTCGAATAGATATTAATCTTAAGGATCCACCTTAGCAACATTAGTCTAATAATATGAAAACATGATTTAACAAGAATTGATTAATTTATGTCAACACATGTGTCTTAGTTGCTCTCTTCCATCGCTATCTTTATTTCGACATCTTGTTTCCGTCATCTTCCTATCGTAATATTTTAGTTAATTCTTACTTTTAAGTTATTTTTATTGTTTTTTAAATCTTTAAATTTTTAGTTTATTTAGGTTCTTGCTTGCTTTAATTTCTCATAAAACTAAAATACAAGTTTCTATGTGTTCGACATTCTGGACTTAATTGTCCACTTTATTACTACACATGATCAGTTCTCTAGCTGTGAAATACACGATTGGATTTTCGTGCATCTTATATCAATGTTATTAAACCATAATACGCAGGACAATTTACTATCGTACTATAGTAGTTTAGCCTATGGACAAATACAGCTGCCCGGGCAACACAAAGCAAGGAAAAAATATGAGTGCATGCATGGCAAATTGTATAACCCGCAACAGTGGCCAAGTAATCTTGTAAACGTGAGTACCTGGCATTGCCACTTATGAACCATTATTTAATTATCCTGGATTTTAGCTATTAGTTCGTCATCTGTTTGCTCGTCTGAATTTTGTTTGGAGATAATCCGCAATTTTTTTTATTTAGAAGCTAATATCTTAACTTTAAAGCCATGCTACTGACCCATCTTGTAATAAATATGTATTAATTCATTTCTACAATATTATACTTTTGATATTTCCTTTGACGACGCTCCATTTACCCCCCAAACTTTATTATGTATTCATAATCGCACCTTCGATATCGATCCCCTTAAATCCTTTTACTTTTTACCTTTTTTAAAATTCTCTGTATATGGTTTGGAGGACAGCGATGGATTAAGATCGGGTTAGATTCCCAGTAGAACAATCAATGTAAATTTAATAGTTCATCCGCATTAGATACTGCATAGCTGTAATTTGAAATGTGACACCAGCGCAATTAGTAGATGGCACATTTTTTGCAATGGTCAAATCACTAGTTACCTAGATATCATACTTCCAAAAGATTCCATTATACGACCTTATGCAATTATGCGTTCAAAGTACAGGGTGGCCCAATAAAGTAAATAATTAGTGGTTGCATAAATTTTAGAAGCCTGATGCCGCCAGCGCCGATTATACGGGTATATATACAGAGTTAGGGTACAGCGGCAAAAGGCAAGGGATTTACACGGTAGGTGGAATGTAGATCAATCGCAATTGGCCACTAATGTATTTTAGCATCAGGATTGGATATATATGGAAACACCCAGTCGTTCCATCTACTCTTGGCACTTCTATCAACAAATGCACAGGCTAACACTCACTAAGAGTAATTCGTTCGGCGATCCACATGACCAGAATAGTCGCTTCTTGGAAAAATATCAGTTGTGTGGTCACATTAATGACGCAATGCCACGCTGCCTGTTCGCTGATCTCAGCAATCAAAGCGACGATTCTGTTAGAATTAATTTGTAATTTTCAAGAAATGTGTAGAACAATCTTGATAAATGTACCTAAGAAATATCTAGTAGTCTAAGAAAAATCTAGTATGTGGTGGACTAAGAAATATCTAGAATATACATTTCCCAACCACCTCATTTCTAAATGTATCTATTGATCACTATAAATAGAGGTGTACCATGCAACTTGTAAGCAAGCAAAAAAAAAACATAAGCTAAATTCTAATAATATAAAAGAGCAGCAGGTCTTATCTTATTCCTTATTCTAAATCAGCTGTGCCTTTCATACTTCTTCCACTAACATTACAAAACTTTCTAAGCATAAAGCTTTTCACCAATAGAAAGCTCATCACACTTCCGCTACTACTCCAACAAATTTGGTATCAGAGCCGTGTAGACGGCTTTGATCAGTCATCATATAAATCATGGCGACTAGTTTATCCACTACAATGTTCAAGTACTCTCCAAGTGAAGTACCAATATTTGAAGGAGAGCATTATGATTAATGGAGCAGCGAGATGAGGGATTTTTTCATCTCTCAAGACTTATGGGAAGTTATAGAAGAGGAGTATCCAGAGCCACCCGCTGAAGGAGATCCGACCAAATGGACAGCTACACAAGAAAAGCAATTCAAAGAAAATCAAAGGAAAGATGCGACGGCACTTCGATATATAAAACAGGGGGTAAATAAATCTATCTATCCTCGAATTTTTAATAAAAGAAAAGCTAAAGAAGCATGGGAAGTTTTACAAAAATAATTTCGGGGAAATGATAAAGTAATATCGATCAAGTTGCAATCTCTTTGGAGAGATTTCGAAAACTTATCGATGAAAGAAAGTGAAAAAATTGGAGATTTTTTTTCTAGAGTCTCAACTATCATAAATCAAATTCAATGTCTTGGAGATACTATTCAAGACAAGAAAGTGGTCGAGAAGATTTTGAGAAGCTTACCTCCAAAGTTTGACCATTGTGTTGCCGCTATCGAAGAATCAAAGGACCTATCAAAGTTGTCGACTTTCGAACTCATGAGTTCACTACAAGCTCATGAACAAAGAATCAATAGGTCGACAAATCAGTCCGTCGAGCAAGCATTCCAATCCAAACTCAAGTTTTCCGAGAATGACTCAAACAAACTTGACTTCAAAAAAAGAGCATTTCAAAAGAAGATTCATTACAACGGAGGAAATCAAGAGAGGCGCAAACTCAACAACAAAGGTGAAGGAAATCAATGTTGCATTATTTGCAAAAAGAATAATCATACTTCACAAGATTGCTACTTCAAGTGTAAGAGATGTCGAATCCCTAATCACTCACAAAGGGATTGTCGATATCAAAAGAATCAAGAAACGAAAAGGGCCAATTTTACAAAAGAGGAGGAGGAAGACCAAGTTTTCTATTCTTGCCTAAAAGTTGAAAAAGAGTCGCAAGATACATGGTATATTGACAGTGGATGCAGCAACCACATGACGAGCAACCGCGACATATTTGAGGAGCTTGACAAAAACTTCACATCGGAGGTAAAACTTGGAGACGGCAAAGTCCAGAAAGTTGAAGGAAAAGGTGTCATTGTTGTCCGCACTAGGCAAGGTAAAAAGAAATTTATTCATGATGTTCTTTACGTGCCGAATCTAGCTACAAATTTATTAAGTGTTGGTCAACTCTTAGAAAAAGGTTATTCGGTAAATTTTGATAATAATAAATGCAAAATCATTGATAAGAAAAATAACACAACAGTGGCAAATATCGATATGGCCCCAAATAAAAAATTTCATCTAATTTTGCCACTAAATGACCATTGTGCCTTGAAAATGGAAAAATCTGAAAATTCTTATTTATGGCACTTGAGATATGGTCATTTAAATAATAAAGGGTTGCACTTATTAAACTCAAAAAATATGGTTATTGGTCTTCCTAAAATTGAAAAAGAAAATAGAATTTGTGAAGGATGCATTTACGGGAAAATGCATAGATTTCCATTCCCGAAAACATCTTGGAGGGCAAAAACACCTTTGGAGTTGGTATTTGGCCCTACAAGGACGCCTTCACTAAACAATAAGAAATACTTTATTCTCTTTGTCGATGATTTCACTCGGATGATGTGGATTTATTTTTTGAGTGAAAAGTCCGAAGCATTTTCTGTATTTCTTCGTTTCAAGGCCCTAGTCGAGCGGCAAAGTGGGCATCTAATCAAGACTCTACGAACCGATCGTGGAGGTGAATTTATCTACAACGCATTTATGAATCACTGCAAGGATGAAGGAATTCAAAGACAACTTACGGTGAAATATAGTCTGCAACAAACACAAAAGGAGCCGACAAAAATATATTGCGACAATATGTCAACTGTAGCTATGACTAAAAATCAGGTGTTTCATGCCCGCTCAAAGCATATTGAACTACGACATCACTTCATTCGAGAATTAGTGGGCAAGGAGGAGATTGCGATGAATTTTATCAACACAAATGATCAACCAGCTGATTTCCTTACCAAAGCAGTCACATTGGAGAAATTCGAGAAGTTCAAGCAGCAATTGAAAATTACAAATTAAGGAGGAGTGTTAGAATTAATTTGTAATTTTCAAGAATTGTGTAGAACAATCTTGATAAATGTACCTAAGAAATATCTAGTAGTCTAAGAAAAATCTAGTATGTGGTGGACTAAGAAATATCTAGAATATACATTTCCCAACCACCTCATTTCTAGATGTATCTATTGATCACTATAAATAGAGGTGTACCATGCAACTTGTAAGCAAGCAAAAAAAAACCATAAGCTAAATTCTAATAATATAAAAGAGCAGCAGCTCTTATCTTATTCCTTATTCTAAATCAGTCGTGCCTTTCATACTTCTTCCACTAACATTACAAAACTTTCTAAGCATAAAGCTTTTCACCAATAGAAAGCTCATCACACTTCCGCTACTACTCCAACAGATTCCTAGTGCAAGGCTCGTGAGGACGCTTATAAAGAGGAAGTGGCTGTGAACCATCCTATGCAACCGACGGATTTAGTCTGTATTACTAAAGGTCCGTTAATTAAACGATGATGGCGTATTCTCAGTTCATACAAAGTCAATATCTGTACACTCAACATAAATTTCACTTTTGGTCCCATAACTTAGGTTTTTTTCAATTTTGGTCCCATTGTTTATGAGTTTATCACATTATATCCCATAATTTGCATTTTTTCTCAATGTTGGTCAAATCCGTCAATTTTCGTTAATTTCTAACGGCCGTTAGTCAAAGCTTTTGACCACTTGATTTGGTCCCCAAAACAAGGAATAATTGCAAAAAACTTCCCAACTATTAATTAGTTTAATATTTTAATAAATAAACATAAAATATAATGCATATATATATATACTCACACACAAAATCACATAATATTTTATATATAAAAAAAATAAAAAATCACTGTTCATGAAGACGATGAACAGTGAACCCGAAAAATCCCCCAACACAAATACATAATCACACATACACACATATAATATGTATATATACACACACATAGACATATATAATATATATATATACAGACACAAAATCCCATAATATTTTATATATACAAAAAAAAATTCACTGTTCATCGTCTTCAACTAAGACGATGAACAGTGAACCCGAAAATGCCCCCCAACACAAACACATAATCACACACATACATATATAGACACACACATAGACGTATGTAATATGTATATATACACACGCAAAATCACATAATATTTTATATGTTAAAAAAAAAATCACTGTTGAAGACGATGAACAGTGAACCCGAATACCCCCCAACACAAATATATAATCACACATACATATATATAGACACACACACAAAATTATATAATATATTATATATAAAAATTATATAACAAACAAAAAACATTAAAAGTCACTGTTCATCGTCTTCACTATGAAGATGATGAACAGTGAACGATATGAAAAAAATTAATTTTTTTCTTTCTTTCTTTATTTATTTATATATATAATTACTTATAAAACAAAATTGGCCTTTAACTAACAGACACGTGCCTTCTCCGTTAAAAATTAACGAAAATTGACGGATGGGACCAACATTGAGAAAAAATGCAAATTATGGGATATAATGTGATAAAATCGTAAACAATGGGACCAAAATTGAAAAAAACCTAAGTTATGGGGTGTAAAGTGCAATTTTCCCCAGCACAGGACGAGGGAGTTAGAGCTTAGGAATTTTGTCATCCATATTGGTTGTTTGTTCCTCGTGAGTATCCGGTGTAAAATCCCCAAAATGAGCCAGCCAAGTAAGAAAGAAAGTATGTTGTGACATTTGTAGAAGTTTGGTATATCTTGAAGGGGGTGTTGTTGTTGCTTGGTGGTGGGGTTATAGAAGAATCTGGAAGAGGCATGGGAAAAGGAGGCATCTTAGTTTTTATCCGGGGGTTCATGTCGAGTCTGAACAGAATTGTAAATCTTTTGTGTGGGCGGAGATGTGGTGTCGCCGGCAGGTGTAGGAAGCGTAGAAGATGAAGTCGGTGCCGTGGACATCAGAGAGCTTTGTTTAATTTGATCTTAACTTAAAATTTTATAGTTTCCTCGTACACTACCTCGCTAATTGGGCTTTGTGATATAGAGGCATGTGCTCATGATATTAGAGTTTTGCGTGATATTATTGTATATTCTTAATAGGTTATTGCGTAGTTGAAGGTTCATTGTTACGTGCATAATGATACCTAAATTTTTTTTGTACGTGTGCCTATATAAAAACATCTAGTTGTATTATCACTACAACAAAAAGTAAAATTAGGAACAAAATTTGAAATGATAACGTTAAAATTATCACTAGATATATATAATGAGTGATAATAATTTTTGCTTTGTCACACTAAATATTTTTAGTGACGAGTTATTTAAAAGCTGTCACTTAGTGACAACAATTTTTTTGTCACTAATTGTCAAAAGTGTCAATTTCTATAGATATATTGTCACTATTAGACATGTGAAACTTATTCTTATGGCAATACGAAAATTCTTGTCACTAAAAATTAACAACTAGTGACAACTTTGATATTGTCACTCGATATTTTGTCATTGTTTTTTTAGTGTATCTCTATTCTCAAACACACAAAATTTCAACAGAATTCTCTTTTTATTAAATAATTTGCCTTTTTTCCAACACTTATTATACATATTATTGTTGGAAATCTAGCTCTATTAAAATGTGTTTTGACACATTTTAAATGAAAATTCGAAATTACCAAATTACTCGGAAGTAGTATATTATTACATATTATGAAACTACGTTCCGAGTGGATATCGATAGCATTTTGAATTTCTCAATTTCGATTTCGGATGAAAGGAAAATTAAAGGCTAAAAATTGGCTTTTGAATTAGTGAAATATGAGATATTTCCATATGAATTTTGAACCGTTAGATTTCATCAACTGCGATGGTGGATCACAACCTTTCAATCGATGGCCACGATTGAAAGGGTGTAATGCACCAGAAGTCCTACTTGTGGACCAGTTGACCAAAGCAGGTACGATGCACCTGCTGTAGAGAAAATGAATCTGGCTAGGTGTGAAAAGGCACGTTCACACCTGCTGGGGTTGTTTTGCAAAATCCGAAAAGTTGTGTCTTTTCGGTCCCCAACCTTTGAAAATCTATAAATAGGCCCTCCTATTTCAGATTTCAAACACACCAAAATCATCTATTCTCTCTTCCCTCTTTTAAGTACTAAATTGAGTATATAAAATAATTCTTCATTTATAATATCGGGAGTTCTAGCAGAAATCTTGTTCGCTAGACTTAGAAATTTGGAGTGGTCCTATTTCTAAGACGATAGTCGTTGTATCTTGGGACACAAACGCCGCATCCCATCACCACCAAAAGCGGGGAGTTATTGTATTAAGAAAATTGGGTAACCCATGCCTCGACTATACCAATTTCCATAACAACGTGCTACTATATTTTTAAACAACAATCTTAACACAATAATAGTGTTGTTGGAAAAATGTCTTCTAATAGTTCAATTCCACCACCACCGAATGATACTCCACCGGCTACGCCAACTGTTGTTGCCCCCCCTATGGCTCCAACCATACCCCATGTTTTGGCTCACGGGGAGAAACCGGGAAAGTTCAGTAGGGTTGATTCAAACGGTGGCAACAGAAAATGCTGTTCTACCTAACCACACTGAACTTGGCTAGGTTTCTGACCGAGAATGCTCCTTCGGTACCCGAGGATGAAACTGATGGTCAACTAAGGGGTGCCTATGATGTATGGACTCATTGTGACTTTCTGTGTAGGATCTACATTCTGAATGGGCTTGATGACACACTTTATAGTGTGTACAGTGCTTGCCGGATTGCAAGGGCTTTGTGGGAGTCTTTGGATAAAAAGTACCGGACTGAAGATGCGGGCCTAAAGAAGTTTGTAGTTGGGAAGTTTTTGGACTTCAAATTACAAGCCTAACAAAATAAGTAAACTTTCAAGGATGAAGTTGAAGATCAGCGTCTGAAGTCAAGAGAAGATAAAGATTTGTTTTGAGCGTCTGTCAAATGCTAAAAGAGTACTTCAGGATTTATGATTCAAGCGCTACTATTCAAGTGAACAGTATCCAAGCGTCTTCTGAATAGTGCTACTATTTACGCATCACTATTCAAGCGCTCAAGCATCCAGCGACTCAAGCGTCCAGCGCTTACTATTTAAGAAATACTATTCAGGTGAACAGTATTCGAACGTCTTCTGAATAGTGCTACTATTCGTGCATCACTATTCACGCGAACAGTTTTTAGATTCACCTGAAGGATTAAACCCAAGTTATCAAGGACTTAAATGCAATCACCAACGGACATTTATTTCCAACGGGAAATAAATTCAAAATGCATTAAATGCTTGATAAATGCATTAAAAGCAAACAAGACAATATGACTTGTGGACAAGCCACCTTTGTTGACTAGACTGTCAGCTTTTTAGAATTCAAACCTGCTCCTGTCCAATAGGAATCAACAGAAATTAAGGAATGTCAGAAAAGGGACTATTTGAAGCTCCGCGTGAGGTACACGCGCCTGACTTGTGTCCAACGGATAATTCCCAAAATTCTCTATAAATAGTACCCTTCAGCTATCTCTGTGTGAGAGTGAAAAAAAAAAGATGAAAATGTGAAAGAGAGCTGAGAAATAATTTGAGAGAAAAGCTTGCAAACCCCATAGCCAAAATCCTTCAAGCTTCTCAAATACATTCCAGACAGTCACCCGATATCTCAAATATCTTCCAAGAAGAACCCCATACTATTATTGAGATATCCCAAGTTGTTTGAACTTCCCAACATCAAACAAACCTATTACAATAAACCCTCAACACCTTTCATCTGAGTGAGAAAGATTGTTGACTTCCACAAGCAGTATTTTTTAGTAAGAGAAGCTTGTTGAAGAAAGGTCTTTATTGGAGCTGAAGTCTGCGTGATCAAGGAGCTCAAGGCCATCTTGGAGAAGATCTTTATTGGAGCTGAAATCTGTGTGATCAAGGAGCTCGATCGAGATCGTCTTCACCTCTCTCCCTAATTTGTAGAAAATTTTGTGTGATTCTTTGAGAATCATTTTAGTGGATTTTCTCCGAGTGAAAAGGAGAAGAAGGACGTAGTTGGGATTACACCACCCAACGAACCTTACAAATATTTTGTGTCATTTACTATTTTATTGCCTTACATTACACTGTCATATTATATCTTGAAAAGACATTTAAAACTAATAAGCGACTAATTGGTTAAAACGAACGCTAAGCTATAAAAACATTTCCGCTGTGCTAACCCTGATGAAGTGATTGATACGTTACCCTACTTTGGTAATCGTTGAAATCATTAAATCTAAGTTATCTTTTCTCAAGCGTTCAAATATTTCAAAGTGATAAAAAGAAAAGATTTTTAAGAATAAAGAAAGAGAAAGAAAAGCAGTTTAAGGAGACAAAAAGAAAAGCTTTTAAAAATAAAGAAAGGGAAAGAAAAGGAAGGTAATCATTGTTTCAGTATAAATCATATACGCTTCCAATTCTATATATATGAATGAATGATTTATTGCTGAAACATCTTGTTGAAGCTAATCTAACTTTAGCTAACTTATCTAACTTTTCAAACGCTTATACAATGTTTCTATGAAAGCATAAACTTACATTCTTTTGGTGTCTAACATGAAATCCTATCTTGTCATCATCAAAACATCTAACATGAAATTCCTAACAATTTCCCCCTTTTTGATGATGTCAAGACCTTAACTCTTATAACTCTTTTATAGTTTAAGAGTTCAAAGAAAAGCCCAAAATAAAATAAGTTAGCGTTTGAAAAGTTAGATAAGTTAGCTAAAGTTAGATTAGCTTCAACAAGATGTTTCAGCAATAAACCATTCATTCATATATATAGAATTGAAAGCGTATATGATTTATACTGAAACAATGATTATCTTCCTTTTCTTTCCCTTTCTTTATTTTTAAAAAGCTTTTCTTTTTGTCTCCTTAAACTGCTTTTCTTTCTCTTTCTTTATTTTTAAAAAGCTTTTCTTTTTGTCTCCTTAAACTGCTTTTCTTTCTCTTTCTTTATTTTTAAAAAGCTTTTCTTTTTGTCTCCTTAAACTTCTTTTCTTTCTCTTCTTCCCCCTTCTTGGCATCATCAAGGGAAGGCTGCAGTTCAAGCGATACATACTAGAGGAGGAGGACCAGTTGGTGTGGGGAAAAACTCGGCCACTTCTATTGACCCTTCAGCGTCCACAGTCGCTTCCACGTCTGGAAGGACATTGTAAAAAAAATTTCCTAGCGATTTTCACAGTCGCTTCCACGTCTGAAAGGACAGTGAAAAATCTCTAGCGATTTCCACCACGGTTGATACCACTAGTAGATATCATTTGTTGATACCACTCGTTGGTAAATCAACATCCCAACTAAGTCTGCCCTTTTTTTATTTTTTATTTTATGTTTGAGCGTCCAACATATCATGCACATATAATGATAAGCATTGATGATCTATGCATATGAAAATAGTTTTTTAATTATTGACGCTTACCGATATGTCCAAGTACAATTTTAAGGTTCCCCCTAAATTTGATAACTTGTAACACTTTTTGAAAAATGCTTTTAGACATTATAATAAAGTGAGTTCCCCCTATATTATATGTCTAAGAAAAATATGATGCATAATGATTAAGCGTTTAAATTATACCTTCAGGTATGAGAAGCAGGATTTCTCTTTTCATATCTTAGAAATTTCTCAAATTTCTTGACCAATAAATCCATTTCCTGATCCTCATCTGATTCTGTCGCTTCCACCTCACTGACTGATTTTTCCTTATTTTTGATTGGAGCGACTAAGGCTCCTAATTCAGTCGCTGAAGACGAGGTGTCGCTGACTTCTCCTAATTCTAATTCAAAAGCCTTTAGCTCCGAAAACAAATGTTCTGGCGTAATGAAGTCCAACATTTTTTATTCTCTCATTGCTATAGTCTTTATCAAATATTTGCTCGGGAGACTTCTAAAAATCTTTTTGACCATTTCCTTGTTGGTCAATTCCTTATCCAAAGACGTTAACTCTGTAATAAGTGATGTAAATCTTGCATCCAATTGTTCTAGCGTCTCGCTTGGCATCATCTTAAAATGCTCAAATCTTTGCATGGCTATGGAGAGCTTGTTCTCTCTCATCTGTGCTGAACCTTCACATATTGTGGCTAACTTATCCCAAATTTTCTTAGTTGTAGAGCACGACTTGACCTTATTGAATAAGTTATCATTGTCACCAATGGCTGTATATAGAACGTTCTGTCCAACATTATCTAAGTTTGCTCTTCGACGCTCATCAGCTGACCACTCATGCTTTGGTTTCTCAACATAACCATCCGGAGTCGCTTCAGTCGCTCCAGGAGCTCTAGTGATGACTTTGAGTATTCGAATTGGTCCATCTAAAATGATATCACACATTTCATCATCATAAGCACAAAGATAAGCAAAAGTTTTGACCTTCCATGAGTCATAATTTGATTCGGTCAACTTAGGTACTCTTGAAAATGCCATGGAGAAAAAAAATTTAAAGCGACTAATTTTTTTTTTTTAAAAAAAATAAAGGATCTGAACAAGCAGTTACGCTTGGAAATGCTTAGGTTTCAACTTCAACCGCTCTGATACCACTTGGAATTCTATCAGTGACTTGGTATTAAATACTTAGTCTAAAATCTATAAAGATAAAAATTACAAGCCTAACAAAATAAGTAAACTTTCAAACGCTTATACAATGTTTCTATGAAAGCATAAACTTACATTCTTTTGGGGTCTAACATGAAATCCTATCTTGTCATCATCAAAACATCTAACATGAAATTCCTAACAAAGATGGTGGATTCCAAGACCGTCATCAAACAAGTCCAAGAGCTACAAATAATCTTGCACAAAATTCATGCTGAAGACATGATGTTGAGCGAGTCTTTCCAAGTGGCAGCTATAATTGAAAAGCTACCACCGGGTTGGAGGGACTTCAAGAATTATCTCAAACATAAACACAAAGAGATAAGGCTTGAAGGCTTGATCGTGAGGCTAAGGATTGAACAGGACAATCATTCAACCGACAAGAAGACAACCAAGTTGTCAACTCCTGTCATGGCCAACTTGGCTGAGTCTAGTGCTAACAAAAAGATGAAGCATTGGGGCAAGCCAAAAGGAAAAGAAAAGAAGCGCACGTTCACCTGGAATTTCCACAACTGTGGAAAACCAAACCACATGGCTACAGATTGTAGAGAGGCAAAGAAGAGAGATTCGAACCAAGGGAGAGTTCAAAGTCAAGCTCACCTAGCGGAAATGAAGGACAAAATTTTCCCGGTTGATCTATCTGAGATTGACCTAAGTGCTGTTGTGTTCGAGTGCAACATGGTTGATAACCCAAAATAATGGTTTGTCGACACTGGAGCTACTCGACACATTTGCTCCGACAAGGAGGTGTTCTCGAGCTATCTTCCAATCAGTGGACGAAAGCTTTTCATGGGAAACTCTGCCACCTCGCCGGTAGTTGGGATTGGAAGAGTGGTTCTAAAGATGACATCGGGAAAAGAGCTGACTTTGGTAGATGTGTTGCATGTGCCGGATATTCGCAAGAATCTTATCTCGGGAGCTGCACTAGTTAAGGCAGGGTTTAAGTTATCTTTTGAGGTTAATAGAGTAGCGCTCACTAAAAGTGGGCATTTTGTAGGAAAAGGTTACCTTGATAAGGGCCTTTTCAAAATGAATGTAATGACGGTCATTCGTTACCTTGGAAAGTATGAATATGAAAAGAACAATTCTTCTTACTTGCTTGAGTATTCAAATTTGTGGCATGTTAGACTAGGACATGTTAATCTTAATACTATAAAAAGACTTGTTAAGTTGAATTTATTACCATCTTTTCAAATGAATGATCAACATAAATGCGAAATTTGTGTTGAAGCAAAGCTAGTCAAAACGTCTTTCCATAATATTGGTGAAAGAAACACCGCACCCTAGAACTTATTCACAGTGATATTTGTGACTTAAAGTTTGTGCAAACTAGAGTTGGAAAAAAGTACTTTATTACATTCATCGGTGATTGCACAAGATATTGCTATATTTACTTACTTAGAAGTAAAGATGAAGCATTAGAAGCTTTCACTCATTATAAAAGTGAAGTTGAAAATCAATTAGACAAATGGATAAAAGTTATCCGAAGTGATAGAGGTGGAGCATATGGCACACCGTTTGAGGAATTTTGTTCTAGTTAAGGAATGATTCACCAAAACACGGCTCCATACTCACCTTAATCTAATAGAGTTGTTGAACGTAAAAATCGTACTCTAAAGAAGATGATGAATGCGTTGCTAATCAACTCGGGTTTGCCTCAGAATATGTGGGGGGAAGCAATTCTCTCGGCTAACTATATTCTAAACAAATTTCACATAGAAAAAGAAGTGAAACTATGTACGAAATGTGGAAAGGTTATAAACCTTCATACCGATACCTTAAAGTGTGGGGGTGTTTGGCAAAGGTAGAAGTACCTAACCCTAAACAATTGAGAATAGGTCTTAAATCTATTGATGGAATATTTATTAGATATGCACTTAATAGTAGTGCTTATAGATTCCTCGTACATAAGTCAGATATTTCGGATATCCACGAAGGTACGATCATGGAATCGAGAAATGCTGTCTTTTTCGAGGACATCTTTCCTTATAAGGAAACAAACAAGACGAGCTCTTGCAAAAGACCTCGTGAAACTATGAGTGATAATAAACAAATTGAGGAAGAACCACGTCGTAGTAAAAGGACAAAGGTTGTAAAATCATTTGGTCCTGATTTTCTGACCTATATGGCGGAAAACAAACCAAGAACTATTAAAGAAGCTTTATCAAGTACAGACGCACCGCTCTGGAAAGAAGCTATTAATAGTGAAATTCAGTCAATTATGCAGAATCACACCTGAGAGATTGTAGATCTTCTAAAAGGTAGTAAATCATTGGGTTGTAAGTGGATTCTGAAGCGTAAATATAAAGCTGATCAAAGTATCAATAAATATAAGGCTCGTTTGGTAGTCAAAGGATATCGACAAACTGAAGGCTTTGATTATTTTGATACTTACTCTCCTGTGTCAAGAATAACATCCATAAGAGTACTCATTGCGATTGCTGCTTTGCACACACTTGAGATACATCAAATGGATGTTAAAATCGCGTTGCTAAATGGAGAGTTAGACGAAGAAGTCTATAGGGAACAACCCGAGGGGTACATTGCCCCTGGGCAAGAAAAGAAAATGTGTAAGCTCGTTAAGTCATTGTATGGACTTAAACAAGCCCCTAAACAATGGTATGAAAAATTTGATAACACGATGTTATCAAATGGTTTCAAGATCAACGAATGTGACAAATGTGTCTACATAAAACGCACACAAAGTGAATATGTCATTGTGAGTGTTCATGTAGATGGCATATTGATAATGGGAAGTAATCATGAAGTAATCATGAATGCTAAAGGCATGTTGAAAATACACTTCGACATGAAAGACATGGGAAAAGTTGACGTTATATTAGAGATCAAAATCTCTAAGTCTAATGAGGGACTTGTCCTATCACAATCTCACTATGTTGAGTTTGTACTTTGAAAGTTTAATGCATATGACAAAGACCCTATTAGGACACCTGTGGATCCTAATTTAATTTTAGAAAAGAAGTATGGAGAGCCTATATCGCAACTTGAATATTCGCGGATTATTAGTAGTTTGATGTATATTACAAACTGTACACGTCCGGATATTGCTTACTCTATTAGTAAGTTAAGTAGACATACAAGTAATCCAAGTCAAGACCATTGGAAAGCATTGACTCGAATTCTAAGATATTTAAGATACTCTATAAATTATAGATTACATTATACTAGATATCCAGCTGTATTAGAAGGATACAGTGATGCAAATTGGATATCTGACACAAATGACTCCAAGTCTACTAGTGGTTATGTTTTTACCATAGATGGAGGAGATGTGTCGTGGAAGTCTTCTAAGCAAACATGTATAGCCCGATCAACAATGGAATCGGAGTTTATAGCTTTAGATAAAGTAGGAGAAGAAGCTGAATGGCTTCAAAATTTCTCAGAAGACATTCCGTGTTGGACAAAACCTGTGCCTCCAATTTTAATACATTGTGATAGTCAATCGAAAATTGGAAGGGCACAAAGTAGTATGTACAATGGTAAGTCAAGACATATACGTCGACGACATAATACCATTAAACAACTAATCTCTAGTGGCTTAATTTCCATAGACTATGTAAAGTCAAAGGAAAATATTTCGGATCCATTCACAAAAGGTTTGCCAAGAGATCTAGTTGAAAGTTCAACGAAGGGAATGGGCTTAATGCCTACATGTTAAGAATGGACATAGCGGAAACCCAACCTTGCTGACTAGAGATCCGAAGATCTTGGTTCAATGGGAGAACGAAGTTATGAAAGTTCATTTGCACCAGGAGTCTCAACGACTCCTCCCCATTCTTGTTGTATAAGTGCAACCTGCAAAGCGTAGCTGAGGCTAAGTTTTTTGAAACTTTTAATGATTCCTATACTGTCAATGTGTGTGATGTAATAAAGTGGAGTACGGCAGGGTACTCTTTATAGGAGATCACCTATGTAAGTGAGAAGTGAGGGCCGCTTCAATAAAGTAAACACTTATGAATCCAAGATGGCGTTCCACAGCCAAAATGGACCCAATTGAGAACAAGAACTGTAGAAAAACTATTGTGTGAATATCATTATCTGGGTTCGCATAAATGGCTAACCAATTCAAGACATCGGGTTCATTGGGTAGCCAAGTGAATCAGATGATATCTCACTAAGAAAGATTCAAAGCCACAAGCTATCTATTCTGATGCAATAGTTTTTCGCCTGAACTCCCGTAGTGTCTGCATGTGCATTAATTTTCATTCATGTGGGGGATTGTTGGAAATCTAGCTCTATTAAAGTGTGTTTTGACACATTTTAGATGAAAATTCGAAATTGCCAAATTACTCGGAAGTAGGATATTATTACATATTATGAAACCACATTCCAAGTAGATATCGATAGCATTTTGAATTTCTTGATTCCGATTTCGGATGAATGGGAAATTAAAGGCTAAAAATTGGCTTTTAAATTAGTGAAATATGGGATATTTTCATATGAATTTTAAACCGTTAGATTTCATCAACTGCGATGGTGGATCACAACCTTTCAATCGATGGCCACGATTGACAAGGTGTAATGCACCAGAAGTCCTACAAGTGGACCAGTTGACCAAAGCAGGTACGATGCACCTGCTGTAGAGAAAATGAATTTGGCTGGGTGTGAAAAGGCTCCTTCACACGGTGGGGTTGTTTTGCAAAATCCAAAAAATTGTGTCTTTTCGGTCCCCAACCTTTGGAAATCTATAAATAGGTCCTCCTATTTCAGATTTCAAACACACCAAAATCATCTATTCTCTCTTCTCTCTTTTAAGTACTAAATTGAGTACATAAAAGAATTTTTCATTCATAATATTGGGAGTTCTAGCAGAAATCTTGTTCGCTAGACTTAGAAATTTGGAGTGGTTCTATTTCTAAGACGATAGTCGTTGTATCTTAGGACACAAACGCCGCATCCCGTCACCACCAAGAGCAGGGCGTTATAGTGTTAAAGAAATCGGGTAACCCATGCCTCGACTATACCAATTTCCATAACAAGTGCCGCTACATTTTTAAACAACAATTATTACATGTCCAAATAAACAAACGCAAGAATTAAATGGCAACATTCTTGTCACGAAACTAACGTCAAAATACAACACCACACACTTAGCCAATATAGAAAACCACATCCAGACGAAAGCAACGAATAATTAGACCTAGAGAAACATCATACTGGACTAGGCAAATTTAAAACGAAAGAACTCAATAAGATACACTTTGAATTCTTTAAAAGGAAAAAAACATAACATTTTACAAAGTAGATATGAAAACGTCAAACCACCCTCGAAGCGTGATCGGTAGCAACATTCAAAGCTGGACCCTGCTGGAGATGTTCATTAATGTAAAGTGGTTGGTATTGGCGAGCTAAAACCAACCTTTTAGCCAGTTGTTGAACCTGTGAAAAGATCGTGTTCATGTGCAGGCAAAGCAGACACAACTGAATTAGAAAATTGAAGCACTTTTAACAAAGTGATTTTCACTAAATTATCGTGCAAATGAATGTCAAGGAAAGGACTGTATTTGTTATGCAATGCATGCAGAGTCTCATGGTGCATTGTTGGGCTGAATCACAATATGTTTGAATATGAAAATATTCTATATCATATTATCTAGGAAATAATAAGTTATTTAAGTGCTTCAATTGGGTAATTAACTCTAGAAACTCATAAACTATCTTTAAGTACTTTATTCATGTTAATAGATAGAATATCATATGGCTTATCAGGTTAAACTAGCTAAATTTGTAAACTTGATATAATATATATGGAGTTCGTGAGATATTACTTTTGGAGTTCGTTTCTGTAATATTACTCTCGACAGAAATAATTCTCAAAGTATTACTCTTTTAAAAATATTTCTTAAACTATTACTTTTAATGCTACATGTATTGTCATGTGAGTGCAAACTAATTAGTTGGAAATTTTTATTTATTTTAACAAGCGTTTACGTGTTTACAATCTGAATATTTTCAAACAATATTCCAATGTCCCAAAACATGAAGAGAATTAAATTATCTAGTGATTCATTCCATGCATGTTCTTCAATAATATATGGAAATCGATAAAATATGAGCATCCATAAATAAACAATGATTTGAAGAATATTAATATTCTCATTACTAATCAACATTGTAGAACGATTCATAAAATAAGTCATATATTTTGATATGAGTATGTCTAAACAATATACTAGATAAAAACAAAAATCTAATCACCCTAAAAGTACCTAATTTAATTGATTATGATGTTAAAACTACAATATAATTAGGATTTCGTTTTCAGAGTTAGCCATTTCTCTTAGGAGCACAATTCCAAAAGCTTTAATGCATAAGCTTTTGAATATTATTTTGAAAAGTATTATATTAACCTCAAGATAATCTTATTTCTTTTTAGTTACATATATATAACATACCATTTATGCATTAATAAAACAAACAAATGATGAATTAAAAAATGAAAAATTACAACAAGAACGAGATTTCACTCAATAAGCTTCGTAACCAAATATTCTAAGGAGAAAAAGGAAAAGGCGACAATTTAAATGCCTTTGGGACTTTAAGTGCCCACTTGTAAATATTGTTTCAAATGATATATACACCGGCCGGAAATAAAAAGGATCGACTCCATAAAATTTTTATTTTTTTTTTAAATGTTAATAATGTCAAAAATGTGAAATGTTTCCAATAAAGTAAGAGGGTATTTGGGTAAGCTTATCCAAAATATCTTATAAGCTCCTACATCTTATAAGATGTTTAAAAAAAGGTGGGATTGAGTTATTTTTTTTAAAAACAGCTAATAAGACCCAAACATTTTAACTTTTAGTCTTATAAGTTGTTTTTCAAAAAAAGTTACCAAACAAATTTATAGAGCTTATAAACTTAGCCAAACACCCTCTAAACCCATAACATAACAACAAAAACAAAAAATTACAATTTAAAAAGTTTGTGCTTACAAGATAATACACGTGACACTAAATTATACCAATCATGGGTTTGGAAATGGATTTGGGAATGCCCATTCTATGCGCACCCCATTCCAATATACTAATCAAGCCTTAAGAATAATAATATGCAAATTATTTTTGAAAGGGTAATACATAGGGAATTATTTCTTCTTGAAGTATTTCTACTAAACGGGAAATTTTAGCCCACTCCCGGTTCGGCCACACCCATGTATATTTTTTAAAATAACTTACCAATTATATGGCAAGTGTAATACACTTTTCTTGTGAAATACACTTGGGTGCGGCCAAGCCCGGGTCTGGGCTAGAATTTTCCCTACTAAAGATGTTACAAAATAAATTATCTTAGAACATAGCAACTTTCGAATAGCTTATTAAATATTTCCATCAGTGACTAAAAAACACGTTTAGAATTACCTTTTAGGATTAGAACTTTGATTCTCAAGCTTCAGTACTTCAGATAAGGTCACAGGCATGTTTTGAATATCTTCCTCACATACATTACATTTGACATTGCCTTTCGCTCTAGACCATTCAATTGCACACGATTCATGTATCAAGGTGAATTTACATTTGCATTTCGTCTTAAGAACGTTGTCGTGCTGAAATATATCAAAACAAAATCTGCACACCGCTTCGCATTTGGGAATTTTTTCATCCTGCTCTCCTGAGATAAGAGGAGGCATGAGAGAAGGTCATATGCAAATTGAGTAGATTGCCAAAATTGCGGCTCATTTTAGTCAAATGAACCAAAAATCTCTTGACATTTGGCATAGATGAGAGGCGTACAAATTCACCCTTTATCATTTTTTCCGGCCCAAAATTTGCTGGTGTCAACGAAAAAGGGCGTCATAATCTCATTTTACCCATGGTTCTAATTTTCTTTTTTTTTTACAGCCGAAATGTCCGAAAAGTTTCTGTTTTTCAGCTTATGGAAAAGAAACTATGAAGTAGTTTCGAGCAAGGATTAAAATTTTATTTCGATGATAAGTTTCGAATTGTTAAATATCAGAAACGTATTGGAAACGTTTCGGAAACGTTAGAGAAAACTTGAAAAATTCTAAAAACAAGAGAGGAATAGTGAAAGGGAAGAAAATGAGAGTTGCTTCCTTTTTCCATTAGCAAAAAGTCAATATTTAATCGGTTAGTTTAACTAACAAACAAAGTGGTAATACTGAATTCAAATTAGCATTTATAGAGCATATAACTCGACAAAGTTCTAGGAGCTTTGTGAAAATATTAAATTTTAAAAGTGTTATTGCCAAAAAAAAATTAATATCAATGATACTATAGTTTCAAACACATATGCAAATTACTCAAAAAAATATCTGTGATATTAACATTTTGATCGAGTCACCATGAACCGCATAATAAAATAATTGCTCCTCCGTGAAATAAATATTTGGTTGATTAGTTCGAGCATGATATTCTTGTTAAGAGGCTACATGGTCTTCATTCACACATTCTTTCCTTTGTTCAAGTAATCCATATTATCATAGGGTTAGATACATTTTAGCAATATTCGAAATTGGGCACTTACCCCCCTATGGAAAAATAATTGCCACAAATAACTCTGTCATTTCACAAAAGATACTCAGAACCTCCCTGAACGACTTTTGTCTGCGACTTTTTATGTGACGAAAATTGTCACATCCAATATCCTTAATTTTTTCTGGTTTGTTGTGTGCATATTTGCATATAAACAAAGTTCACGCATGTTTTGTTTGATTATTTAAAGGACTTGTTCGATAATATTTAGGTCTTAATTTTGTAGATTGTTAGATTGGTTACTCTTTTTTTCTCCTTTTTTTTTAAAATTTTTTTTACCTAAAATTCAAAGATTTGAGAGCTCTGTTGTTTTAAGCAATAGAGTAACAACTCTTTTCGAAAAGAAACTACGAAACTTTCCATATTTCTATTGTTTCCATAGAAACTATGAAAACGTTCAGAGTTTCGGTGGAAACCATGGAAACATTGAGAATTTCTTGAAAAATCAATGTAAAAGTCCACTTTTTCATATAATCCGAAAAAGCCCAATTTCAAAAATTATTTATTTTATTCAATTTCCAAAGTCAACAAAAATACCAATCTTATCTCATACTTGGAATTGAAATAAAACTCATAATCTTCGAAATTCCATGAAGAAGTCCACTTCTTCATTTAATCACAAAGGCTCCAAATTTTAAAAATATCAATTTTATTTTAATTTCGAAAGTCAATAAAATATCAATTTTATCTCGTCCTTTCAAAATTCAAATGAAACCCCATATTTTGAAAAGCCATGAAGAAATCCATTTCTTCAAAGGGGTCAATTTCAAAAATTCAATTTTATTCTAATTTCGAAAATCAATAAAATACCAATTTTATTTCGTCCTTTCAAAATTTAAATAAAAGAATCATATTTTCGAAAATCTGAAGAAGCCCATTTTCAAAAACTCAATTTTATTTTAATTTCGAAAGTCAATAAAATATAAATTTTATTTCGTCCTTTCAAAATTTAAATAAAAGCCCATGTCTTTGAAAAGCCCATTTTTAGGCCCAAGCCCAAAAAATTATATTTAATTGCATTTTAAACACAAAACATAGAATTACAAAATAGCCTTACAGGGCCAAATTACAATTTACCAAAATTCACCGGGACAGCAAGGCTGCCACGTTGTCGCTCATGACGGCGCTGTATCCGACAGCGCCGTCCAGGATGGCTCCGCGAACAGCCGTGGCTGTTCACTGTTCACGCGAGTTGCCGCTATCCATTGATAGCGGCGGTTTTGGCAGATCCACGACGGCATGCGAGTGTTGTCGCGGGTTGAATAATTTTTTTTTCCACCGTCGAATCCAAACACGCATGAATATTCATGAATCAAAAAACGTAGCCATATCCAAATTTTCAAAACTCAATTCTTCAGATTTCAAAAATACATTTTTCAGTTACAAATCAATTTTCAGATTAACGATTTTAATCAGTCCAAAAATAAAATTAGAAAATCCAATCCATTTTACATGCTATAAAATAAATTTAATGCACATAAACATAAACACAGATAAAGAATCCAAGCCATGTCAAAACCTGGGCGCTGATACAACTGCTGGGATCGGTGGAGTCCCCGGGGACGCCGACGCAGCGGAAGAACATGGATTTTAATAAAAATCTGGCATCCCCGAAACTAGGGCTAGGTAGACATGCTACCATCGAATTCAAACGCTAACTAAAAGTGAGTTTTCTCGTGTTTATCTCTTGAAGAATTTAAAACGCCAACGTCTTTTTAAGCAACTCCCGGCTACACCTCTCCGAATGGATTTACTCTAACGCCCCAAGAATTGCGCCTCTGAGTTTATCCACACCTTAATTCGTACCCTCGATTATTTCCACCAGTACTAGCCAAGAGAATATCAAATTTTGGCTGGTAGGAATATATTTTGATGTTTTTCGTACTCAATACATGAGTTGAAAGAATATAATGTAAAAAAGGTGGAAGAGAAAAGATGGAGAGAATAATTTTTACAACTCTCAGTTGTAAATTATAGATTGCTTAAAACTTTAGAATAAACTATCAATACGCATATATATATATAGAGAGAGAGAGAGAGAGAATGGGAGTCCAACATACGTCAAACTCACACACATTTACCTACACGCCTAAATGGGCGTGTGTATATATTCCATATGTATATATATTTTATACTTATTTGTTAAGTTTCCTTGTATCTTAATTCTCTTCCTTTGTTAATTTGATCCACCAATTAACTAACAAGATCTTTCCATATATATGGGATTCTTCCCAAATATATAAGAACTATCCAAATAAGATTTTCTATATAACTAGTCGACTAAACAATTAAAGAAATCTTACCATAGCCATAATATATATCCTAATATATTTATAAGATCTTTCCATATCAATTAGTCATCAAATTCATTAGAAAAGATCTTTCCATATTTGTGTTTATAAATAATAAACACAAATATAATTAAAACGAACAATCAATTAACGAAAAGCATAGGGATTAAGATTTCATCAAGGTATTTCTATGGATTATTAATTTTCAATGGATTATCATTCTTGTTTAAATTAAAGACTCAATTTCCTTAATTACATGAATACTCTCCCAAGATCTTCATGAGTACCCACCTAAATTAATTAACGTCACTCCCATGATCAAAAACTAATTTAGATGAATCCATTAAGTTCTATGAATATTGTTTAACTAGTCTCATGCAAAATTACCAATATCCCTATTAAGCAATTTACACATGTCTATTAAATCTGAACCAATAAACTAATTCACCTCCCGGTACTTCTTAATTTATCTTAAATCATGCAATTGGTGATCAAGCAATTACAAGCATTAAACACTCATCAATAGATAAACCAAACAAGAAATCACATCCATAAATCATCAATAATCCAAATCAATACACAAGACTACATCTTAAACCCTAGAAAATAATTTAGCTATGCATAATTAAAGAAAAACAAGAAATAAATTGCATAAACATAAAATTACTCATGTTCAACAATGGAGGATTGGAAGAATACAACTTGAGAAGATGAAGCTTTCCACTCCAAGAACTCTTCTCCAAGAACTCTCTAAGATCTATTTTCTCTCTCTAAAAGTCTTCAAGATCTACTTTTTTCTAAGAATGATCACCTCCCATCTCACTCTAGCCTATAAAAACGTTTTTGCCCCTTTATGTAACTAAAAAGGAGTCTTAGATACATAAATTATGCCCATCCAAGTCATAAAATCGGCCCACAAAAATATAAAAATCCGCAGCTGCACAGCTGTGCAGAATATCTGCACAACTGTGCAATCTGCCTGTGCAGAATTTTATCTCTTCATTTTTCTTCAACGAAACATTCTCGTTTGGCCTTTCTAATGCATTTCTTCACATCCTCTTGGATAGCCTTCATTATTCTCGTAATAAATACTCTTTCAACTCATCAAAATCATCGCTTTTATACCTACTAAAGCATTGAAACGACTTAGAAATCAAAATACGTAACTTAGGCTAAAAATAAAGGAAAAGACTAACAAAAGGCATAAAATAAAGATAAATGTGAGGTAAATCATAATGAAAATATGTAAAATATGAGACCAAAAAAACACCCCACACTTAATCTTTACTCGTCCTCGAGTAAATCCAAACAAAACAAAAACAAAAGCAAAACTAAAGATAACACCACTTTCGTAGGGAACACGATTACACTTAGCAAGTGCAACAAACCATTAAACCCCTAGGTTACCCCTAGTGGACGAGTTTTGTCTCGTGAGGATTTGCAGAGAATATACCCACAAATTCATGACATTCGTCTATCTGACTCATCGTTCATCAAATCAGCAACTAGTCACAATATTTATGACTCCCCACAATCATCACATAAACCAATAAACACATAGAATCAATATTTTTCCACATATGAACATCTTTACTCTCAAGTCATCACACTAATCCCAAACAAGTTCAATTTCATATACATCCATTCGTGCTTGATTTATGAATTCTAGTAAGGGAACATTTCGGATATTTCAAGCAAGAACACAACATCTATCATATTTCAATTTCGTTCACTTCCCTTCATTCAAAATTTAACAACCCGTGCAATGTTTCGCTAGTCAAGCTTTCTATGTCACCCTTGTAACGAGTTTTGGGCCAATGACTCTCAAACCAGTCGGTTTTAAGGCACTAGGTGTGAAGACACCCCAACGGACTTAATCACTCGAGTGACAAAGGCTAGAAACGAAATTGGGTGATTTTAGCATTCAATAACCACGGAATCAACTTTTTCGCACTATTTTTCTTTTTTCTTTTTCTATTTTCTCGACTTTTTTTTTATTATTATTTCTTTTCTTTGCTTCTTCAACTTTTCTCCAAATATCACCATGTATCAAAAATATGTAATCGCTTTTATCTCCCCGATCAATTCCATTTACTAGAACTCGTGTGTAGTGTGTAAAGATGCATAGAAATTTTACAAATTTCAGGCTCAGCGATCAAACTCAATAAAAAGAGTATCCATGTACAAGAATCAGATTCATATGTTTATATAGTCAAGAGCTCAAATATGGGAACACAAATATTGTGAACAAATTAACCAATTTTCAGCAACTCAGCAAAAATTTACGTATGCCTAATTCTTTCACCACTTAACCACATTACCCCACACTTGAGCAATTCAATACACGCAATCACAATCTCACAACATGCAATCAATCAAACACCCCACACTTAAACCTTTCATTATACTCCAATCACAATTCACGTCATGCAAACCACCCCACACTTAAAATATCACATTGTCCTCAATGTAAGCAGAATGTAATGAAAAGAAGAGTGAAAGAAATACTCCCCTATTAATGTGCAGGATGGCCTTGGAGTAGGTATCGTGATGGTCGCTCGTGGTACCATCCGTGGGGAGCAGCTTTAGAGCCCGGTCAGTGAAGAAGCCCATTTCCTTGCGAGCCCGTTTTGGCATCTTCACAGTGAGTAATAAGCCGACTGTTGGTGGGAGATAATTTGATTGTTGAAGAATAATAATCTACCCCAGGAGAAGAATAGTGGCAGCAGTGGTGGGAGATGTCGGACGACAACGGCGGCGGCGTGTTGTTGTAGGAACTGAACAGTGGTGGTTGTGAGTGGCGCCGTGAGTTGAACGGCGAACAGCACGGCGACGGTGGCGAGTGAGACGACGACAGCGACTAAAGTGACGAGCAGCGGCGGTTGAAACGATGGCGGCGGGTTGCGTTGGAGATGCGATGGCGCGGATTTGGTAGATAGAAGCGGCGGTGGCTCCGATTGTAGGTGGTGATGACGGTGGCGGAACTCGACGGGAGGTGTGGTGGCTGTGGGAGAAAACGGGAGAGAGAGACGGAGCTGTGGGTCGCGACGGCGCGGTGAGTTTGAGATGGAGACGGTGGCGGCTTTGTGATGTAGAAGATGACGCTGGCGATGTAGAAGATGACGGAAAGGATGCGACGGGAGGTGTGGTGGCTGTTGGGCAGATCAGCGGCGGCGCTTTAGCTCCGGTTGAAGGCTGGCTGGAGATGGAGAAGATGAGCCCCTCTTCTTTGTGAGAAAACGAGAGAGATAGAGAGAGATATGTTGGCTAAAATTTTTGGTTGACTAATTTGGGGATTTCGACCCACTTTTTTCAATTTTTTTTTAAGGTGCAAAAGTGCGAAAATTTTGCACAACTGTGCTGAAAAATTACACAACTGTGCACCTAAAAATTCTTCTAAGTGCGAAAATTGTGCACAGTGGTGCGAAAATTGGCACAATTGTGCACCTGATTTACATTGTATAATGCCCATGCACCTCATTTTTCATGATTTTTTTTATCAACAAGAATAGCTTGCATTAGTAAAGCATTTGAGCACAAAAAAATAAAATAAAATAAAAATTCCAAACATAAAATATTGAAAACAAAATAAACAGAAAGAAGAAAACGACAATGACAAAAACAACGAAAACTCTTGGGTTGCCTCCCAAGCAGCGCTTGTTTAAAGTCATTAGCTCGACTTAGACAAAATTATTGTTGAGTTTTAGCGAGGGAAATTGCTTTCCCTCGAGGAATATCATCACCTGAAAAATACAAAGCACGATTAATCCTTTTCATATCAGATATATTCCAACCTATTCCGTCTTTCTTCCATTGTAAATCAGTTAACCATCGGTCCATTTCAGGTGTACCAATTATAGCATTTACAATAACAGATAGAAACGTATTGTTTCCAAGAAGAACGTACCTGAGATATGGTGGAAGAGATTTAAGTTTTACCTTAGGTCTAGAAGATATTTCGCGATACGACTCTATTGGATCTCTTTTACCTTGAGCAATTTCTTCTTGGATGGCCTCTTCAATCACATCCACTGAATAACATTTTTCTTCAAAAGGCGGATATTTCATCACCTTATTTAAGTCGAACTCCACCTTATCCTCTCCGATGTTCAACGCTAGCTTGCCAGCACGCACGTCAATGACGGTTCATGCGGTTGCAAGAAATGGTCTTCCAAGGATGATTGGTGTTTTCGAATCTTCGTCCATCTCAAGCACCACGAAGTCACATGGGATGTAGAACTTGTCCACTTTTACAAACACATCTTCTAATATTCCCATGGGGCGTTTTATGCTCCCATCCGCCAATTGAAGTGACAACTTTGTGTTTTTAAGCTTTTGAAAGCCTAATTTCCTGCAAATTGAATAAGGCATTAAACTAACACTAGCTCCTAAATCACAAAGTGCTTTATCAAAGTGGAATTTTTCAATAGTGCAAGGAAGTGAAAAACTCCCTGGATCCTTTAGCTTTTGAGGAATGTTTCGTTGGATTATGGCACTGCATTCTTCATTCAAGGAGATTGTTTCCACGTCTTCTAATTTCTTTCTATTGCTCAACAGCTCTTTGAGAAACTTCTCACAAACAGGCATCTGAGCCCGAGCATCTGTATATGGAATGTTGTGGTTCAACAGTCTAAGTGTTTGAAGAAATTTCTCTTGCTGCTTGTCCAACCTCTTGTGTTGCAACCTTTGGGGAAATGGAATTGGAGGAACATATGGTTTCACATATGGCTTCGGGATAACCTTTTCTGGCTCAACCTTGCCTGAAGGTTCAAAGATTGAAGTATCTTTCGTCACAAATTCATCTCTGTGTACAGCATGTGGCTCAAATTCTTCAATTATATTTTCGTTTATCAGAGTCACTGCATTACATTGTCCTCTCGGATTCTCCTCTGTTTGGCTAGGCAGTGTACCCTTTGACCTCGAATTCATAGAACTTGCCAATTGTCCAATTTGTAATTCTAGATTCTTCGTTGCTCCCATTACCAGATCAATTTTTGCTTCCAGATTCTCAAACCGTTTTGTTGTTCCATTAGCGAGCTTTTCAATGGCTAATTCCCAAGCTTGTGGTTCTCGAGGTGGTGGTCCCTGCTGATTTGGTTGTTGAAAATTCTGAGGACCCTGCTGTTGGAAACCTGTAGGAAATTGTTGTCTAGGAGGATTTGCTTGAGCTCCTTGGTTCCCTTGGCCTCCCCAAGAAAAGTTCGGGTGATTTCGCCAACCCGAATTGTAGGTGTTCGAAAATGGATTGCCTTGCTGCTTATTCTGATAGGATAAATAGTTAGCTTGCTCGATGAGTGGGCAATCAGTTGCCATATGAGGTGCCCCACAAACATCGCAAGCTAAAGTAGGCTGAGATACTGCACTAACATTTCCCTTGAGTCCCTCCATGTGCTTGGGAAGTGCTTCAATGTTAGCATTAAGCAATGTAATGTTATCTACATTGTGTATGCCCGGTGTTTTCTTTGCAGCCCGACTATCACTTGCCCACTGATAACTGTTGGATGCCATTTCGTCCATAAGAGCTAATGCATCATCTGGATTCTTTGCCATAAAACTCCCTCCCGCAGCTGCATCAATATTCATTCGGATACTATGTGACAGACCATTGTAGAAAGTCTGCACAAGCATCCAACTAGGAATACCGTGATGTGGGCATTTTCTGAGTAGTTCTTTATACCTTTCCCATGCTTGGTAGAGGGTTTCACTATCAGTTTGCATGAATCCTGTGATTGCATTCCTTAACTGGGCAGTCTTGGCTGGGTGAAAATACTTCGTCAGAAACGCAGTCGACAAATCAACCCAAGTGGTGAACTTATTTGCCGGCTGATGTTTCAACCACTCTTTAGCTCTTTTAGACAGGGAGAATGGGAAGAGTCGCAGTCTTATGGCATCCTCAGTAACGCCATTCATCTTGAAAGTACTGCAGATTTCCAAGAAATTCCCTAGATGGGAATGAGGATCCTCCCTCTCAATATCTCCCTCAAATGCAGTGTGTTGGAGCATCTGAATGATAGCCGGCTTCAACTCAAAGGTGTTGACCTGAACAGTTGGTATCGCTATGCTGGAGGTTAAGTTCTGATATGTTGGTGTAGCATAATCTCGGAGAGTTCTCTGCTCCTCAGCCATTCTGAAACAATAATATCAAGTATCAAAGTTCAAACAAATGAAAATCCAAAACAAAAATAAATAAATAAAGAAAAATGTCTAAACTAATAAGAATCAGCTTTTTATTGATATTGACTATTTGTTGCCTTCCCCGGCAACGGCGCCAATTTGTTAACCGTCCGTAACAACACGGAATCGAACAAATAATATAGTGAAAGTAAGATCGTCTCCACAGGGAAGGTTATCAAGTACCAAACAAAGTTTATCTTATTATTTAGACTATCGATTATCAAAGATTTGAGATTTTAATTAATTAAAAGCAGAAATTTATAAAAACAGAATTAATTATAAAAAATAAACACAAATATAATTAAAACGAACAATCAATTAACGACAAACCTAGGGATTAAGATTTCATCAATGTATTTCTATGGATTATTGATTTTCAATGGATTATCATTCTTGTTTAAATTAAAGACCCAATTTCCTTAATTACATGAATACTCTCCCGAGATCTTCATGAGTACCCACCTAAATTAATTAATGTCACTCCCATGATCAAAAACTAATTTAGATGAATCCATTAAGTTCTATGAATATTTTTTAACTAGTCTCATGCAAAATTACCAATATCCCTATTAAGCAATTTACACATGTCTATTAAATCTGAACCAATAAACTAATTCACCTCCCGGTACTTCTTAATTTATCTTAAATCATGCAATTGGTGATCAAGCAATTACAAGCATTAAACACTCATCAATAGATAAACCAAACAAGAAATCACATCCATAAATCATCAATAATCCAAATCAATACACAAGACTACATCTTAAACCCTAGAAAATAATTTAGCTATGCATAATTAAAGAAAAACAAGAAATAAATTGCATAAACATAAAATTACTCATGTTCAACAATGGAGGATTGGAAGAATACAACTTGAGAAGATGAAGCTTTCCTCTCCAAGAATTCTCTAAGATCTATTTTCTCTCTCTAAAAGTCTTCAAGATCTAGTTTTTTCTAAGAATGATCACCTCCCATCTCACTCTAGCCTATAAAAACGTTTTTGCCCCTTTATGTAACTAAAAAGGAGTCTTAGATACATAAATTATGCCCATCCAAGTCATAAATCGGCCCACAAAAATATAAAAATCCGCAACTGCACAACTGTGCAGAATATCTACACAACTGTGCAATCTGCCTGTGCAAAATTTTATCTCTTCATTTTTCTTCAACGAAACATTCTCGTTTGGCCTTTCTAATGCATTTCTCCACATCCTCTTGGATAGCCTTCATTATTCTCGTAATAAATACTCCAACTCATCAAAATCATCGCTTTTATGCCTACAAAAGCATTGAAACGACTTAGAAATCAAAATACGTAACTTAGGCTAAAAATAAAAGAAAAGACTAACAACAAGGCATAAAATAAAGATAAATGTGAGGTAAATCATAATGTAAATATGTAAAATATGAGACCTAACAAACTTCTTCTTTAGCTTGACTGATGCACTTAGAATTCGATCAACACTACAAGCGTTCAGTTCCTAAGCTAAAGTTTAAACAAAATTTAAGACCTATACATTCTATGTTTCAAAAACTATACATCTTTCTATGAAAAACAGACTTACATATATTGGGGTCTAACAAATATCCTAATTGTCATCATCAAACCATCTAACATAAAAATTGATTCCTAACAATATTCCCCTTTTTGATGATGGCAATACTAAATCTTTTATAGTTCAAGAGTTTGACAACCAAAACATAAAAGTTAGATTTGAAAGTTAAATAAGTTTGTTAAGGTTGGTTTATTGGGATCGGTACAACCCCCGGGGACACCGGAGCAGGGGAAACACATAATTTAAAAAATTAAAGCGGTATCCCCAAAATTAGGGCTAGGTCGACATGGTACCATCAAATTCAAAACTGCCTAGGAGAATGTTTACTCATGTTTACCTCTTGTAGACCTTAAACCAGCAACGTCTTTTAAAGCTACTCCCTGCTATAATCTTCGAATTTGGATTTGCGCTAGCGCTCTAATTGTTGCACCTCTGAGATATATCCACACCCTAGCTCGTACCCTCAATTATCTCCACCAGTGCTAGCAATGAGAATATCAAATCTTAGCATTTGAGGAAAAAGGGTTTGGAATTATTTTAGTGTTCTTCGCACTCAACACATAAGTTTGAAGAAATAACGTGAAAGAATATTGGGAGAGAATAAAGAGAAAAATACTATTATTTTAAAATCTTTTTTTCATTCTTTTTTTTTCATATTAAAAAAAGGTGGAACACACATATATATATATAGAGTCCACCTAGGGTAAAAAACCTAGGCATATACACGCCTACCTCTCCCTAAAATTTAGGGGAGAGGCGTGCAATACATATATATATATATATACATATATATATATATACATATATATATATATATATATATATGGTATTTTTTTTTCTTTTATTCTCTTTCCTTAAATAGTTGGACTCCTTCCAATTAACTAGATATTACCATATCTAATAATATCCTAACATATATCAAATAGAATCCTTCCTTATTAATTAGTTACCTTAACCAATCAAAGATCCTACTAAATATATTTATAGGATATTAATTAATATATATATTTTACAAACTTGGTGAGCAAGATAAATCTTTCCACCAAATACACACGCCACGCGTGCACATGTATATATATATATATTATTTTATTTTCTTTCCCCTTTGTTAATTAATTATTCCTTTCCAATTTAATATTTTACTATTAAATTATAGGATCATTAATTAATACCATTAAATTAATTTCTTTTCCTTGATTAATTAAATCCAATTAATTAATCCCTCCATTAATTCACAATGAATTAACTAGCTAATAGGTACTACACTAAGTTATGTGTGTGACCCTTCAGGCTTATTGTCAAGCTAGCAATAATTCCCCGAAGGCTAGATTAATTATTTTAAATAATTAACTAGACATTGAATTAATTTCACCAAATTAGTCCAAGGCACCTATTGGTCATGGTTCGATGTCTAGCAACATTGCCACGACTTCCTAGATGTCAACTATGAAAAGCAAAAATCTATTCGAGTTACGATCGTCATGCGAGTGGAATCCCTTCATCAGTTTCCTGTCTATGGTCTAGGGTATGGCGACGGTGGATCCCTAATAACCTTAGAAACTATGACTGTGTTGTGACATCTAATGATCTAGTCTTCTAATCCAGGACCACCAATCCCTCTCAGAAGACAATCGCTTTGGTCAAAGGCTTTTAACAATCATTTACATTCTCGCAGCAACATAGGAAATACCGGGTACTTGTGATCCTAGATGAATCCCTCTCCGACTGTCATTTGTTCCACAGCACTATCAAACTATACCCAACATATACGCCGTATGACTCTCCTGGAGTGCACGTGCATATCAAAATATAGTTGATAGTACCCTTTCCAAATGACATCTTAGGTCTCAGGACTAATCTCACACTACGAAATCCAAGGACTCCATGTTCGACAACACCAAATAGAAGTCCTTTAGCGGGGCCGTTCAATTCCATAATCAAGGTATGAATCTTTATACGTGTATTGCCATATAAGTCATCGACAATGGAATTCGTCGACCTCTTGGGAGAGTTACATGCATGAACACGTCTTGACCTAATAAGTCACATAAGTCGGGTGAGAGAGAGGGAGCGGGAGCGAATGCGGGAGCACCGGAGCGGCAAAATTGAAAAAATATGAGAGCAGGAGTGCCTTAGAGCTTCTATAAAAATAAATAAATAAATAAATAATTATATATATATTTATTTATATTTATATATATATTTTTGATAATTTTACTTATCTTTCATATCCCATAAATCAATGTGAAATGCCCTATTGTCCAAAATAAAGACCAAAAAGACCATGTTCATACACCTTAATAGCCCAATGTAAAATTGGTAGGCCCAAACCCATGTCGTTTCTTTTTTGGTATAAAATAGAAAAGAAGAAAGAAAATAAAAAGGGCAACTAATGAGCTAATAAGGCCCCACCATATGAAAACCCAGTCATCATCTAACGTTCATCTACCCAGCGCAGCTCTATCCTTCATGCGCAGGCGATCAAAATTGCAAAATTTCCATATTCTTCTTCTCTTGCCTTTCTTTTTCTTTGTCACATTTTTTACCACCACCAGCTTCTTCACCCCATTTTTTCTTTGATGTCACCAGGGGCGGATCTAAGTTTAACTAAGGGGGCAGTGCCCGACTGAATATTTTTTTTTTAAATATATACAGATTTTTAATTTTAATTTCTAAATTACATTAATGCCCCCACTCATATTATTAAATGCCCCCCTCAATTTTCAAAATTTATTTTTTTACCTTACAAAAGTTTTTATATTTGAATTTCGCCCCCTAAAGTAAAAAAATATCAAGTTTTCTCCCTTTACTTTGAGTTGGCCCCCCCAAAACCCAAAATTTTAACTATAACAAAAGAGGTATAAAAGTAATTATGTCAAAAGTTGTAATTGAACCTAATTAGTTATTATATTTTCCCACATAAATATAGCGTACCATACCGCGGGGGGCTCGGTAAAATTCCTAGTGCCCCAACTGACCTCATTTTTTGGATCCGCCACTTAGATGTCACTGTCGATGACGACCAGCGCCCCTAACTTGTTGATTTTTTTACCTACGATTTAAGGATTTTTAGAGCGCGATCTAAGATTTAATAGATCACCTTAAATCGCGGCTCACAACCTTAGTTTGCCGGATCGCGACTCGAGTGCCAGAGCGCTGGCCATATCCGGCGAATTATGTGACCTAGGTCTTGACGAGGCCAGTGATATCTCACGTCTCATAGCCTCTATGGCTTGGAACAATATTTAGGATTACGATTTTTGAGAGCATTCCATATGTAACATGACCGCTTCTCTAACCATATGTAATTCATGTGATCTTTATCTATACTAACACTAGTTATAACAATAAGAAGCATACCATAAAGAAATATTCAATATATTTAAAACAAGATTGTCATAGTGTTTTACATTTAAAATGGCCGAGCCCAAACTAATTGGCTCGCCAGGCACCTAACACTATCATAGTTAAGCTTCAACAAATTGTTTAAGTCGGAATGCACTTCTTATTAATTTAAGCGATGAAAGTGCAAAGATGTTACAGCTAAAAATGAAAATATTTCTAGGGCAGAAAAAATAAAACTCTTCATTTTCAAACATCTTTTCTCAAGCCTTGTCCTTGCTGTCTGTTGAGCATATTATGCTTCTGTTGTAATATGGAAAACTTCTAATCCTAGATATCCAGATCAATACCAAGATGTCTCAACATTGCCCGATGTGCATCCCTGAAGGGAGTGTACTGAGTATCTCTTCTTGCAGGTTCTTTTAGAGAAGGAAGTTCTGAATGAAGATTGAGATTATTCATAATTTATTGTGACAAAATGTAATGTTTGGATGCTTTCTGATCGGAGGAAATGAGGGAGGAGGCTGAACAACATTTGGCACTGAAGATGAATTTCTAGGTGCAAGCCATGAAGGATATCTTGACGCTACAGGATTTGGAGGCATTACTGTTGGGTTTTGGTACATAAAAACGCAGCGGAAATAAAATCTCACGATGTTTTCATCTTTGATTTCACATATTCAAATCATGTTAAGAAATATATACCTTTTTCATGTAATTTGAATTTCTGAACCAGCCTCTTGATTCTTTTTCCGAGCAGCGAAAGTGTCGCTGCCTCTAAGTCACCACGCTGGAATTGAAAGCAAAAATTCTCTTCTTCCTTCTCCTCTTGGATGGCTAGAGAGATGAGAAAGAGGTGGAGTGTTTGACTTGGAAAGAAAGTTATGAATGTGAGGCTAGTTTAATTTTTTCACTAAGTAGTACATTTATACTACAACTAGAAATAATTAACCTAGGTGACTAAGGCCCTTGGCGTCCATATGGACGCCCAACTTGGGCGTTTTTAATGCCCAACGGGCTTAGTCTATTTTGTGCTTTTATTTAATTAATTATTTAATTAATATTATTTATTCAATAAATAAATCAATTAAATAACTAATTAACACATGTTAATTTTAAAACTAATTTCACAAGGAAATTAATTAACACATAACTTAATTAATTAATAAGATCATCTAATGCTTAATTAATTACGATAGCAAATACCAAAAAATTCTCTCAAGTTTTATTCCATAATTTTTCCTTTACAATTCTTTCAAGCACGGCTCTTTAGGTTCTTCTCAAAAGGCAATTGGGAGGAAACCAAAATGATGTGGATAGCATCTTGCCAGTCCCGTGGTCCACATCGTAGCCCAATTGAGAACGAATGTATAGAATCATTCCAAAGCTTTCACGCTGTGAATACCGTAAGAGTATAAACCCTTTATTCATATATCCCAGTAAAGTGAGAGTCATGCTTTAGTCCAACTCATGGACTTGACTCTATGCTCAGCTCATAATGAATCGAGGTCACTGAGTATATAAGTATCTCTAATACTTTGGCCAAAATCTTTGACCTCACTCATTCATGACGACATAGGATATTTAGCTCATTCACTTATGAGAGAATAAATCCCATATTGCTAATCAGTTAATATTGCTACTTGCCCCTCAAGCGCCACTTCGAGGTTGATCCCACCAAAGGGTGAATTGGATCTAACTACTCTAATGACAGACTTGATATCACAAGCTCATCTTCAAAGTGATTACTCAGGTCTAAGGTTCACGCATACCTATCAAAACTTATCAGATTTGTCATTGACTGTCATTGAGTGAAAACCCATGTGACATAAATGATGCGAGCCTTATTCGAACACACCAGTCTAACTGATGAGTCTATGATACAAGTTCCCACTAACATACTCATAGTGTTCGACTAGCACTTCCCTGTCGAAACTTGTAGCATAGAAGTTTTTATCAAGTAATGATGTCCAGTCAATACTCTCCTCGACTTGCCAATCAATTTAGATATTAAGGATCAAAGACTTCTAGTGCCAATGTCCTTAACCCATATGGAGTAGAATGTTCACCTTAATATCAAGGACTAATTGTTGTTTATTTAAACCTTACAAATACCTATAAGAAACAACATCAAGAGCCATTTATTAAAATAAGAATGTTTAGATACATTTTAATGGCCTATAATTCTATGCTCTTATGGTATTTGAGGGCATAACACTAACAATTACTATGTCGAGCAGGCGCTGGAGGAGGAGAAGAGCTTAATGGTCGCTTCAATTCTGAAGGTCTTGAACTATCTCATTCCTTCCCCTCCCCCCCCGCCACCCCGGTTTCCATCACTCATATATAAGCCTGGAAGTCTTCAGTTAAAGTGGTAAGCGGAGATGCCATCTTCCCAATAGTTGCTTGAAGATCATTTAGGCATTGATCAACACTTTGATGTTTATCAACTACATTCACAATGAGAGAATTAGCAATCTTCGTGAATGTTTTGATGGATTTCACAATGAGAGTGCTTTTGCCTTAGAGAATTACAGATAGAGAATATGAAAGTGATAAAGTTTATCTGTAAAATTTGGCCGTGTTTAAATAGAATGGCAAGAAGTAACCTCTCATATGCTCGGATAATGGCCACTTGTAAATATGTTTAATCTAAAATGAAAAACATTGAATCTGAGCCATTTAATCATAAAGACGGATGTGAGATTAGGCGATATTTTTGGGTAACTGCATCTGTTTAATAATTTTTGAAATCCTAAGTTATTTTTCAAAAACGTTTGAAATTTTTGAAATTTCCAGCATGAATTGCACGCGCCTGTTGGTACTCTGACACGTAAATAGGCATGCACAGACATTGAACGGCCTACTGAGATAGGTATAATTACCCGCCGGTTTGATTTGATAGGAGCGCCTGGGAAGTCATCAAAATATCATCTTTTGGACTTATCTACACATTACCTTTTAGCGATGAAAACAATGCTTGAATTTAAGAAATCATTACTTAGCGCCAAAAGGGAATGATTTTAACGCTTGAGTTTTCTATTGAAAAAGAAACAATTGAATCATTTTGAGAAAGAACATTTTGTATATTAATTAGCGATCAATTTTCCATGCATAAAAGTAAACGCTGAAGATCAGTGCATAATAATTTGAAAATCAATTTTGATCATTGTCACTTACTAACTAAAACAAGTACAATTTTAAAGTTTCCCCTAAAATTGACAACTTATTTCAATTTTGAAAATCGCTTAGACAATATAATAAAGTAGATTCCCCCTAAATTATATGCCTATGAAAAGTATGATGCTTCATGATTAAGCGTTTAAATTAATCATAGCTAAATCACTTCTTAAAGTGAGAAAACGTTGTTCATTGAGCGCTTTGATGAAGACATCTGCTAATTGTTTGTCAGTTCCAATGAAATGCATGGAGATATCTTTCTGAACATGGTCACGCAAGAAATGGTAGCGAATGTTAATATGTTTGGTTCTAGAATGAAGAACTGGGTTTTGGGTCTTGGTTAAAGCACTTTGGTTGTCACAATGGATGGGGGTAGGACCTAAAGTTATCCTATAATCTCTAAGTTGTTGCCTCATCCAAAGGATTTGTGCACAACAATTGCCAGTGGCTACATATTCTGCCTCAGCAGTAGAAGTCGCTATGGATTGTTGTTTCTTACTATGCTATGAAACTAACCTATCACCAAGAAATTGACATGTACCACCTGTACTTTTTCTATCAATTTTACATCCTGTAAAATCTGCGTTTGAATAATCAATTAGTTCAAAATAAGTGATCCAATGATACCTCTATAATTAGTGATATTGATTTTCTTCCCACTTTCATCTTTGTCTAGCTAAGCGTTTGGCTCATTGGAACTTTTGAAGATGATGCATTTTTCATACCAAATTTCTTAATCATATCTCTTGTGAATTTAGCTGGTTTATAAATATGTCATTAGGGAGTTTTTTAACTTGTAATCCTGAGAAGAAAGTTAATTCACCCATCATGCTCATTCAAATTTATGCATCATTTTCAAAAATTTCTCACACAATCGCTTATTAGTAGATCCAAATATAATATCATCAACATAAATTTGGACTAAGAAAATATCTTCGTCATTGGTAATTTTGAATAATGTTGTATCAACGATGCCTTTTGAAAAGCCTTTACCAATAAGGAAGATAGAGAGAGTGTCATACCATACTCTTGGTGCTTGCTTAAGGCCATAAAGTGCTTTACCAATTTGTAGACCATACTTTTGCCATGGTTGTAGATGAATCCTGGAGGTTGCTCCACATACACTTCTTCTTGGAGTTTATCATCTGGGAAACACTCTCCACGTCCATTTGATACACTGTGCACTTGTTGAATGCGGCAAACGCTAGGAACATCCGAATCATTTCAAGACGGGCTACGGGGTCATAAATTTCATCAAAGTTAATACCCTCTTCTTGACAATAACCCTGAGCGACTAATATAGCTTTGTTTCTTATAACAATGCCATCCTCATCTTTTTTGTTCCTAAAAACCCATCTTGTCCCAATAACTCTTTGGTGAGTTGGCTTGGAAACTAGCGTCCAAACCTTACTTCGCTCAAATTAGTTAAGTTCATCTTACATTTCTTCAACTCAACTTGAATCACTAAGTGCTTCATCCACTTTCATTGGTTCTATTTGAGATAGGAAGCTCGAGAACATGGCTTCATTGAATGTAGCGGCTCTAGTCCTCACAGGAGCTCCAACACCTCCAAATACTTGATCTGGTGGATGATCTCTAAGCCATTTATGGTCTGGTTGGAACAGGTTTAGAGACTCTTGATTATCAATTGCTTGACTTTCATTCATCTCTTGCACAGTCGCTTCTTCATTCACAGTTCCAATTTGCTCTTGATGATCATTCTCTTCATGATAATTAGCATTTCTTACAATATTATCCCTGATAACCTCACGAGTAACCATAGAAGGGAGCACAAAGATCTCATCATCCTCACTGTCATCACCAAGATTGATCTGAGACGCTTGTTGAGAAAGATCTTCAACTCCTACATTATTAATATTAGCCTTACTTGGCTCTTGGTTAGCATCATCAAACACAACATGAATAGATTCCTCAACCTTCAATTTGGTCTTATTTAGGATGCTAAAATTCTTTCTATTTTTAGCATAGCCTAGAAAGATTCTCTCATCCGCTTTAGAATCAACTGTCTTTAGGCTGTGGGATCCATTATTTTGAATGAAACATTTTGAACGAAGTACATGAAAATAAGAAATGTTAGGCTTACGTCGCTTCCATAAGTCATATGGAGTTTTCCCATGTTTGTTGATCATACATCAGTTCTGAGTATAGCAAGCGGTGTTGATTGCTTCGGCCCAAAACCTTTGAGAAAGCTTGGACTCGCCTAACATTGTCCTTACAGCTTCTTTAAGTGTTCTGTTCCGTCATTCAGTGATTGCATTCTGTTGAGGAGTTCTAGGCGCAGAATACTCATGAAGTATTCCTAAATCTATACAAAACTTCTCAACAACTTGGTTAGTAGATTCAGTTCCTCTATCACTTCTAATTCTCATCACCTTTAGATCTTTTGAGGTTTGTAATTAACGGATTAGCTCTGTGAGTTTGCCTCTACTTTCATCTTTGGACGCTAGGAATTTAACCCATGTATAGCATGAGAAATCATCAAGTATTACTAGTGAATACTTTTTACTACTTACACTGATGATTTGAATCGAACCAAACAAATCCATATGCAATAGTTCAAGAATTCTACAAGTAGATAGATGAGGTTTCTTCTTAAAAGATGATTTAACTTATTTACCCATTTGCCATGCATCACAAAGTGATTTTTCTGAAAGGAACCCTTAGGTAATCTCTCTACAAAATTTAGCGAAGTTAATTGAGAGATTGCCTTAAAGTTGAGGTGGTTTATTTTTCTATGCCATAACCAACCCATTTCATTTTGATTTTTAGCCATGAAACATGTAGGGGTGGTAACCCCAATCTACTAAATAAACATTATGTGTTCTTTCTCCTTTCAATTTAGTAGATCCAGTCTTAGCGTCGTTAATTTAGCAAAAGTCACTTGAAAATTTAACTTCAAAGCCTATATCACATAATTGACTAATGCTCAATAAATAATGCTTAAGACCCTCAATATAATATACGTCACTTATCATGGCGTTCCCCCTATGCATGATACCTATACCTTTGGTTTTACCTTTAAAGTCATCACCGAATATAACTTGTGGACCATTGGTAGTACGATAGTTTATCAAGAGATCCTTTGAGCATGTCATATGCCTTGAAGAACCACTATCAATGTACCAAATAGATGTATCGGCGTTGGCTCTAGGTACCTGCATTTAAAGGGCAGTTCTAAATCTTTTTAGGTACCCATTGTGACTTGGGTCCTTTTATATTAGTAGCGTTAGTCTGAATTAAAACTTTAGGAACCCAAATTTTCCTAGTCTGCACTGCCGGAGGATTATGCTTTTGGGTTTCACTTTGTGTTGTGTGTGCTTCTTAGGTGTATAATAATACCCTTGATCATAATCGTAATCATAATCATAATCATAATCATAATCATCATAGTATTGATAATATGATCTTGATCTTTGTAGATGTTGACGTTGGTATTTTCTCAGCACTGGCTTAGGGTGCGTTTTTGGCGCTTGACACTTAGCCTTTTGAGGGTTTGAATAACCTTTACTCTGTGAATCATTCACTTTCATCTTTCCCTTATTGGCTGAGTTAGCTTTTGAGGGTTTGAATAACCTTTACTCTGTGAATCATTCACTTTCGTCTTTCCCTTATTGCCTGAGTTAGCTTTGGCTTTCTCATTTGGCCTTGTACCATTGTTCTTTTTAGGTTCATTCGGCGTTTGACTGTTTAAACCTTTCTCAACAAAGGCTACACCTTTTCCTTTGTTGTTTGCCGTAACCTTTGACGTTTTTGATTTATTATCAAATTTATCACAACCTAAATCGGTCTTTTCACCAAAAAGTCTGGTCACCTCATTCACATTGTCTAGATTTCTTGACTCTTTTGGACAATGATGAGATGAGCTGCTCTGATTTAGCAAGTTTAGCGATCAGCTCAGCTTCTCTCTTGACTACCATATTAAGATCACTTTTCAATTGAGCGATCTCTGCTTCAAGTGATTAGTTCTTCTGAATGCATTGTTGCTGAATTAGCAACTCTGCCTTGAGCGTCATACTTTCACTTTTGAGCGCTGAGATCACCTCAGAATGTTCTTAATATAGTTTGGTGGCACCTTGACAAGCTCCATAATATTGATTGACCATGTTAAGTAATTCTTCATAAGAAAGAGGATTGGATAATTTTTTTTTTTTTTTTGGTTATAGGGATTGGATAGATCAGTGGTTATCTCTGGAAGTGATTCTACAGTTGCTTCTTCGTCTACCACCATAAGGCAGATTTACGCTGAGTCACTGGAAGGCTCATACTTTCTTTTAAAGATTCCAGATCCTCTTCAGGTGTGGAGAACGGATCAGATTCAGCTAGCAACTCTTTTTGACGAAGGTCGCACCTGAATTGGTTTCTATACAAGTAATCTTACCTTGTGGGCTTAGACACGTTTGCATAAGGGCAATCTACCTGGTAGTGTTCTGGTTTCCTATAATTATAACAAAGATTAGTTTTCATCTTTTATTCAGTTGTTAACCTTGCATTATGTGGCTTGAAAACCACTAGCGTTAAGAGATTCTGATATGGAGACGCTTGGTACTGAATCAGTGCTGGAGGAAGCGGTGCAAAACACACGGGCACTTGATACTAAGGCACTTGTGCAGGGGGAGGTGTTTGGTATGAAATTTTCCCATTAGAGTTCTTCCTTTCATATCTCATGAATTTCTTAAACTTCTTAACTAATAAAGCCATTTCTTTTTCTTCACTTAGTTTTGATGCTTGAGCTTCACTCGCCAATTTACCTTTGGCAGTTGCAATTAGCACTCCGGATTCAATCACTGAAGTTGACGTATCGCTCACTTCATTGAACTCAAATTTGAAAGCCCTTAGCTTCTAAAACACATATCTGGCGTTAGAATTTCCAACATTTGGAATTCTCTCATCGCAACAGTCTTCATAAGATATTTGCTTGGAAGACTTCTGAAAATCTGGTGATAACTTTCATAATCTGAATGGGGCCATCCGAAAGGATGTCACACATTTCATTATCACATGAGCATAAATATAAATGCTTTAAGTTTCCATGAGTTATAGTTTGACTCAATCAACTTTGCCATCTTTGCAAAAGCCATGATATGTGATAAATAATTTTCAAAAGCGACTAAGCTTTGAAAAATGGATCTAAACAAACAGTTACGCTAAAAAATGCTTAGGTTTCTACTTTAACCGCTCTGATACCACTTGTTGGTCCCAAGTTGCATACGAAAAGGATCTAGAAAAGGGAGGGCGGGGTTGAATAGATCCTGAAGTTTTCTTCGACTTCAAATATTTTCGTGCCTCTTAAATGTTTTTAACGTTTGGAAAGAAAAGTGCTAGGTTAAGCACTAGAACTTAGATAACTTAGATGTAGTGATTTAGCAATTACCAAAGTAGGGTAAAGCTTAGATCACTTGATCAGGGTTAGCACAGTAGAAATAATTTTGATGCTTAGCATTCGATTTTGCCAACTAGTCGCTTACTGATTTTAAAGCTTTTTAAAGATAATATGCAAATGATAAGTAAAGAAATAAAACAGTAAAGTAAATGACACAAGATATGAAAGGTTCACTGGGTGATGTAATCCCATCTACGTCCTTCTTCTCCTTTGAACTCGGAGGAAAATTCACTAAATGATGATCAAAGTCTTCACACAAAGGACTTCTACAAATGATGAATTAACACGAAGATGATCTTGCGCTCCTTGATCACACAGACTTCAGCTCCACTTGAGATATCTTCAATAAGCTTTTCTCACTCAGAAATACTGCTTAATTCACAACTTTCTTTCTCACACAGATGAAAGATGATGGAGGGTTTTGTCACAAGGGTTTGTTTGATTTTGGAAGTTCAAACAAGTTGGAATATCTCAATAATAGTGAGGGTTCTTCAATGGAAGATGTTTGAGATATTGGTGATTGTCTTTGGAATGTATGAAAAGCTTGAAGGATATAGATATGGAGTTTCTAAAGCTTTTTTGGAAGGGTTTCAGCAAAGTTTTGACCTATTTTCTTGTGTATGTGCGTGCGTAATTAGGGTTTGCGAAAAGGTACTATTTATAGACATTTCTTGAGATTTTTCTGTTGGACCCATGCTAGTGCGTGTCAGTCTAATTAGACTCTAAACTTTGAGGTCGTACGTCGTAAACGACCCAAGATAGATGATCGTAGAAAGATCATATTTTTAACTCTTTAGTCTAATTAGACTCTAAACTTTCTCCAAGGTCGTACATCGTAAACGACCCAAGATATGTGATCTAAGAAAGATCATATTTTTAACTCTTTAGTCTAATTAGACTCTAAACTTTGAGGTCGTATGTCATAAACGACCCAAGATATATGATCGTAGAAAGATCATATTTTTAACTCTTTAGTCTAATTAGACTCTAAACTTTGAGGTCGTACGTCGTAAACGACCCAAGATATATGATCTAATAAAGATCATATTTTTAACTCTCAAGTCTAATTAGACTCTAAACTTTGAGGTCGTACGTCGTAAACGACCCAGGATAGATGATCGTAGAAAGATCATGTTTTTAACTCTTTAGTCTAATTATACTCTAAACTTTCTCCAAGGTCGTACGTCGTAAATAACCCAAGATATATGATCTTAGAAAGATCATACTCTTAACTCTTAAGTCTAATTAGACTTTAAACTTTGATGTGAAATACAAATAATCTTAAGTACACAGATCATATCTGTAATATCGTTATTTAGGGTCACGCTAGACCCGTTACCCGTTTTCTGCTGGTTCATTCTTTTGATGAAGGTCATGTGCAAGTGTCATTCTGTTTGAAAAATTCAGATTTACTTTTCACTTTTACTTCCTCAGTAGTAAATTTAAAGCCATAAATGTCTCCTCTTTAATACTGATGAAGTGGAGGACTTAATGATATACCAAAATATGGTATTTAGCCCAATAATGAAATGTTATAGCATGTGAGGCTCAACATAGACCCAGAAACCAACCCATAATGAAAGATCCGCGTGTTTTTAAGTGATCCGGGTCAGGTCCTTCATTTGATACGAGTCAAGATCCTGACCGTTCATAGGCACCATATGGCATCATCGGTTCGACCCACTTATCGTTGTCAGATCCGTACAACACTTGTATCAATAAATACCTTCTCTCAACACATATTGGGAGCTTTAATTTCCATTCTTAAATCTTCTGAACTAGCCTCATATCCAATAATACCTTAACTATAACTCGAAGTACGATCCCAGAATACAAATGAGGGCTACATTGCCTCTACACATCATATGACCCTAAGGCTCTACACATCATACGACCCTAAGAGTCTTCACAATATACGACCCTAAACCCATCAATAAAATCAAAACCTTTGAACTACGTTAGACTTGATCCTCCAAGGAGGTACATAGGCAGCTTGGCCTAGTGTCCAAGTGCAGTCCCAACATCTCGTCACCACATTCATGTGTCATGCGAAGTAGCCCAGACTAAGTCAGATCGATCCCCCAAAATCGACCTAGATCACCTTATATATGCAATTGATGTGACTAATATACATTTGATGTAAATTAGTGACATTAAATACAAGATTAAACAACAAATTCTAATAGATGATCAAAAGAAAAGGAAAAAAAATAAAAAATTAAGCCTGGACTGAGTTTGGTTTAACTCACATATGTCACACGGTGAGTGAGTTCACTTGCAATTTTCTTATGTGAGCTCGACCCACAGCAGGTTTGATTGACCGAGGTGGGTTAGGCAAATTTTGCAGTAAAAAAGTGAAAAATACGGGAAATTCTATCCCAAATCCAACTTGGTGGAATTGAACTCCACCAACGCACTTTCGCGGTGATTGGTCATTTCCATTAAAATTTACACTAATCACGTAACTAGTGTTAATACACTTGTCTTGTGAATGACTTGAATTCTACCATGTTGAGTTTGTTCTAAAATTACCCGATAGAATCTTTCAAGCTTAGAATTCTTTGTTTGTGGTGATCCATGCATTAAAGCATGCATTCTACTATTTATTCTAGAGAAAAAGATTCTCAGTCTCTATTGCAGGACCATAGAAAATGGCAAAAACACTTCCAAATTGTCATGGTCTTCAGAAATTTTACAGAGATCAAATGAAGAATAAACACTTCAATCCAAGCTCCCTGCATAAGTTTCTTCAACTTTTGGCTTGCATCCAACAGCATCCTCAAGGAAGACATCTGTAAGAACCGTCTTCGACTGCAAAGAAGCCTTCAACAGCTTTATAGCCTAGGAAAATTTACAGCCAAGTCAGTAAAAATATAGACTTCAAGTCCAGAAAGCTTAATATAAGGATCCTTGAAAAGAAAATTGCTCCCTTCATCCCTAAAAATACCCTCTCAATTTTGTTGGCAATGCTATTAGTACACTAGATCGAGTATTTTTCAGTAATAAATCTAATCTATTTAAAAAAAAATTGAAACATATTAGTAAATAGTACAATTAATAAGATTTGAAACTGTAGTAACATACAAAAAGAAAATCAAATAATCACAATTATGATTAGAGATCTCGGGACACCGGTTCCAAAGACAATCACAACTGTCTACTCAATTGGACCAACACATATGTCCACAACATAACGGCAGTTGTGATTCTTTTGGACCTGGAGCCCGGCCAAAGTGCCTAATAATCTGATAAGATCTAAATCGATAGGAAGAAACTAGGTGTTGAATCAATCCTGGAGGAGAATTTCTACTCACACAATCACACAAACACACACAAGAGTATAGAGAGAGAAATAGGAAAAACAATTTTTCCAAGCTAAAATCAGAATGATTCATTTTTGCATTTTCGGCCTATTTATACAAGGGTGGAAATGAAGCTAAAATGACGTAAAAAACTAACTTTCAACAATCTGTTAAAAAAAAAACTAATTCTAGCTCTATTTCAACTAACCAACACGCACAAGTGATGATTAAAGTGAAATAGAGGAATCAACAAATTAAAATCTCCAAACCACGGTGTTTCGTCCTGCTCGTATTTTCACTTATAAACTCTATTTTGGCACGGAACAATTCCCTTCCCCTTAAAATTTCCTTGACCTCAAGGAAAAAGGTAGATGCTGCTGCTGCTGCAATGCTAAGCCTAATTTTTTTTCTTTCTTTTTATGTACAAACTCATGGCCAATCAGCATATGGGCGGGGGAGGCTCAGGTTGTGGCAGTGGCATATCTAGCCATTCAATATATCCAAGAAAAGTGATGCGCATGACCACCATCCAAATCTTGAAATAAGCTTGAACACAACACACTATCTGCTCTTCTGATATGGTTAGATTTGCTTCAATCACGACAGCCCCTATTTTTGGGTCTCCAACCCCTCGCTTATCCTCAAAACCTTCGGTTTTACGGTTAATGATCGATGTGAATTCAGCACCATTAACACATCATAGGTTTTCCAATTTTCACACGCAACTGGAGAATAATTCGAGAGAATGTATGAACAACGTCATTTTCAGTCCTAGAAATTTCTCCGTTGATGTTTCCTCAAACATTTGGGGCTCCGATCCTTATTTATGTAGTCCGTCACTCTTAGGCAATTCAACCAACGCTAGTTCAGGCTCAATTAATTTCTGTTAAGTTAAATTTCTTGAGAGGATAATGTATTTTTACTTAGCGCAGAACATGGATTTCACCTACTATAACATTTCTACTCGATCGAGATATTAAACAATATTCTATATAGGGTCAAATTGAGTATGAAAAAAAAATAAAGAAAGAGAAATAATACCTGATCCATGCCCAAATTGACCACTTTTTCCTCCAAGGCATTCACTTCAACATTAAACCTGTTCAGTAGAGTGATGCTTGAAGTAACAGACAATGGCGTCACGACCAAATCATCGAATACCATATAAGTCACAACCCCCTTGACATATCCACCTTCACCAGACCCTTCTTGCTGCGGAGCTACATACGACATATTCCTGGACATTGTGCTGCTGCAACCTGGGCAAACAGCTTTCGGGTCTTCAGAAACGTAACTGGAACTACAATAACTACACTTATAGAACATCTTCTGAGTGGGTGCGGGTGCATGATTGAGCAGCATAAGTGGAGAAGAATAACCAAGATTTGGAGGGGGGGTTGGTTTCAAAAGAGTGGCTTTGGTGTGGTTCGGTTGTATATAGGTCTCGTTTAGATTCTCTATGCTCTCATAGAGGTTTGCTAACGAGCCCATCATCCCTTGTTGCTTCTTAAGGAGGCTGATCACTGTGGCGACAGGTAAAGAGAGTATGTGAAAAGGAAATCCACACAATCTTTATCGGTCTCGGCGAATATGACTCGCTTGCCTTTGGTGTCGATCCAGAGCTTTAAGGTTAATAATGCCTTTGGTTGTGCCATTTTCTGTTTAGGGTTGAAGACTTGTACGTACGTAGTAGGGTTTTTCACGCAACATATATTTATATTGGTGGAAATATAAATGCAAAATAGAAAAACGAAAAGAAACAAAAGAAAGATGTTGGGGATCGGATATTGAATTTTGATTTTAAAACATCACTGGTTGGATTAATTTCATTAAATGTGAAAGCTTCTGATATTTTGGAACTGCATGCCGAGATTTGCGGTGTAATATTTACTGTTATCATTATATTAAGTGAGTCCGAATATATGTCGAGATAAGATACTTAAAAAAGATTTACACATGTTCCATATATATATATATATATATATATATATACTAGGTAAAAGCAAGAACCGCGCGTTGCGCGGTGAATAATGCCCAGACTTATATTTAAAAAATGAGAAAAAAAATTGCATGCAACTGGTCAGTATATAAAAGGTTTCCTTTATATTCCATTGAAATCCAAACAGATTGTTTTACTTCATACACGTGAAATTTGAGAAAACAACAGCTTATTCGGCTCTACTCGACTCATTTACATCCTTATAAATACCGTATCAATATTGATTGGTGGGTCTTAAAGTTAATCATTGCAATGACCAATGGTGGGTAATTATTATTGATTTTTCTATAATTTTTATTTGATGGGGGGTGTTAAAGTGAGTTAGTTTTCTTCCCAAGCGTTCTTTTCTTGTAATTAATCTGAAAATATCACCATTGTCGCGTTATTGGTAGAGTTATCAAATAGCAATTGCTGCTGGTTTAGTTGATTTTCAAATCCTGTTATCACTTCATTCCCAGAGTTGCTTCACAGTAGTTCTGAAATTAAACACAAGAAAATGAAAATGGAACTATATATTGTATATATTGAAAATAATAATATTTTTTAAAAAGTTTATATTTAATTACCTGAAATGTTAAAAAGCAGGGTTATGTGGCGGACTGAAAGATAAATAAAAATGGTCATTTACTATCATCTCCCTCAAAGGAACAACATGAAATACAGTTTCACAAATGGAAAATTCGGGTTGGAAATTCCAATCACTACTATAATCAGATAATAATCCACTATTTTGCATGAAAATGAAAATAATTTTTGGTTTTCCGATAGGGGTGGTAAGTGGTGGAAAAAAATGGGATTATATATATATATATATATATATGGAAGAGAAGACGTTTCTGGTTTTACTAAGCCTCCTTGTCCTTTAATGTGAAGAGTCGTGTGACTGTGCTCACTTTAATGTCAAGAGACTTCGTTTCCTTTAATGTCAAGAGATGTCGTGTCCTTTAATGTCAAGAGTCGTGTGTTTTTTTAACTTTAAAAAGATATATGTATCATTAAATAATGTCTAATAATGTGCTTATGTTTAATAATAATTCTTTGTACCACATATATCCAAATGGAATAAAATAACATATAAAGAAACTACCACATTGTCAATTGGGTCCATCGTTTCATTGCATTGTTTTTCTCTTTTATCACTATTTTTTTACCTAATAAGCTAAATATGCCCTTACCTATAATCTAAGAGTAAAAAAGAGAAACATAAGAAGAAGATACAGTAGTTATTTTTTTAAAACATAAAAATAAATTTGATGCAAGTTTGTCCTATTATATAAAAAATATTCAATTTATAATTAAAAAATTAAATGTAGAAATTCTAAGATATACCCAACAAATTATTTGTACATCAAATAACTTTGACATTTAAATTTAGGAATTCATACATTTCGAATTCAACCATTTTAAAGCATAAAGTTACGCCATATATAATTAATCGTTTTTAACTTTTCTTTTTGAAAGGAAAGATAAATTTTATTTCATCAAATAAAAAGTTTACAACGTTAAGAACACTACAACTGATACGGTGTCTAACGATTTAGTAAAGAATAATTGAAGTAACAAATATCGAGATTTTTAAAAATAATAAATATTAGAAACTAACAAACGAGTGTAAGAAAATTCTTGTGGAATTCCTATTCAAGGAGAGAAGAAAATCTCAATCGATAGAGAAAACAAACTCTCATACGAGAGAGAAAATAAATAGAGTATAAACAGGGGATAGTTATATAAACAACCATGGAACGAGGTACAATTTCTAATAATGGACTTAGTTTTCTTTGTGAGGATATAATTTTTCATATTATGAGAAGTTTATCAAGGTATGCATGCATTGTGGAGAAAGCCCAATTGGGTCTTTTATCAAAATATTTTCAACATTGTTGGTATTTCATCCCTACTCTTTTATTCGATATTAACCTAAAGTTGTTTCCTTATCTCGATGAAAGATCTTAGGCAGATTGTGAAATTCCATATCCTAGATAAAGGTTAATTAAAGTTAGTATAACTAAAATTGGGTCCATCGTTTCATTGGATTGTTTTTCTCTTTTATCATTATTTTTTTACCTAATAAGTTAAATATGCCCTTACCAATAATCTAAGAGTAAAAAAGAAAAAAATATTTTATAAACATTGAAAATAAATTTTGATGCAAGTTTGTCCTATTATATAAAAAATATTTAATTTATAATTTTAAAAATTAAATGTAGAAATTCTAAGAGTTGCGTTTCTTATTAACTTTAAAAAGATATATCTATCATTAAATAATGTCTAATAATATGCTTATGTTTAATAATAATTCTTTGTACCCTAAAGTTATTTCCTTATCTCGATGAAAAATCTTGGGCAAATATATGGAGTTACGGATATGGTCCACTTTTTTATGGTATCAACTTTAGGTAGCACAAAGAACTTCACAAAATACAATAATGAAAGCCAAGAAATGTGCTCTAATACGTTCATAAAATGTGAATTTTTCTTTTAAAACTCCAACATCCCTAAATAAGCAAATACAATTAAAGATAATACTAAATATTAAACTACATCTTCTTTCCTCATTGTTGTACCTCACTTAATAATTAAAATACAATTGATAACAACTTAATAATTAAAATACAATTAAGGATAATAATGATGTTATTTGTCCGCCTTGCTGCTCCCCACTTATAATTAAAATATAATTGCTATCCACTGAAATGATTAGCATAGTCAGTCTGTTCAGATTAAAATACAATTGCTATCCACTTACTGAACTGATTAGCACATTCAGAGTCTCTTCAATCAACAATTTCATCTCCGCAGTATGCGTCATACAATGCAAATTGCTCAAGAAACCAACCAAGGGATCAAATTTAGCGGTGGTCACCCAATACAAATTCCACCCATAATTAAAGTCTGCCTAATCACACCACTAACTCTACTAATCACACCACTAACTCTACTAATCACACCACTATATCCACTAATCACACCACTAACTCCACTAAGAATCATAACAAAACATGACTTCGTGTTTTACCTATGAATACTTATGTCACTAAATTATATATATATTATGCATACAAACATTAACAGGTTTTCCTATAAATCTTTCAGCTACTTCACCAAACCTTAAACAATAAATTATAAAAAATATTCAATTTATAATTTTAAAAATTAAATGTAGAAAATCTAAGAGTCGTGTGTCTTTTTAACTTTAAAAAGATATATCTATCATTAAATAATGTCTAATAATGTGCTTATGTTTAATAATAATTCTTTGTATCCTAAAGTTGTTTCCTTATCTCGATGAAAGATATTGGGCAGATCTTGAAATTCCATATCATCGATAAAGGTTAATTAAAGTTAGTATAACTAAAGTTAGTGAAATTGAAGAGATTTTGATCGGGTAGAGAGGGGAAAAGATGATGAGAGAGATAAAGGTGCATATATAATATAATAGAGATAAGAAAGTAGTGGTTCACTTTTATCAAAAAGTAGTGGTTCACGTGGGTGTGGGCCCTTTAAGTTAATTTGTCTGATAAGGATTGGTTGTTGAGGGAGGATCAAAATTGAACAATATCTTCCTCCGCCAAACCATACAAAGAATTTTCAGAGTATAAATAGGGGATATTTGTGAGGATCATCTTCTACAAAAAAAGGGGAGATATAAACAGGGGAGACAGGGGATCATCTTGTACGAGTAGAAACAGAGTATAAACAGGTGAGTCAAATGATTATCTTGCACGAGTAGAAACAGAGTATAAACAGGAATATTTCATATAAACAACCATGGAACGAGATACAATTTCTAATAATGGACTTAGTTTCCTTTGTGAGGATATAATTTTTCATGTTATGGGAAGGTTATCAAGGGATGCATGCATTGTGGAGGCAGCCCGATTGGGTCTTTTATCAAAATATTTTCAACATTGTTGGTATTCCATCCCTACTCTTTTATTCGATATTAACCGTTTTGAACAAAGGGGTTATCATGGTTTAGATTTTATTAATTTTGTTAATCGCACTATACTTGAACATAATGAAAGTGTGGTTGAAACTTTGAGCTTTGAGTTACCAATGGGGGCCGAGGCATTGCATTGGATAAGGCAAGAGTGGGTGGTGTTTGGAATAGATCATTCTGTGCGTATACTGAAATTAGTCGGTCGGTTGTCCACTTCACTCCCTAGCGGTCTGTTTTTGTCACAAACTATTGTTCAGTTAAAATTATATCTACCGAACTACATTGTTAGGTGGGAAGATAGATATAATTTACGAAATTTAAAAAAACTCATATTGAAGCACATTGTACTGTATGATAATACATTTTCTTCCCGCCTTGGAAAATGGTGTCCCAAGTTGAATGATTTGCAGTTATTCAACTGTGATTTTAGAGGATTAACAGAATTTGAGGCATGTTTGCCTTCTGTAAAATATTCAAGATGGCATTCAATCGATCCCAAGGAAATGTGAATATAAAAGTACACTTCCCCAATGTAGATGTCCTTGTTATTTTATTGAAACAAGACGAACAGGGTTCCGGACGTTTACAAGTATTGGGGCGTTAGCTCGTTCTTTACAGTGGATAGTACACCGTCATGTACAATACATCGGATCAACTTGTTCAACATACCAACTACTCCGAGAGGTTGTAAAAATGACGAAAGAATTGCTGTCCAGCGAACGAGCACGTGTCCCGGTTGATTTTGTTAGGGTATATCTATCTCTCATTGTTTGAATAAGTGCGAATGCTTTTAAGAAGTTGTTTTGATTTCCTATTTTTTTTTAGAGGTTGGCGCATGTGGAGTCTCTGCATCGCATTATGGCGAAGTACTTTTTTGTTAATATGCACCGTCTAGAGATCAGTTGTTCGAAGCTGCTTGACAATCTTGCGGTCACATTGGTGCTCATCAGTAGATGTACAGGCTTGAATGAGCTTAAAGTCGATTTGGTGGTAATATGTTAATTTTATTGTTTGTCGCTTATTAGTTATTACATAGATTATTGAACACGTTATTTATTTGGGTTTTTAAAATAAAATTGTAATTGATTTAACATGTGTAGGGTGCACCATGGGAAAAAGCGGGCATTAGTGTATCCAACTACATAAAGGACTGGAAGTTGCAAAGAATGGGATTGGAGGCATTGAATGAGGTCACGATCTTCAACTTCTCGGGTTCTAATTGCGAGTTAAGCTACATTTTGTACGTGTTGTCGCAAGCAACTGAGTTGGGTACACTAAATATCTACTGTGTTAATCAATTTTTTGATGATCCAATTGGTGTGTATAAGAGGGCATCAATTAGAGCGTATGAAGGTACCGCGCCAAACAATGTGCAAATTCGTTTCATAAAAGGGGCTTACCCTATAATTTGAGTAGAATGAAAATTGCACAATAATTTTATAGTGGTTCGAAGCATCAATTTGATCCAACAATGTACTTAATTTGAATATGAATGTACGAGTTCAAGTAATTTGCACAAGGGCACTTAATTTCACATTCTTTGCCAAGTAATTAATAATCTAAAAACCACGAGTTCCACACAACCACATATTCTTAATTAATATTAAGAAAATTACAAAAATTAAACAGAAAATGCAAGAAACGCATATTTAAAGTCGATATAAAATAGAACACAACAATTTTTTGAACCAGAATATTGAGAAGTTGAGAAAATTCAAATTTGAACCTATCCGTAAAAAAAATGTCGTTCAAGTGTGGTTGTGCGAACATAATGTTCCAACCCAATAGTCAACCGTATCATAAATCTTACGTAGATCATTGCATCCCAACAATATAATTGTATGTACAGTACATTAATAACATATTTTGAGGTCCGAACCACAAAAACACACAAACAATTATTGTTGATATTATGACAATATATAAAAGATACATTCAATTGCAAGGAGTACATTTTTAAATTACAAAAGGGCGAAGAAAGGGCGGATCACTACTACATTAAAATTATTTAATAAGAACAAGTTGAGATATACTCAATAATTTATTGGGAACCGATATCCGTTGATAGATAAATAACAACTAATTGTTTAAGGTACATATTCGAATTATCTCGCTTGCGTTTGATACAATTATAATGGCTGATCATCTTCTCCGGATTCATCTGCGAATATTAAATTGTGCGATAAGTCACTAAATATAAAAAATGAAATATTGCACAGGTAAGAAAATGTGAATACCTCCATAAAATAACCTTCTCTTCACTTTCTGGATGATCTACGGGGATAATCTTCCGCATCATCATCAACAAATTTGGTCTACATGATTTGGTACTATCTCAACAGAGCCTGAAATATCATATGACACCTCCAAAATCAACAAATATCACAACAACAAAGTTAACAAATTTAAATATCATTAAATTTTATAACTGCATCAATCAATGGCATCGAATCATCGTCAATGCTTTGGTAGGCCCAATTTTCAGGACGTCAAGCAATGGAGTTTCCTTTTCAAATCAAAATATAGAAAATAAATTAATAAAAACTTAATATAAAACCTATATGAAAGTTTATTACCTTGGCCTTGTGGAAGATACAGGAGCAGAGTTTACTTTAGATAATTTGCGAGCAGAGTTTACTTTGTATGTTTTGAGAGGTATCTCAGTAAGGGCTGCTACGTTCATTAACATAATCAATTTAGTAAGACAAAATTATAGCAACTATATTCGAAACATTATACCAAACAATTGCAAACTATACCAATACATATTCAAAATAAATCTAACTACTCGAAATTTAAGCCTTAATTCGAACTGCTACCAAACAATCCAAATTAACTACCAACTAGGGAACTCAAACCGCACAATTCAAAACTGAAACACTTAAAAAATACACATTATACGAACAGTGTCAACAATTATACCAATCAATTCCAACCAGTATACAAACAATTCAAAAAATTATACAATAATTCCAAAATAACATTAAAAATTGACATTATACCTAAAACTCAAAATTGAGCCTCAAAATCAAAAATCAATCTACTAATTCAACAATTATACCAATCAATTCCAACATTATACAAACAATTCAAAAATTGTACCAAATAATTCCAAAGTAACACTCAAATTGACGTTATACCTAAAAGTCAAAATTGAGCCTAAATATCTAAAATCAATCTACTAATTCAACAATTATACCAACCAATTCCAATATTATACCAAACAATTCAAAAATTATACCAAATAACTATAAAAAAAAATTACACTAAAAATTGACATTATACCAAAAAGTCAAAATTAAACCTAAAGATCAAAAATCAACCTATTAATTCAATAATTATACCAACATATTCGAGAATTATAGCTAAAATACAAAAATTATAGCTAACAAATCGAATTTATCACTAAAAATTCAAATTTTGAAACCTAAACTACAATATCATTACAATAATATATATATATATATATATATATATAAATTCTAAATTTAACAAAATGAAAACTATACCTTATGTTCTTGGTTAAGGGAGAAAATTGGAGGGTAAATTTAGAGAAAAAAACTTGCAAAAAATGGTGAAAATTAGAGAAAGAAGAAGAGGAGGAAAAAACGAGAAATAGAGCAATGCAGTGTGGAGCGTTTTTCTGGTGAGGTGGAGCGTTTTTTTTTTCCTGTTTTTCAGCCAGAAATTAAAAAAAATAAAATAAATTCATGTGTTACAACATAGCCTATGTTGTAACACAGCTCGTGTCAGCGGTCAAGGCTGACGCTGACACGAGCAGTTAGCTTTTTATTTAAAAAACAAATAAGGTGTTACGACATACCTTAGGTCGTAACACCTTAATTTATATAAAAAAAATAATTAAAATGTGTTACGACATGGGATATGTCGTAACACACCTTAATTTATAAAAAAAAAAATTAAAATGTGTTACGACATGGAGTATGTCGTAACACAGCTGTTGCGACATACCCTATGTCGTAACATGCTAGTTCCTGAATACCACCAACTTTGGTGGTATTTTCGGATTTTTAATTTATTTTTATATTAATTATTTAATTTTCCCCACGTCGGGGGAGAGTTGGATAAGTCAGAGACCAAGTCACCAAGGCTCTCTTCTTTCCTATTGTATCAACCGCCGACAAAACCTTCTCGGCGATTGTCACCAACCACAATAGAATCCTGGTGATTGTGAGAGGAAATGGCTTTCCATTTCTTTCTTTAATTCGGATTTCCATTTTTTTCTATTTATCTCTTGGAATTGAAGCCGAAGTCTTTTGTGGAGGAAAATAGATCTAAAGATGAGTGATTGAGAAGAGAAGAAACAAGCATATATCTCTCTTTACCTCTGTGTGTGTGTATATATATATTCTTCTGATAAAATAGCTTAATCGGAATTATACTTGCCATCACCTATCTTCCCTTCTCAAATCTCAGTCTAGTTGTCTGCCTTCCTCCCTCTCCCTCTCTTGATTACTTTCTCAAATGATTTTGCATCATAAACTCTTACTTCTAGATAAAATTCATCGTTTTTCCGGAAATGCTCCATACCTTCACAACTCAAAACCACTTCAACACCTCGCAATTGTGTTCATTTTCTTTGTTTTCAATTAATCTGAATGGTCTTTGTCCTGTTTTAATAGTAAAAAAGAAACTGTAATAAGGTAGTCAGTTTACAATATTACAAAGAACATTAAATGGCTGGAATGTTCTTGCTTGTGTCTTCATGTAATTTGTTTCGTTTTATGAATTATGTGTTAGAAAAATTCCCTCAAATGATCAAGAATGAAAAAGAAAATAAGACAAATAAATTGGGCTATGCGTATCACTTAAAATACTTTTTTAAGAACAACAATTTTCTCACTATACAGGTGCTTCTCGGGAAATATAATTGTTCTCAGGATACAAGCTCAACACCAAATTCTATTCAATAGACTGCATTTTAGGAATAGATACACCTATCACCCATTATGAACTATGAAAAAGAAGATTAAGAATAAAGAAAAGCCGAGAGATTTTAATATCCTTCGTCCGTACTGTTCTGTGTATATATATATTCCGATTTCTTCCTGTAAAATATATTCTCTCTATTCTAGTGTACAAAGTATATATATAAGGAAAGAGATCTAAAGGAAGAGGGGTTCTTATGGTACAAAACTATTGGATGTTGGTGACTGTTGGTCAAAGGCTGGAAGATTCAAAGAGTTGTGTCTCTTACAAAACCTTCCTAACAGCTAATAATTATAAATTAAAATAACTCTAATATATATAACTTCTATATGTGTACATATATCAATTAAATATTTTATATAATGTATTTTGAAAATTAAAAAGTTCCAACAATCCCTCGGCATTTTCAAAATAAACGAAGATGAAAAAACTCAAGAACTATAATCCATAATAAAGATATGGTGTAATCAATAGGTGGAGTACCCTTGAACCTAGTGAACGAACTAAATAAATCAGGTTCTTTGACTAAGAGGATTAAACCTTGATCTTGTCAAGGAGTTGTCTGAAATATTTAGTTCCAACATATTCGGGTGATGGTGACACAAAAGCCGCACGTTAAAGGTCATGTGCTAATCCTGTGCTCATGAGTGTTTTAAGATTTCACCAAGAAAATCCACCAGATGCGACCCTGACCTACACTCACATAGGCAAGCTTATAAAGAGTGTTTTCACTCACTCCAACTTAACAAGTCTATAAGCATGTTAAGGACATTGTCCAACCCTCCAAATTTTGTGAAAGATTAAAGTATATCACCTCATAGAAATAGGATTTATCATATAACATAATTAATGTACTCGGAAAGTGTCCAAGTTTCCTTTCCCTTGGATTCACCAAAAGTTAAAGTTCCCTTGAACTTTTAGAAAGATATTATACAAATATCTTAACTAAAGTAGGCTACAACTTTGGCTATCCCAACTTGCACTGGTGATCATCCTATTTCCCTCGAGGTTTTTAAATTATTTTCTCCATAAAGCGCTTTAGTAAGTGAATTCACAATCCGCTTAACATCTCATTAGTCTTTATGACTTTTCCATTTTTCACTAATTGTGGTAGATAGCGATATTCTCTAGAAATACATTTAGACTTACTTGTCAATCACATACTTTTCTCCAAGTGGATAAATGCTTTGTTATCGCAATACACGGTAATTGGTTGTGTAGGTCCCTCGATGAATGGTGCATGTCTTTGGAATCTTTCTCATCCAAATTTATCCTTACCTCCTACTATATAGATTCTTTGACATCAACCAAGCCACCACACTGCCATCAAATGTAGCCAATCATCCATCAATTAACTTGGCTTAATTTCCTCAGATTTCTGCATCACTATGGCAATGCAATGAAGAACTAATTACTTAATATTTCAAAGAACAATATAATATGTGCCTTTAAAATATTTTTTTTTCTAACATTCATAATTGGGATTGTGATATAATAAATTTTCCCTTCTCTTCAGCAATATTCACACCCAAATCACATTTGACATGTCTCATATAAAACATGAGCAATTAATAATTCAACATCAACTGTAGCATGAGAAATAAATCAAGAAATCATCATCATAAATAGTACTCCTCCAAAAAATTTAATATCTTATCCCAAGAGAAATCCATCATGCCAATATTTCAGAGTTTGGTCTTTGTAAAAAATTCCCACATGATATACGTTCACATTCTTATCTGCAATGCTTAATTACAAAATACATTATATAAAATATTTAATTAATATTTGTATACATATATAAGTTATATATATTAGAATTTTTTTTTAATTCAAGAGTGAGGGGGATACCCTACATATCTAGCCTGACAAACTAGGGTTGATAGTTATAATCCTGAGCCATAAAAACTCTATCTAGCTCCATAAAAGAGGGGAGAGCCACAACTTGTGACAGCTTGGATTCGAACCCAAGACCTCTCACATAAAGTGGGAGGTGGATACCACTAGACCAACAGGTCTTGGGTTATATTAGAGTTATTTTAATTTATAATTGTTAGTTGTTAGGAAAGTTTTTTAAGAGACACAACTCTTTGAATCTTCCAGCCTTTGACCAACAGCCACCAACATCCAATAATTTTGTACCGTCAGAATCCTGTTAACCGTCCGTAACAACAAGGAAACAAATAAATAATATAGTGAAAAGTAAGATCGTCTCCACAGGGAAGGTTATCAAGTACCAAACAAAGCTTATCCTATTATTTAGACTACCGATTATAAGAGATGTGATTTTTAAACTAAATTAAAAACAAAAATTAATGAAAGCAGAATTAATTAAAAGTAATTAAAACAGAGATAATTAACACGAATAATCAATTAATGAAAAGCCTAGGGATTAAGAATTCATCAAGGTATTTCTTCAGATTATTGACTTTCAATGGATTATCGTTCTTGCTTAAATTAAAGACCCAATTTCCTTAAATACATGAATACTCTCCCGAGATTTTCATGAGCACCCAACTAAATTAATTATCGTCACTCCCATGATCAATAACTGATTTAGATGAATCCATTAAGTTCTATGAATATTTTTTAACTAGTCTCATGCAAAATTACCAATATCCCTATTAAGCAATTTACACATGTCTATTTAATCTGAAACGATAAACTAATTCACCTCCCGGTACTTCTTAATTTATCTTAAATCATGCAATTGGTAATCAAGCAATTACAAGCATTAAACACTCATTAATAGATAAAACAAGAATCAAATTCATAAATCATCAATAATCCAAATTAATACGCAAGACTACATCTTAAACCCGAGAAAATAATTTAGCTATGCATAATTAAAGAAAAACTAGAAATAAATTGCATTAACATAAAAATACTCATGTTCAACAATGGAGGAATAGATAAATCCAACTTGATGAAAGCTTCCAACTCCAAGAAATCTTCTTCAAGCCTTTTTTTCTTTCTCTCCAAGTCTTTCTAACTCTAGAATATGACTCTCTAACCTATTATCTAGCCTAAAAACGTTTTTTCCTCTTTCCTTAACTTAAAAGGAGTCTTAGATACATAACATCGGTCCATCCAAGTCATAAAATCGGCCCATGAAAATTATAAAAATCCGCAGCTGCACAATTGTGCAGTCTGCCTGTGCAGAATTTTTTCTCTTAATTTTTCTTCTACGGAACTTTCTCTTGTGGCCTCTCTATTGCATTTCTTCACATCCTCTTAGTTAGCCTTCATTATTCTTGTAAGAAATACTCCTTCAACTCATCGAAATAATGATTTTTATGCCTACAAAAGCATTAAAACGACTTAAAAATCAAAATACGTAAATTAGGCTAAAAATAAAGGAAAAGACTAACTACAAGGCATAAAATAAAGATAAATGTGAGGTAATTCATGATAAAAATGTGTAAAATATGCAACCTAACAAACACCCCACACTTAACCTTTACTCGTCCTCGAGTAAATCTAAACAAAAACAAAATTAAAGATAACACCACTTTCATAGGGAACACGATTGCATTTTTGCACGTGCAATAAGTCGTTAAACCCCTAGGTTACCCCTGGTGGACGAGTTTTATCTCGTGAGGGTTTGCAGGGAATATACCCACAAAATTCATGACATTTGTCTATCTGTCTCATCGTTCATCAAATCAGCAACTAGTCACAACATTTATTCATCCCCCACAATCATCACACATAAACCAATAAACACAAAGAATCATTATTTTTCCACCACATGAACATCTTTTCTCTTAAATCTTCACACTAATCCCAAACAAGTTCGATTTAATATGCATCCATTCATGCCCAATATATGAATTCTGGCAAGGGAACATCTCAGTTATTTCAAGCAAAAACACAACATCTATCATATTTCATCTTCATTCACTTTCCTTCATTCAAAATCTATCAAACCGTGCAATGGCTCGCTAGTCAAGCTTTCTATGTCACCCTTGTAACGAGTTTTGTGTCAATGACTCTCAACTCAGACGGTTTTAAGGCACTAGGTGTCAAGACACCCCAACGGACTTAATCACTCGAGTGACAAAGGCTAGAAACGAAACTGGGTGATTTTAGCATTCAATGGGCACCCAATCATCCTTTTCTCACTATTTTTCTTTTCTTCTTCTTTTTTTTTCTCGATTTTTTTTTCTTTTCTTTTTTTTTTCTTTTCTTTGCTTCTTCAACTTTTCTCCAAATATCACCATGTATCCAAAAATATGTAATTGCCTTTATCTCCCCGATCAATCCCCTTTACTAGAACTCGTGTGTAGTGTGTAAAGATGCATAAAAATTTCACAAATTTTAGGCTCAGTGATCATACTCAATAAAAAGAGTATTCATGTACAGAAATCAAATTCACATGTTTATATAGTGAAGAGTTCAAATATGGGAACACAAATATTATGAACAAGTTAAACAATTTTCAGCAACAACTTAACAAAAATTAACGTATGCCCAATTCTTTCACCAATTAACCACATTACCCCACACTTAAGCAATTCAATACCCTCTAATCACAGCATCCAAGCAACCACCCCACACTTAAAAGAACACATTGTCCTCAATGTACTTAAGGGAAACCGATATGCAAGCACGAAAGCAAAATGTAATTAAAATTACAGTGAAAGAAATACTCCCCTATTAATGTGCATGATGGTCGGGTAGTCGGTAGGGTGAAGCTCACTGGGGCGGCGGTGGTGGAGGATGGAAATTCACGAACTGAAAATAGGCGGACAACTGCCTCATCATCTATGTCTGAGTCCGCTGAGTGTCTGCAGCAGTGGAGTCAAGGTGGGCTAAAGCAGTAGTGGGAACCGAGGTACTACTCTCGGGATGATCATCGAAGGAAGGCTCCTGCGTAGCACCCTCTTCTGTCAAACGAATCTGATCCCGCGGGTCTCTCTTGAAGATGTAACACCCTCGTCTGTTAAGTCGCAAAAGCTTCATATCACAGAGATACTGATAGTCAATGGTCAACAGCCCAGGAATGGGCTCGAGATCTGTCTTATGTCGATCAAAAGCTCCGACACTTTTTGCAATACGTGTAATCAAACCACCTATGAGAATTTGACCGTTTTTTCTGCCTTGATACTTGAACAATATGGGCAATGAAGAATTTTGTCAAATCACATTTTTCACCACGGTGGAGACAATAAAGAACATAGAGCTAATAGACACTTTCCCACATACTCCTCGGCCAAAGATAGTAAAAGCTAAAACCTTATGAAAATACCGAAGAGTGTAATCGACGATATCCGAGGCATTAGAATGATGACCGGAGTAAGTTTCATGTGGCAATCGAGTGATCTCTCGCCAAAACTCAGTCTGTTGCTCCGTAGTCAACTCTTCCGGTCCACTAGTAGGCCATCCAAAAATGTGAGCTAATTCCAGTATTCGCTCAGAACATTGGCAATGCTAAACCTCAATACCTTATCAACATACTCTAATGTACCCAAAAATTCCAACGAGAGTAATCGATTACTCAGCTCATTCATAGTAATCAAATCACCCCATCCCATGACAATCAATTTTTCCTTCAAATGATCCGCAATAAAAATACTCAACATTGTTGCCTTGTCTAAATAACGAGAGGGGAAGCAATCTAACTCACTCAAAATCGTATAAGCCGGTGAAGGGTTGGAGACTTTTGGATATTTTTTCATACCTTTTTGTATCAATCGATCTCTTGCAGTAGTATCCGTGGGGATCAATTGTACAACACGATCTGTGGAAGACCCCGTTTCCTTGCGAGCCCTTTTTGGCATCTTGACAGTGAGTAATAGGCTGACTGTTGCTTTGAGATATTTTGATTTTTTGAAGAAAAATAATCTCCCCTAGGTGAATAGTGACCGTAGGTGTATATGGACGGACGTCGGCGGCGGAACTGGTCGGAGTGTGTGAACCTCGCTCGGTCACGCGGGTGTGGACTCAGGCGGCGAACGGCGGATCTGGGTCTTGATGGTGATGATGGCGGCAGGACTAGACCGGAGAATTGGTGTATTGTGCGCTCGGAGGTGGAGACGTCGGAGAACTCGTCAGCGGCGGCGTAGCATGAGCAGATGGCGACGTGGCTGTGTTGTGGATGTGAGATGACAGCGGGGACTGAGAAATCGCGACGGTGGGCGAACGGAAGTGTGGTGAAGACAGAAGCGATGCTGGCTCTAGTTCTTGGTGGTGGTGATGACGGCGGCGCTGAGGAGCGGCTAGGCGAGCTGCGTCAGCGTGTTAGAAAAATGAGAAAGAGAGAGAGAGATTTTGCTGAAATTGAGGTGGGTGAGGGGGTTTTGACTGAATTGGGGATTTTGACCCAAATTTTGAAAATTGAAATTTTTTTATTTTTAGTTTTTCAAAAAATTTCTAAAGTGCGAACTTTTTGCACAATTGTGCATGAAAACTGCATAGTTGTGCACGGCGTGTTTAATTTTGTGCGAAAATTTTGCACAACTGTGCTGAAACAATGCACAACTGCGCACCTAGAATTTCTTCAACATGCGAAAATTATGCACTGTGGTGCTAAAATTAGCACAATTGTGCACCTGATTGACATTGTATAATAACCCTTGCACCTCGTTTTTCATGTTTCTAACCGGCAACAAGAATAACTTGCATTAGTAAAGCACTTGAGCACCGAAAAAGAAAAAGAATTCAAACATAAAATATTGAAAACAAATTGAGCAGAAAGAAGAAAATGACAAGGGAATCATTAGCTCGACTTAGAGGAAATCATCGTTGGGGGTCGACGAGGGAAATTGTTTCCCCTCGAGTAATATTGTCTCTTTCAAAGTATAGCTTTAACCTTTGCCCATTCACTTTAAATACACCGGACCCTTCTCGTACAACATCAACCGCTCTATGGGAATGAACTTTGACAACTTCGAACGGACCCGACCATCTGGACTTAAATTTCCCCGGAAAAGGTCGAAGACGGGAATTAAAGAGTAAAACTTTTTGACTCACTTGAAACTCTTTTGGTTGAATGTGCTTGTCATGCCATCTTTTAGTTTTTTCCTTGTAAATTTGTGCACTCTCATAAGCATTCAACCAGAACTCATCAAGTTCACTCAATTGCATCAATCTACTCATTCCCGCTGCTTTTAAGTCCAAATTTAGTGCTCTTGTTGCCCAATATGCTTTATGTTCGAGTTCCACGGGAAGATGACAAGCCTTACCATAAACGAACCGATACAGAGACATACCAATAGAAGTCTTGTAAGCGGTTCTGTATTCCCATAGTGCATAATCTAGCCTGTTAGCCCAATCCTTACATGAATTATCAATGGTTTTCTCCAAGATATGCTTGAGTTCACGATTAGAAATTTCAACTTGACCACTCGTTTGAGGGTGATATGGAGTCGCCACCTTTTGAGTAACCCCATATTTTTTCAAGAGCTTTTCCACTTGTCGGTTGCAAAAGTGTGCCCCTCCATCATTGATAATGGCTCGTGGTACATCGAATCTTGAGAAAACATACTTTTTTAAGAACTTTGTCACCACACGAGCATCGTTAGTCGGCGTCGCTATGGCTTCAACCCATTTCGATACATAATCGACTCTAACCAAGATGTACTTATTGCCACAAGAAGATGGGAATGGTCCCATGAAGTCTATCCCCCACACATCAAATAATTCCACAACCAATATAGGTTGTAAAGGCATCTCATTACGGCGAGAGATGTTCCCTGTCCTTTGACAACGATCGCATGATATGACAAAAGCCCTCGCGTTTTGATACATGGTGGGCCAATAAAATCCTGATTGGCAAACCTTAGCAACTGTCTTTGAAGTACTGTTATGACCCCCACATTCCAAGGAATGACAATGCTCCAAGATACTCTGAATCTCGTCAGATGGCACACAACGACGAATGACACCATTCCCACACTCTTTGTAAAGAAGAGGCTCTTCCCAATAGTAGTATTTTACTTCTGCTAAGAACTTCTTCTTTTGATGATAACTTAAATCCGGAGGAAGAATGTCACTCACTAGGTAATTCACGTAATCAGCATACCATGGTACAACGTGTGATATCCCATCAATCGATCTTCTGGAAAGGTTTCATCAATTGGTATTTCCTCAAAAAATGTTTCGTTTCCTCGTTCAAGCCTCGAAAGATGATCCGCGACCACGTTTTCAGTACCTTTCTTATCACAAATTTCCAAGTCGAACTCCTGTAGCAATAGAATCCAACGGAGTAAACGTGGTCTTGCATCGTTCTTGGTCATTAAGTATCGGATTGCAGCATGATCCGTATACACTATCACTTTCGACCCCACATGGTAAGATCTGAACTTATCAAATGCAAAAACCACTGCAAGTAACTATTTTTCAGTAGTGGCATAATTGACCTGAGCACTATCCAACGTTTTGCTTGCATAGGCAATGACATGAACCCGTTTATCCTTCCTTTGCCCGAGAACAACCCCCACTGCAAAATCACTGGCGTCACACATCAATTCAAAAGGCGATTCCCAATCAGGTGATGAGATTATCGGGGTAGATATCAATGCTTGTTTTAACCTGTTGAAAACAAGTAAACATTCATCAGTAAAATTAAACACAACATCTTTTTCAAGTAAATTGCACAAAGGTTTAGAGATTTTTGAGAAGTCCTTGATAAACCGACGATAAAAGCTAGCATGACCAAGGAAACTTCGTACTCCCTTTACGGATGTAGGTGGGGGTAATTTCTCAATCACTTCCACCTTTGCCTTATCCACCTCTATTCCTTTGTCAGAAATTTTATGCCCCAACACAATTCCCTCAGTCACCATGAAGTGACATTTTTTCCAGTTCAAAACTAAATTAGTTGCCTCACACCTCTGCAAGACTTGAGAAAGATTAGCTAAACAGTGATCAAATGATGAGTCATACACAGTAAAATCATCCATAAAAACTTCCATGGATTTCTCAATAAAATCAGAAAAAATGGCCATCATACATCTCTGAAAAGTAGCAGGTGCATTAGAAAGTCCAAAAGGCATGCGACGATACGCAAAAGTACCATAAGAACAAGTAAAGGTGGTATTTTATTGGTCCTCGGGTGCAATTGGAATTTAAAAATATCACGAGTAACCATCTAGAAAGCAATAAAAATTATTACCCGAAAGTCTTTCCAACATTTGATCAATAAAAGGCAAAGGAAAGTGATCTTTTCGAGTAGCATTGTTTAACTTCCTATAATCAATACAAACTCGCCAACCTGTTTCTGTTCTAGTGGGAATTAATTCATTTTTTTCAATATAAATCACAGTCACTCCCCCCTTTTTAGGCACTGCATGTATAGGATTAACCCAAGGACTATCTGAGATAGGGTAAATTATGCCAGCATCTAACAATTTCATAATTTCATCCTTAACAACTTCTTTCAACTTGGGATTCAATCTACGTTGAGGTTCTACTGATGTCTTATGATTTTCTTCCATTAGAATCCTATGCATGCATAAAGTATGGCTAATTCCCTTTATATCAGAAATTGTCCATCCTATGGATTTATTCCTCAACCTCAACTCCTCTAATAGTTTATTCAATTCAAGCTCAGATAGAGTCGCACTAACAATAACAGGTAAAGATTCATTGTCACCAAGAAAAACATACCTGAGATGTGGTGGAAGAGGTTTAAGTACTACCTTTGGTTTATAGAAAATGTCAGGATATGACTCTAGTGGGTCTCTTTTACCTAGAGAAAGGCTTTCCTTGTGCAAGTCCTCATCATTGTCAAGAGCTAGAGTTATTGTTTCAATTTCTGGATTCTCATCATCTCTAGTTTTCAACTTCTCCAACGGATCCTCGAGAAACTCCCTCTCAAATTCATGCTTGGCTATCTCATCGATCACATCCACGGAACAACAACTTTCATCTAGGACTGGCGACTTCATTACCTTGTTCAAGTCAAACTCCACTTTTTCATCTCCGATGTTCAAGGTAAGCTTGCCTGCCCGTACATCAATGTTCGTTCCGGCAGTAGCAAGGAATGGTCTCCCAAGTATAATCGGGACCTCTGAATCCTCGTCCATTTCTAACACCACAAAATCACACGGAATGTAAAATTTATCCACTTTGACCAACACATCCTCGATTATGCCCAGAGGATGTTTGACACTCCGACCTGCCAATTGTAAGGACATCCTTGTGTGTTTGAGTTCTTGAAAACCCAATTTCCTGCAAATAGAAAAAGGCATTAGACTCACACTCGCTCCTAAATCACACAATGCCTTAACAAATTGAACTTGACCAATGGTGCAAGGAAGAGAAAAACTCCCTGGATCTTTGAGTTTAGGAGAAATAGTCCTTTGGATTATAGCACTACACTCTTCATTTAAAGACAGTGTTTCCACTTCTTCCAATTTTCTTTTGTTGCGCAACAATTCCTACAGAAATTTCACATAAATTGGCATCTGAGCCAAAGCATCTTCGAATGGTATATTGATACGCAACTATCGAAAAACTTGAAGAAATTTCTCGTACTGCTTGTCTAATCTCTTATGCTGCAATCTTTGAGGAAATGGAATTGGAGGAACATACGGCTTCACATATGGTTTAGGTTTAACTATTTCTGGTGTAACCTCTTCTGAAGGCTCAGAAACTGGAACCTCAGTTATTCCTTGTTCCTCATTAGGTTCCCACGATTGTTCAGATTCTCCCATGATTCTTCCATTTCTCAAAGTTACTGCATTACACTACCCCTTAGGATTCTGCTTAGTTTAACTTGGCAATGTACCTTTTGGTCTTGAGCTCATAGTACTAGCCAACTGCCCCATTTGTGCTTCAAGATTCTTGGTTGCACCTATCATCTGATCCATCTTTGCCTCAAGCTTCTCAATACGGTTCGCAGTTCCGTTAGCTAGTTTTTCAATGGCTAATTCCCAAGCTTGTGGTTCTCAAGGTAGTGGCCTTGCTGACTTGGTTGTTGAAAATTCTGAGTACCCTGTTGTTGGAAACCTGGAGGAAACTGTTGTCTCGGAGGATGTGCTTGAGCTCCTTGGTTCCCTTGACCTCCCCAAGAAAAGTTAGGGTGATTTTGCCAACCCGAATTGTAGGTGTTTGAAAATGGATTTCCTTGCTACTTATTCTGATTGGATAAATAATTAGCTTGCTCGATGAGTGGGTAATCAGTAGCCATATGAGGTGCCCCACAAACATCACAAGCTAAAGTAGGCTGAGATACTGCACTAACATTTCCCTTGAGTCCCTCCATGTGCTTGACAAGTGCTTCAATGTTAGCATTGAGCAATGTGATGTCATCTACATTGTGCATGCCCGGTGTTTTCTTGGAGGCCCGACTATCACTCGCCCACTGATACGTATTGGAGGCCATCTCGTCCATAAGAGCTAATGCATCATCCAAATTTTTTGCCATAAAACTCCCTCCTGCAGCTGCATCGATATTCATCTGGATACTATGTGACAGACCATTGTACAAGGTCTGCACAAGCATCCAACTAGGAATACCGTGATGTGGGCATTTTCTGAGTAGTTCTTTATACCTTTCCCATGCTTGATAGAAGGTTTCACTATCAGTTTGCATGAATCCTGTGATTGCATTCCTTAACTGAGCAGTCTTAGATGGGGGAAAATACTTGGTGAGAAACACAGTCGACAAATTAGCCGAAGTGGTGAACTTATTTGCCGGTTGATTTTTCAACCACTCCTCAGCTCTTTTGGGCAGAGAGAACGGGAAGAGTCGCAGTCTTATAGCATCTTCAGTAACGCCATTCATCTTGAAAGTATTGCAGATTTTAAGAAAATTCCCCAGATGGGAATGAGGATCCTCCCTCTCAATATCTCCCTCAAATGCAGTGTGCTGTAGCATCTGAATGATAGTCGGCTTCAACTCAAAGGTATTGGCCTGAACATTTGGTACCGCTATGCTGGAGGTTAAGTTCTGATATGTTGGTGTAGCATAATCCCGGAGAGTTGACTGCGCAGCAGGTTCAATCCTCTGTAAGTCGTCTGCCATTCTATGCTGCTCTCTTTGTTGACGTCTGCCTCTTCGAAAAGTTCGTTCTGGTTCTGGATCAATTTCAATAGCAGGTGCACTCAGAGAGCGCCTATGCATCTACCAAAATTCAATCTAAAACAAGAAATTAAGATCAGAGCGAGACAGATAATAAAAAAAATCAAAAATAAAATAAAAATAAATGTCTAAACTAATAAGAATTAACTTTTTATTGATATTGACTATTTGTTGCCTTCCCCGGCAACGGCGCCAATTTGTTAACTGTCCGTAACAACACGGAATCGAATAAATAATATAGTGAAAAGTAAGATCGTCTCCACTGGGAAGGTTATCAAGTATCAAACAAAGCTTATCATATTATTTAGACTACCGATTATAAGAGATGTGATTTTTAAACTAAATTAAATATAAAAATTGATGAAAGCAAAATTAATTAAAAGTAATTAAAACAGAGATAATTAACACGAATAATCAATTAATGAAAAGCCTAGGGATTAAGATTTCATCAAGGTATTTCTTCAGATAATTGACTTTCAATGGATTATCGTTCTTGCTTAAATTAAAAACTCAATTTCCTTAAATACATGAATACTCTCCCGAGATCTTCATGAGTACCCAACTAAATTAATTATCGTCACTCCCATGATCAATAACTGATTTAGATGAATCCATTAAGTTCTATGAATATTGTTTAACTAGTCTCATGCAAAATTACCAATATCCCTATTAAGCAATTTACACATGTCTATTAAATCTGAACCGATAAACTAATTCACCTCCCGGTACTTCTTAATTTATCTTAAATCATGCAATTGGTGATCAAGCAATTACAAGCATTAAACACTCATTAATAAATAAACAAAACAAGAATCAAATTCATAAATCATCAATAATCCAAATTAATACGCAAGACTACATCTTAAACCCTAAAAAATAATTTAGCTATGCATAATTAAAGAAAAACTTGAAATAAATTGCATTAACATAAAAATACTCATGTTCAACAATGGAGGAATAAATAAATCTAACTTGAGAAGATGAAAGCTTCCAACTCCAAGAAATCTTCTTCAAGCCTTCTTTTCTTTCTCTCTAAGTCTTTCTAACTCTAGAATATGACTCTCTAACCCATTATCTAGCCCTAAAACGTTTTTTCCTCTTTTCTTAACTTAAAAGGAGTCTTAGATACATAAAATCGGCCCATCCAAGTCATAAAATCGGCCCATGAAAATTATAAAAATCCGCAACTGCACAACTGTGCAGTCTGCCTGTGCAGAATTTTTTCTCTTAATTTTTCTTCTACGAAACTTTCTCTTGTGGTCTCTCTATTGCATTTCTTCACATCCTCTTGGTTTGCCTTCATTATTCTTGTAAGAAATACTCCCTCAACTCATCAAAACAATCGCTTTTATGCCTACAAAAACATTAAAACGACTTAGAAATCAAAATACGTAAATTAGGCTAAAAATAAAGGAAAAGACTAACTACAATGCATAAAATAAAGATAAATGTGAGGTAATTCATGATAAAAATGTGTAAAATATGCAACCTAATAAATCCCTCTTCCTTTAGATCTCTCTCGTTATATATATACTTTGTACACTAGAATAGAGAGAATATATTTTACAGGAAGAAATCTGAATATATATATATATATAGAACATAAGACGAGGAAGAATGACAGTACGGAAGAAGGATATTAGAATCTCTCGGCTTTTCTTTATTCTTAATCTTCTTTTTCATAATTCATAATGGGTGATAGGTGTATTTATTCCTAGAATGCAGTCTATTGAATAAAATTTGGTGTTGGGCTTGTATCCTGGGAACAATCATATTTCCTGAAAAACACCTGCATAGTGGGAAATATCTTAAGTGATATGCATAGCCTAATTCATTTGTCTTATTTTCTTTTTCATTCTTCATCATTTGAGGGAATTTCCCAACAATTTAAGAACAACAATTCTATGCGGGCCACTTATGTGATGATCAGGAGACGTTTACAAAAACTTGAAGATTGGACGCTTTACTGGCCCCAATTTCATTCTTTGACTACAAATACATGGTAGGAATTTGAGGGACTCAATTACAGAGAGACGGCATTTGTGGATGATCTTTTAAGATAAGTTTTACTCTATTTTATTATTTTATCCATGGCATATTATCTTAATGCATGGCATGTTGCAGAATTAATATATATATATATATATATATATATATATATATATAGAAGGACATAGTTTATAGACAATGATTTACGACGTGAATTCTCCTCTTTTCCGATCATTCCTCAGCCAGAAGGGCGGCGCTTCTGACAAGAGGAAAACTGAAGAGCTGAAACCAAATCAACAGAGACCGAAGGCAAATGAAAATAAACCTGTTATGACAGTGTAAAGGAATGCATGATATAAACTAGCTTGGATGGGCTTTCAGAAGGCTACTAGAAATGTCACTAGGAAACTGTTTTAATATTAAAAACGTGTGTGCTTGAGCTCGAGACTTCGATTAGTCACCTTATGTAATCCAAATTTTGATTTCATAAGTGATTTTTACGAAAACAAAAAAAGAAAATATATATATATATATATGGAATAGTAGAGTACATGAATAGGATGATAAGTTTCATATACGTGTGTCTATATATATATACACATATATGTCTTTATCCTGAGTTTTCAGTATGAGATGATGGAATACATGATTTAGATTAAAATAATTTGAGACTAACGTTATTTATTTGTATGTATACATACATAAATGATAATAATAATCATAAAAACAATTATGATAATAAAATCCTGTAAATTGACAGCACACTAAGATAATATGTATCTTATAATCTTATTTTAAGTGATATATTATATTACTTTTAAGTGATATATTATATTATTATTAACGTTTGAGTGAACATGTGAAAAGTTGAAATTGTCTATTTGAAAAGGTGTGATTTTTGAATGAAGCAACCATTAGCAACCGAATAGGCGATTTTTGAAAATATGGGACTCTTAGAACAGTTGTAAATTCTGTTTGTAATTTGGCCTTGCTTTATACTGAGAACGAACAAAATGAACAGATTATTTATTAGACATCACATCTCTCTGCGCTAATTTGTGAGGGATATTAAAAAAAAAAATTCATATCCCATTTCTCAATTACAGAAAACCAAATGAATTAGTTGATGGAGCATGGGAATGTAAGACTTGCAAATGTGGACATTTACATATACATACATATATATTTTTACTTTAAAGTCATAAACATTCGGAAGTCTGAAATAGAGTGCTCTGGCAAGAAGAAAAGGAATTTAGTGGTGTTAATCAGCCGTATTTACCATGGTTATTTGGGATTTTAGTCTCTGTGATTTATGGTCAAAATTATAATGTGAAATCTATGAGATTATTAAGTCAATTTCGTCTATATTTTTCTATTTGATATGCAATAACAAGTTTTTGTTAACGTGTTGTTATTTACCATACTAAATAATGGCAAGTAAGATTGTAAGAGATCCTGTGTTATTTTCAATTTACCATGTGTACAAAACTATGAAGCCTGATGTTGTTTGAATGTATAGTATAACTACTAAGCATTATAAACAATTGAATAGATGTCTTTTGGGAATGCATCTTGATTTCTATTATTGAGTTTTTCATGAAACTGACTCTCTCTATATATATATTGGATGAGTAGCTTTTTGCACTACACAGTACTTATGTGAAGCATTCAAGTGTGCTCTCAATTTATGATTTTATAGTGGTGTTAAGCATTACAGATAAGAATGTGAACGTATATCATGTGGGAATTTTTTACAAAGACCAAACTCGGAAATATTGACATAATGGATTTCTCTTGGGATAAGATATTAAAATTTTTGGAGGGAGTACTATTTATGATGATGATTTCTTGATATATTTCTCATGCCGACAGTTGATATTGAATTATTAATTGCTTATGTTTTATATGAGACATGTCAAATGTGATTTGGGTGTTAATGTCGGTGAAAAGAAGGGAAAATTTATTATATCACAATCCCAATTATGAATGTTAGAAAATATATATATATATATATATATATATATATATTTAGACTATTGAGATATTTTAAAGGCACATATTGTTCTTTGAAATATTGTGTAATTAGTTCTTCATTGCATTGCCATAGTGATGCAGAAATCTGAGGAAATTAAGCCAAGTTAATTGATGGATGATTGGCTACATTTGATGGCAGTGTGGTGGCTTGGTTGATGTCAAAGAATCTATATATATAGTAGGAGGTAAGGATAAATTTGGATGAGAAAGATTCCAAAGAGACATGCACCATTCATTGAGGGACCTATACAACCAATTACCGTGTATTGCGATAACAAGGCATTTATCCACTTGGAGAAAAGTAAGTGACTAACAAGTAAGTCTAAATGTATTTCTAGAGAATATCGCTATCTACCACAATTAGTGAAAAATGGAAAAATCATAAAGATTAATGAGATGTTAAGCAGATTGTGAATCCACTTACTAAAGTGTTTTATGGAGAAAATAATTTATAAAACCTCGAGGGAAATAGGATGAGCACCAGTGCAAGTTGGGATAGCCTATATTTGTATAATATCTTTCTAAAAGTTCAAGGGAAGGTTAACTTTAAGTGAATCCAAGGGAAAGGAAACTTGGACACTTTCCGAGTACATCAATTATGTTATATGATAAATCCTATTTCTATGAGGTGATGTACTTTAATCTTTCACAAAATTTGGAGGGTTGGACAATGTCCTTAACATGCTTATAGACTTGTTAAGTTGGGGTGAGTGAAAGCACTCTTTATAAACTTGCCTATGTGAGTGTAGGATGTCAGGGTCGCATTCGGTGGATTTTCCTGGTGAAATCTTAAAACACTCATGAGCACAGGATTAGCACATGACCTTTAACGTGCGGCTTTTGTGTCACCATCACCAGAATATGGTGGAACTAAAATATTTCAGACAATTCCTTGACAAGATCAAGGTTTAATCCTCATATTCAAAGAACCTGATTTATTTAGTTCGATCATTAGGTTCAAGGGTACTCTACCTATTGATTACACCATATCTTTATTATGGATTATAGCGTTTAAGTTTTTTCATCTTCGTTTATTTTGAAAATGCCAAGGGATTGTTGGAACTTTTTAATTTTCAAAATACATCATATAAAGTATTTAATTAATATATGTATACATATATAAGTTATATATATTAGAGTTATTTGAATTTATAATTATTAGCTGTTAGGAAGGTTTTTTAAGAGACACAACTCTTTGATTCTTCCAGGCTTTGACCAACAGTCGCCAACATCCAATAGTTTTGTACCGTAAGAATCCCTCTTCCTTTAGATCTCTCACCTTATATATATACTTTGTACACTAGAATAGAGAGAATATATTTTACAGGAAGAAATCTGAATATATATATATATACACACACACAGAGAGAACATAAGACGAGGAAGAATGACAATACAAAAGAAGGATATTAAAATCTCTGGGCTTTTCTTTATTCTTAATCGTCTTTTTCGTAATTCATAATGGGTAATAGGTGTATCTATTCCTAGAATGCAGTCTATTGAATAGAATTTGGTGTTGGGCTTGTATCTTGTGAACAATCATATTTCCCGAGAAGCACCTGCATAGTGGGGAAATTGTTGTTCTTAAGAAAGTATTTTAAGTGATACGCATAGCCCAATTCGTTTGTCTTATTTTCTTTTTCATTCTTGATCATTTGACGGAATTTTCCCAACATTATCTCCTCCCAAAAGGTAATTTTTTTAAGGAATCGAAGTGAAAATTACTTCGATGAGGGTGACGGCGACTCAGATTCACATTTATCGGAATTTATAGGGTGGAAATGAATGGCGCAAAGATGGTGGAAGGAAAATAGAGACGTCTGGTTTTGTGTTCTACATGTATTTGTTATTTGAGGGTAATTATGTCAATCAAAGTGTATTTGCCCTGGCATTAGGAAATGTGCTCTGGCATTATCACCAGCCTACATAAAATATTTACATATTTTCTTCCAAGCAGATTCATCGTTCATCTTTGACTGCAATTAATCAATATGATAATTTCAAATGAATTTGTAAGGTTTGAGCATTTTAAAGAAAAGAATTTACAATCGACATATGGTATGGTATGCTTGATTAAGATCGGCAATTAGGATTTCTTTCCAAAACTATTTAATTTTGTTTCCATATTTACGTCTTCTTTAATTTTGATAAATTAAATAAAAGTACAAACGCAGACACGGATTAATGCATATTTAATCATATTACACATGTTAGTCATCTATATTATGGGATAAAAGATGGAATACCATTTTGCAATAGAAGAGTTTGTCCGTTTTTAATCAATAGGCAAAATTTCAAATTTAGTCTCATAGGATAATATTGCGATTCTAGTTTTCATCCCACCTTTCATGAGATTTTAAAAATGGTCTCAATAATTTAAAAAGGTTGCATTGTTAGTCCTTTTTAAATCCAATATTAGTTCCATACATTATTTTCATTATTAAAAATTGCATTTTGCCCATTAAACTATACAAGACGTATTAAACAATCCCCTAAACAAATATTAACGTCATTTACCCCTTGAAAATTTTTAAAAAAATTAAAAATGGTTGAGGAAGACGATGATTTTGTTTTCTTTTTTAACAATTTTATTATTATTTTTCAGGTTATTTTTCAGGGGTAAGTGAAAAAATAATACTTTCAGGGGGTGTTTAGTACAAGGTATATAGTTTCAGGGGGCAAAATACAATTTTTATTACTCATTCCATCAAAATTTAATGCAAAATATCGTATGGGACTAACCCCGTTAAAAAAAAAAAATCAAGTTTGCAACTAGTTTGAAATATTGGGACATTTTTATAAATCTCTTAAAGTGGGACGAAAACTAGAATCAAAATATCATGTGGGATTAAAATTAGAATTTTGCCTAATCAATACTAACTAGTTTGTAAACTCGAGCATTTGCATGGACAGTGATTTACAAAACGAAAAATATTTAATGCTTATACAGTTATACTACAAACTAATTTTTTACTTTGATTAATTTAAAAGTAACTATTTCAAATTCATTTTACTCAAACTGAAGGGTGAATTAGACTTACTCATGTTATTGATGTATATCCGATGAAGGGTATTTAACTAAGCATATGATATGTACTATTACACTTATGATGTGGTTGGTCGAGATGACCAAACCCAGTCAGATATGGACTCAATTTGGTCAAACTTAAGATTTGTGAATTTAAAGAGTATTTGACTTAAAATATCTTATAATATCTTATAAGCTCTTGCATCTTTTAAGATTATATTCAAAAAAAATTTTACTAATAATATCTTATAAACTCTAGAAAAACTTTTAATATATTTTACGGTGCTTGTAAGCTCACATAAGTTCCGTATGTAGTTGTCTTTTTTCTTGTTAATTAAGGATTTATATTTGTCATATGATCGATTTCTACCATATGGGTCATGTTTAGGAGTTCCAAAGATTTGGAATCCTAGTTTAATCACAATCATCCACGTGTTGGAACTCATATGATGTCCACACTGGATGGATGGTTGTGGTTAAATCATGTTGGAGGCCTATATCACTCATGCCTCATGGAGAGTACAACTCGCTCGCATTACATGTACAATTACAACATACCATGTGACTAAGAGTTCGACGATATTTAGTTTGTTAGAGCATAGATAGAGACAACTCCTTTACAGTTACTGATGCACATTAGCAGGTCTATGTGAGCTATGTGCTTATTTTGAGTTGCACATGTTGCTTGTTTGGTTATGAAAGATCTTGCCTTATACCGCCAAAAAGAGTAGTACTTTTTGTGCTTTAAGTTAATATTTCTTTTAGTTGATGCTTAAAAAATCCACATCAATAGATAGCATAGCATCACTCTGGGCATGTAAAAGGTCCAAATCTGTATATAACTGACAATATCCAACTTCTTCTCTATGAATTGGCTTTTCGAAAGACCATAATAAACTCTTAACAATGGTCTCCAGTTAGCTACTCAGTTTAACATCACTAAGCTAACTATCGAACCTGATTTCTTAGTTCTTGTGAACTTTCTCAGCAGGAGACACCAATGAACAATACCCTTCACAATCCAGAGCGTTAATAAACATTAAATGATCATTGTTAAATGACTTATTATACAATAAAACACATTCACCTATCTTCTGAGTTCTGATAAACAAAGATGTCAGACTGCCATTACCAAAAGCCACACGCTAGCTACCCCAAGCCAGATGGAGCTGAGGAGAACAAAAAGGAAAGAAAAGAAATTATCAGTGAGCTAGTTAACTGGTTGTTTGTTCTATGATTCAACATAATGAATGCTAACAACACAAAAAATCCAATGAGATTACACCTAGCTTTGTGGGTATACATTGGTCAAATATCTAGGCTTTGCAGGAATATAATATAAGAACAGTACTATAGAGTGTCTAACTGAAGTCATAATAAAATGCATCATTGCCTCTGGTCATCTACCAAGCATAGGAGAATATCCAGCATATCAATTTCAGAAATTCCATGAGTGAAAACAATGGAAAAGTAAGGCCATGAATCGAAAAAAATAACCTACAAAACAATGGTCAGCTACAAACTAGATTTAGTTTAAGAAACTTGAACAATCTGCTAAACAAATAAAAAACTACGTCCCCAGATAGCCCTCTGTACAGATGAGAAGAAAATTTTATAATCATAAATTATCCAAGACAAACATGTTTTTGAAAATAAAGTAGATTTGCTTTTGGCAAGAGTATCTGCTTTCTTATGAAAAAAATGTGCAGTAAGTACATACAAAGGACCAGATGGTTATCTGTTAATAATCACCAACAGTCTAATTCTTTGTGTGGCCATTGAATAAGAATATAATGATGCTTTAGATATGAAGAGCTACATAATATTAAAAAATCCACCGACATCTTGCCATGATCTGCAGATAACTTATATCCTTTCTATCCCTGATGCAGAGACCAGCCACAATTGTCAATACAGGGAAAAAGCAGCGAAATATAGCACCCATAATTTTGCATTTTCCCCAGCGTAGGATCCCCTGGAAGCACTGACAGGAATTTGCCTAATCGGACAAAGAGAATAAGTTAACAAAATGGAAAATGAACCGGTAAAGAATATCAAGATGTCCAATGAAACATGATGGTAGGAAATTCATGCTTCCCAATTAACATACCAATATGTTTAAGATTCTCATTTTCATCTAATGTCCCGATCATCTTCAAAAATTTAACTGCATTTTGCACCTGGAAATTCAGAGGTAAATTAATTCAGTAAATTGGAGAAGTAACAGTTCGAAAAATGCTTGATTTTGAAAATTGAGTTAAAATACTGATGGAAACCTGAAAAAATTCGAGATCTTTTGTAATGTAGATAGTCAACTGATTTTTAGGGATTTTAGGGATTATCGAGTATTCTTATTCCTCGAGTAACTGATTTTCGAGGATTTCTTTTTACCTATTTTTGGTAGCATAAAATTATATAAATTTGTACCCAATTCTATTGAATAAGGACACCAAGCATTGTGTAGAGACAGAATCCGTCTTCTGGGTACCAAGCGCCTAGCCTTGGTGCTGACGTAACATTAACATTAACCTGTTTTCCTTCCTACAAGATTGTGTCTAGTCCCCTTAAACTACTAAATCATTACAACTCAAGCCAACATCAACTATCCAACTTCAAACTTCAATTCTTTCCAAATTTCTGAAATCACCCACTCACTACAAATCACCCAAAATAAATTAAAAGGGTCCAATTTCCATGATGGTCCCAATCTGGGTTGGTTGTGATTAAAGGAAAAAGGAAGACTGGGCATCTCACCAGTGAGATATCTCCACCAACAAGCACCAACACACGCTAAGAATTGCATTGTGATGGAATAGCAGATCAACCTCATAGACCTGAGAACCGGACAGATGTATCTGTCTTACAAAACTAAAACTGCTCATGAAATCTGGAAAGATGTTCAGGAGATGTATCCGAATCTTGAAAAAAAATATCCATGCTTTGAAATTCATTCCACAATTCACTATACTCGGCAAGGGACAAAGTCAATAACTGAGTACTACTAATTTTAAATGGATAGTGGCAGGAAATGGGTCTTTTTTATGCTTTGACTTGATGTCGCTCTGAAGATTGAGTGCTCTACAACAAAATTCTTGAGAAGGATGGGGTGTTTGGTCTTTTCTCCAAGGGATGAATGAGGAATTGGAAGAAGTTAGGGGAAGGATACTGTTGGGCGCAGCGGAAGTTTTGGGCCCGAGATTTAACTTATAAAGATTCGGCAAGTCCCACCAACAAGTTAAGGACAAAATAATACCCGAAGAATATAACTATAATGCACACAAGATTTACGTGGTTCGGCAAAATCCGCCTACGTCCACGAGAGTTTCCGTTCTTCCACTATGAGAGAAATTTACCGGTACAAAAAATACACACTTGAGTTTATAGACAAACTCAAGAAAATCACTCTTGTACAACCACTCTCAAAGTTATATAGAACACTACTCTCAACCCCCGTTTGTATTGCCCCGAAAGAAAAACCCCACAAGTGTTTCCCGTATAGTACAATTTGTATCTACCACAAATTATTTTCCCTAGTATACACTACACTTTTCCTAGTATATACTACACTACACACACTTTGCTCTCTATGTTTTTCTCTCGGTTTGGGATGGATCAAATGAGCAATGGAAGGCACAATTTCCACCTACCAAAACTCCTCTCATTGGTTGAAATTCCTACCGTTCAAAACAAGTTGGTTGAAGAAATTCAACTTTGATGGCCACCTACCATTTTACTTTTGTATTTCAACTTTGATGGCCACCTACCATTTTATTGTTTATTTATTATTGTGGACAAATACCTAACAGATACTTGGTAACAAGCCTCTTTCATGCATACCAGAGGCATTTATTGAAGTCAGACATGAAAAGAGCTGGAACAGAGTTATGCTCCACAATCTCTCGAATTCAAACATTGAGGAGACCCCACAATTTCTGTGCTGGCTACAAAAAACAATGCAACCACAAATCCCAAGGTAGTAAGTTATGGTTGATCACAACAATAAGTCATGACTCGTACCATAACAAGGAAAGATGTTAGAATATTCATGGTAAACCAACATATGGAAATCCAGGAGTCAACCAAATTCAAATGAATGGCACATTGAAGAATGTACCAGGGAATTCCATGCCTTTCAAAAACAAAATAGATGGAAGTTATAAAGACTATTTCAGTCACAAACGAAACCACAAAAGAATAGAATGAATCTGGCCAAGCCTCTTTTATGGCTACCATTACACAAGGAATGGTAACATCCAGTTATCTCTTTTGTCAAGGGAGGTATCTGTTATGGGTGGATTCTTGACAATGGTTAATCCGACCACATGACTAGCTCTTCCACTGTTCTGACCGAATACAAATGGTGTAATGATGACATGGCAACCATGGTTGCAGAAGGAAAATTTTCCCTATTTAGGGAAAAGTTGCATGCATGATTTACAGTTGAATTATGTCCTTTATATACACACCCCACCCCCCCCCAGGCTACAATATAATTTCCTTTCTGTTAGTAAATAACTAAAGATCAAAATTGTGCTGTAACCTATTTTTTTTCTACACGCTATGAATATCAGTTGTCTTCGGCAAGGTGATTGTCAATGCTGAGGAATAAAAGGTACTTCAACAGTTCTCTATTAAGATCTCGAGTTCATCAGAAAGTTCCCATGTCTTGTATATTCAATTTTGATGTTCTTTTGTAGCATAAACGCCTTGGTCATCTTAGCTTTACTTATCTAAAGTACGTTTACCCACAGTTGTTATCCATAAGGGTCCTTTTTCTTTTAAGTGTGAATGTTGTATCTATGTTAAGCAACTAGTGAACAATTACCCTGATCTTTCCTATCGGCTCTCCAAGCTAATTATTTCAGACAGTAATATATGGGTTCAAAATTAATCATATATTAAAGATTCCCCTACTTAGAGTTCCAAATAGAAGGTGCAAAAAGCTTTGGAAGATCATGTGAATTCACGACTAAAACTTATATCAAATCCTGGTAACCTTCATCCTTTGTCTAGTTCCAAATCTGTTATCGCGACTAGGGATGGCAATGGGCCGATTCCGGGTCGGTTCTGGAGGAACCGGAACCGCATAAGTTTTTAGGATCCGGAACCGGAACCGGAACCACATAATAAAAGACCCGGAACCGCTAGACCCGCGGGTACCCGCTAGTATTATTTTACACTATTGCTTGCGGGTACCCGCGAGAACCGGAACTGTGAGACTCACGGGTACCCGCAAATTTGGAACCGGAACCGTGAGACTTGCGGGTACCCACGAGTTTGGAACCGGAACCGGAACCGGAACCGCGAGACCTTTTTTTTCAATATTTATATTTTTATATTATTAATTATATTAATAATATATTCTATTTTAAAATATTATATTCTATTTTATTAATTATATTAATAAAAATAACAAAAAAACTCAAAATATAAGCAAAATTGAGCCTAGGCTTGGCTCGAGCTAAGCTGGTTTTTTCGGACAACGCGCTTGAGCTCTCGACGCCAAGCTCGACGGAAAAATTATGAGACTCGGCTCGTTTATACCCCTACTTTACATCATTTCCCGTTGACATCAATTTCTCTGTTTTTCTCTTCTTTATTTCTCCTCTCTCTTACCCCAGGTCTCTCTCTTAATTGATATCCTTTTATCCAATCATCCTATTTCATCATTTTTCTTTGACGTGGAAACGATTGGCATTATTACTCAAAAGAGGAATCAAATTACAAAATAGTGCCGGATACCTGAAGATGAAAATCAGGGCAACTATCATCATCAAGCAAAGCATTTTGGATAAAACATGCACAACACAATTACTTATTATTTTAATAAATGAAAGTATGAAACACGAACGACAAGAAAACGAAGCAGAATTTCTACGTAGATAGTACCAAATCACAAGTTCTATTTGTTTGACTAAGAAAAATTGTGACAAAATTCAAAATTCACATCTTTATCTCAAAACTACATTACAGAGGAAACTAGTACAGAAACATCAAAAATTTAAGGAGGCCACCTTCTTCTGATTTCGAGATGAATTCAAGGTCTAAACTTTTAATTTTTTTTTAAGAAAAAAAAGAAGAAAAAAAAGTGGACCCGGAACCGAACCGGAACCGCTAGGACCCGTATAAGTTGGAACCGGAACTGGAACCGGATCCGGTTAGAGCTGGGGAACCGGAACCGTCGGGGCGGTTCCGGGTCGGATCCGGGTCCAACCCGGATCCGTTGCCATCCCTAATCGCAACTGGCAAGGAAATGTTTCCAAAGCTTATCATGCGTGATTATCCTTATACAAAGAATTCAGCATATCAAAAATTTAAGCTTCACCTAATTGTAGGGCAGACCGAAATCAAAGAGTAGTCCCAATTATAAAAAGGATAGTAGTCCCAAAACATTTCTTCCACACAAAAATTTATTACATGGGGATTCCATTCATTCGAAAGCACATTCTTGCACCCGAATTACTAAATAATAGCATCAGCAATACCAAGTTCCAAGTAGTTCATCCTGATAACAAGGCTTTTTACTTCGGTTGATCTTTATAACAAATTAACAACGGCGCTTCAATATCAACATTTTGCAATGAACTTTAACGTTAATCATGCGGACTTCCACGTAGGTAAAAACACATTCTGTCATATTTGAATAAAAAATCTGAACGTTTTATAATTAATAATACTACATATGCGTATACATATCCTGCAATGATTTGACTGAGATAGTACAGTGACTAGCTTTGAATAGGCAACAAGAATGATATTAGATGGAAGAGTTTCAGGATTTCACTCGTCTCATTAAACCGCCACTATGAGGGACTTCTGAACACAAGAAGCAACAAGAATAACAATGCAACCAATCAAATAGACTAGTGTGGGATGTCCTCTATTATTCAATAATAAAATAGTATATCAACACAAGTTGTCTTCTTGAGTGGAAGGTTTGACCGGAAATACATGTAAACCTTTTTATAGTTCATAGTATATTATTTAGAGCAGCCTAAAATTTTATTACCAACAAAATTTAAAAGAGAAACAAAGGCATCCGAAATATCAATCTCTGTTGTAACGTAAAATTGTTTTTCTGCAGTATAACGGGAAAACAATTGCACTACAACAAACGAATGGAGCAGGTTTATTGGGAACAACTTCTGACATAAATTTGAGATCACTCACCCAAGTTGTAATAATGTTTGGATCATTGGAAAAGAAAGATAAGAGAGCCACAAGATAACAGACCTGAGACCTGCTTCTCTGCTCTCTCTTCCACTTGTGTTTTGATTTTAGCCTAGTCGAAACAGGATAAAATCTTATCAAAATACACCAATGTATATTAGTAGACTATATTTATAAAATGAGGAATTCAACAATATAAAGTTACTTATTTAAAAAGCGCACTTACTTGTACAGGGTGCTGTTTTGCCTATGAGTACCCCTGGAAAAAATTTGTTGTCCAGATACATAACTTACTCACATAAATTCTAAGTACTAGAAGATAAATCAAGGGGTTGAGAAATATACATGAACATAATCCCTAGATGTTTGTCACAATTTTATTTTATTTTTGCTGCCTAATTTCAGTATTATCAAGGGTTCTAAATTCATATGAAGCCCTAGATACTGTTGTCTTAAAGTTAAAAAAATATTGTTACTAGCCACCGGTCTAAATCAAATACAGGAAGAGACTTAAAGCGTCCATTCACAACCACTAGCTAGCATCAAGCTGCTGATCCTCCAGCTACCAAAAGCCTGCTTCACAAAATAGTAGCACAAATTCCACTTAGAACCACATTTACACACACACACATGCACACAAAAAAAAAGCAGCGAAATTGCATGGGACACACTAACCGAAACACATTTTAACAGAAAATATCCACTTTTTCGAGTCAAACACAAAGTTTAACAGACAATACGCAGAAAGAAAAAACGAATCATAATGCGAAAAGGCCTAATCTGACTTACCTGATACAAATATGGAAAGCAAACATTGTATTCAGGTGACAATGGTAGCGACACTATCCCTCCAGCGGATCACCTGAATCGGCCCTCCTTATATTATCCCTCAGCAAGAACTATGGTGGGAGAGGTGGTATTATCAAAGGTTTGTGGGTCTTTTTTTCCCATTTTACAGATTTCCCTTTATAATTTTGGTGTTCAAGTGCAAACGTGATTGTGCTCCAGGTTTCCGGAAGGTAACAGATTTTGTTTATACGAAACTATTGTTTCACTCAAAAATGAGTAAACCATTCTTTGCGGACGGGTCTTTTGGAGTTCTGTTTTTGGATAACAGAGTTCTGAAAAGCAGGCCATACGCATTTCAAATTTTCCGTTTTCTACAAACCAGAGTTTGACTCCAAAATAACGTGCCAAAAGAGCCCCATGGCAATTCGCACACACACACACACACACGAGAGAGAGAGAGAGAGAAAGAGAGAGAGAGAGAGAGAGAGAGAGAGAGAGAGAGAGCGAGCGAGCGCAAATATAACTTAACTAATTCAAGCACAACAGTTCAGAAACAGAAAATAACTTCACATCACCCATACTAGAGTTTAGATATAATTACATGATAATAACTAACAAGCATAGGTAAAAATAAATTAGGAGAACATAACATTATTGCGCAATTGCTAAATAATTTATCAGACAATAGAAGACATATTCTCTTATCTTTTGCTGACCAAAGAAGTCAAGACTGCAGATCACCATCAAAAGCCGCATGCTGGCTACCCCAAATCAGATCGAGCTGTCGAGGAAATAAAAGGAAATTATCAGTGGGCCAGTTAACTGGTTGTCTGTTCTATGATTCAACATAAGCACACAAAACATATCAATACAAACAACAGAATACAACCAATGAGATTACACCACAATTCTGATATCAAACAATGAGCAAACTCCGTGTACCTCAACATAGTTTCGTGAATATACGTGGTAAAATCTGTAAGTCCACTGAGGGAGTGTTTTAAAACTCTAAACAAATAACTTTTGAGCTTTTAGCTAAAAATAAGCAGTTGTAGTGTTTGCAAATCCTGCTTTTAATTTTGATTCTCTAAAATTAAGTTCTAAGCAAGCCAAAAGCTCCAGGCGGTTAGGGGGTGCTTCTGCGGAGCTTTCACAATTCATGCAATTAAAATAAATAAAATTTATGACAAATTGACCTTAAAAAAGTATTTTTATTATAAAAAAACTAATTGATATCACTTTGGTTGCAAAAACTCCTTGAGTTTAGCGGTTACAGTAAGCTTCACAACTTTGTCAAAAAATTAAGCCTATCCAGATCTTTACTTTACCAAAGAATCTCACATGACAAGCAAACTAAACCAAAAGAGAAAAGAGAGAAAAGAAAGCAATGAGCTTAAATGGTAATTTTATTGAATACTTTAGTTTAATAATTTTTACAGGATGTTAGTCAAAAGAAATAGTTTTATTCTTGAGTGGAAGTATATTAAGGGTAGTATATAGTTACATTATATTATGGTAAGTATATAGACACTAATATAATCATTATAAACATTGTATATTAATTTTTATAGTGTACACATACATTGTATAAGTGGGGGTTCCTGAATTATTTTAGGAGCCTATAAGCTCTACAAACATAATATAAAATGTTTATAGAACCTATAACTCAGCTAACACCCGTAATTAGAAAATAGAATGAAATAACAAATACACTCAACATTTTGAAAGAAACAAAGGTGAAATTCAACAAAGGCCAACTGAGAGAATCGGGACTCTGGAAAATGGGAAGTATATAGAAAACAAACCAAACTAAACTAACTCTATAAGGGAGTTAGTACTATCTATGAGTATTCGTTTACAGTGTTATACATAAAAGCACATCATTGGTTCGTCTTCTAAATGCTACATTAATATAAAATAGAAAATGTTTAGGTGAACTGCCTCGAACACTGAAAACTGTGGAAAATAATCACTATATCAGTATTCAAAATTTGAGTAGTTCTAGACTTATCTGCATTTTACAATTGGTCTCAGGGAATGAAGAGTCAGTAAAGAACAGGGTGGTCTTTGGAATCAACATTAAACTTTAATATGAACTTGTGGTACTAAATACAGAACTTTTAAGAGAACTGTGCTAAGTGGACGACAGTGCTGCTACATGCTAATGAAGAGCATTTTTGGACAGATGAAAATAAAGCTATCAGCACAAAGCTAGGAGCCCCCAGTCAGCTATAAGTAGATGAGAACGCATTAGGGAACCACAACATATATTACAAGGTTTTAGGTCGTTGAAAAGCTAATAAACAGAGCAACAAGAAGAGCATGGAAGAAAATTAAATAAATTCAAAACCATGAGAGATCCATGTTCTCTATATTACCAGCTATCAGTAATAGAGTTCTTATGTCAGATCATTTAAAGTTAAGAAGGGGGAAATTCTTTACTGATTTCCTCGTTATAATAACTTGAAAGTTAAGGATCGTAAGGATTTCAACCTCAAGAAATGCACGAAAGAAGTTGAAATTTATCATAGGCTTTCTAAAACTCAAGTACAAGTATTCATGAAATTAGGGAAAATGATGCCGAAAAGGGGGAAATATAAAGGGTATATTTGATATGCAAATGAGAGGATTTGGGGAAAATAACACGAGTATGTGCCAAATTTAAGTTCTTCTAATTTTGTGATTATTAGACTTTATGCACTAAGGATTCATTACCCCTTTGAAGTAACAGGTGTGATGATTCTCAATAACTAGCCGGTAAGGGCACACTCTATGCGTGTGCAAAACATAAAAATCGATGTAGAATTGTTTTGACAAAATTTATGTTTAAATAAAAGATGAGAAAAGAGAATAAAAAGTAGCAAAAGAAAGAGGTGGAACATAAATTTAAGGTGATTAAAGAAAAAATTGAGAGATAGATATAGGGAGTAACATGTAAAAGTTAGAAACTATGGATAACAATCCACTATACTTAGTCTCATGGACCATGTAGTTATTTTTATGACACGTCAGCAAGACAAATGAGGTGGGACTATAACTATCAAAAGTGCATGAACACCCAATTCAGTTTATAATTGTCCATAGGCTTTACCAAAACTGCTGCCAGTCCAAAGAATGGTTTCACTAAACCCTTCTTCAACTATATATAATATAGATATCTCTGCTTGAGTTTATGTTAATTCAAAACAAACATGGTTTACCTGGTTAGTTTTAATTGCACAAAAGCTACATTGATTTCATGGACTACATGGGAGGATAATAAGCGAGTCTCCTAGAATTCTATTTTCCTAACCTCAAGATTGCCTAATCAATGTTAAAGTAAAAGTCATCAATCACGACAAAGGTTTCCACTCAAACAAATGGTAGGTCGCATTTACCACTTACATCACAGATTAATAATCAGCAGGAAGGGAAACTTAATAGCATTATAGACCAGAACTAGTATAATGTGAAATATAACTAAGCTTTTTGGTAAAAGCCACTAGACGTACCACGACTTGACTAAAAAAACAAGCTGACAAAGAAAACAAAGAGACAACAAATCATTTCAGTAAAGCTTCTTGAGAATAAGCCATCACACCACATTTAAAGATAAAAGATGAAACTCCTCATTTTAGTAGCATATATATGCATGCCCCAGAAGTAATCTAGTACAAAATAAAGAATTAAAAGATGTAATCATATACAAGCAGTAAGCGCAGAAGTTGGAGAGTTATTTGTTCGCTAAAGAAATTAACATGACAAACCTCCATTTGAAACCGTTCAAGCATTAAGCGCTTCTGTTCAAGATCTGTGGCGTAGGGATCCAACTGGCCCTGACCCATTATGGGAGAAGACCAAGTCTGCCCTTTGTCCCTCTTCTGCAAGGTAATGTGCATTACATCATCTTCTGCAGCAGCGTAAATCACAAGTTACAATAATGTGAAAGTCACCCACTAGGAACCACAAATTGGCCATTAGCACATTGTTATGTTGAAGCATATGTAATCATTAAGCACAGTGAATTGATATACTGACCAACTAACTCCCACTGGTCCATGTTATGTGCCTATGCAAGAAATTACGGGATAGTTCCAAGAATAGATATAATTCCTGAAATTTCAGCTGATCAGCGTACTTTATGGTTAAAACTTAGAACTTAAGAGCAATAGTCATGACAATACACCTGTTCCTCCATTAAATTTCAGGATCGCAGATTAAATTGGTAAATACTTAGCCTTATGATCTAGATTTCTATGTTCAGCGACCTTTTTTTTGATGATTGATTTCAAACAAAAAATAATGTAAATGCATACACATATGTAATTAAAATAGAAATTTGCCAATTTACATACTGTTCTTCTTTCATTTTCGAGCAGTTAAAGATTGTATTTTTCTGTTTTTTCATGGGTTCCATCTTCCCTTTTCGTCTTCCGACACTTTTCAAGAAGGCAAAAAGAAAACTAAGATATTACTCCGCCAATATAAACCCAATTCTCTACAGACAACGACTCCGATTTCGGAAAAGAAAATACCAAGAGTCCAAAATGATGAATCAGTCTTGACAGGGGAAGTGAGGTCATGCTGCAATTCATCAGGAAAACAAAAAACAGTAAATAACCACTTAGAACTGCAGTTAAGCAAGCGCCAATACAAATGGAAAACGCAAAGCAAAACTAACATTAAGGTAGGGAGGGTTGCCTTTGATCCCAAGTTCCACATGCTTGGAATCAATTTTGCAGTAGAATAGCTTCTTTGGGACATTTGGTGGAAGAGTTATGTACATGTTCACCTCTTCCAGCGTTTGATCCCAGTCGAAGACTTTCTGCCCTGAAACCGGAACACTTTCACAACTCCATTATCCCATTTATTTATCTATGAAATTAATTACACATTCAAAAGGTCAATAATACCATTATGGATGAAGCTGTGGCTTTTCTCAGGAGCCAATTTTTCAGCCATTTTTCTGTCCCTTCGAAATTTGGATTTCTGATGGTTCTCTCAGTCTATGTGTCGGATTTTCAGTTATGAAGTCTGATAAATCCGGAGAACAAAAGTAAAAATAAATAAAGTGATTGCGTATAAGCAGACGTAAATGAACAAAAACAACAGAATAATTGTTATTTTTCCAAGTTTTCCTCAAATGAAAACTTTAAACCTGTGCGGGCAGGCAGGCAGGCAGGCATAGTTATAAATGGGTAATTCTATGGTGGACCGGGAGTGTTGCTCCAGGTCCATTTTTCACTACACAAACATTTGGGGTGAGGTGGTTTATACAGGGTAGGTGGGTGTGAAACACACCCACTCATTTTGAATGTGTGGTGTAAAATGGATCGGGAGTAACAGTCTCGGTCCACCTTAAAATTTTCCAGGTATAAATAGCGCGCCTCTAGAGCCATGGTGCTCACCGCTTTCTTGAATTCTTTTTCAATTTTTTGGATTATTTGATTCCTAATTTCGTACCAAAATCAGAAAATAACTGAGAAAATACCTACCCACCCACGTCGTCACATTGTCTTCGCCGCCACTCCTCGGTGTCGTCGCCTCCACTCCGGCGATGATTGTTTCTTCTTTCGGCTTTTCTTTCTTTCTTTCCTTATATTTTCTTCTTTTTCTTCTCTATTTTCTATTTTATATGGTATTTGGCATATTGCACCTTTGAATTACCACAATAAATCTTTCAATTGTGTTTTTGGTACATTTTAGAATGGTAAAATAGTCCACAAATATTGCGGAATCTCGCAAAAACGGATTCTATGCAATGACTATGTTCCCACAATAAATTGGTCGCATGAACTCTTAAGCTATAATATGATTCTTACTCTTTCGCTCAAGGAATCATCAAACAATTTAATTAAGATACTTTGACAGTGAGCCAACTTATCACACTGGTACATAAGATATCTTGTTAAGCTAATATGACCAAGGAAGCTTGGTTTGTTTATGTATACTAATATCCGGAGCACACTCGATGCGTGTGCATAAAATAATCTACGAATAAATTTTGTTACTTTAAACAATCCAAATTGCATTAAGAGAAGGAAAGATAAATAAATTCAGCGGAACACTCTCGCTTTTCACTTTCTTTCATGGTAAGATCGACATATTTTAAAGTAATTTCATATATTTTTATTCTTCAAACTAAAATGACTTCCTTTGCTGTTAAAAATGAAATTTGTCATTTAAAATTTTCTTAGTAATTACTAAACTAACAATAACAAATATTGATGGCTAACTTTAACAAAGTCAAATGATATTGTCCCACATGGCCAGATGTGATGTAACATGTAAATCCTCCCACTCTACAAATCACATTTCTTTAGCCCATTTATAATGATGGAGGAATTTTTGTGAGATGGGGGAGTAGGGAAAGGGGTTTCCAAGACGTGGGTTGGGCTGGTGGGCTACTCCAAAATACTATCGTTACTTGCCTAAAATTTATTGGTTTTTGAAACCGTTTTAGACATGACAAATACATATAAATGGTGGTCTACAAATCACATTTATTGGTTACAATTATTCCATTTTAATAGTGAGTTCTTGTAGAGAAATAATTTCATATAAATGGTGGTCTACAAATCACATTTCTTTAACTCTGTTAGAGGGGATAAATCCTAAAGATCATAAAGATTTGTTCCAACAATGTCATCCAAAAAAATTCATCATTTATCAAAAGTGTACAAATATGAAATTTATGTACATGAACTGTTGAACCGGTATGGAAATTTAGTTAGAAATTTTACAATTATTCCATTTTAATAGTGAGATCTTGTAGAGAAAGAATTTCATATAAATGGTGGTCTACAAATTACATTTCTTTAACTCTGTTAGAAAGGATAAATCCTCTCTCTCTCTCTACCCAATAAATTGAAATTGCATCGGGAAAAATGTTGTAATTTCTTATAACAAAATAATCGAAAAAATGCAACTATGTAATCATCCTGTTAGACATGGCAAAGCCCTAAATGAAGAGCGGAAGAATGGAATGGGATTATGCAGTTTCAAGTTTAAATATCATATAACCTTGAAAATGAAGAGAAAAACTGACAAATTGAAGACAAAAACTGAAAGTTGAAGAAACCTCTTACATTAATTTGTGAGAGTTGAAGCCAAGCAGCGTTCAAAAGTGTTCTTACTGTTGATTGTAGCTAGCCGAAATGGTAGAAAGAGGCAAAAATGGGCTTTCTCTTCCTCCTAGTTTTCGGCGCTTGTTGCGAACAGAATGATTGTATGATTGTAGACGAAGTTGTGAGATGGAGGAGTTTTTGTGAGATGGAGGAGTAGGGAAAGGGGTTTCCAAGACGGGTTGGGTTGGGTTGGGTCCGTGGATTACTCCAAAATACTATCGTTACTTTCCTAAAATTTATTGGTTTTTGAAACTGCTTTAACATGGCAAATCACATATAAATGGTGGTCTACAAATCACATTTATTGGTTACAATTATTCCATTTTAATAGTGAGATTTTTTGCGCCTAGCCTAATTGGTTAAGGTTGTGGGTTCGATTCTCACTGATGTATGTGGGTGTTCTCTCTACTTAGATGGTAGTTAGTTTGTAATAGTTTATAGTCTATGATTGTATTTGCTAATGATGCTTACTTGTAATAGATTCTCTTGTAATTAATACAATATGATGTTGTAATCGTTTTTATCAAAAAAAATACTGAGATTTCATATAAATGGTGGCCTATAAATCACATTTCTTTAACTCTGTTAGAGGAGATAAATCCCCTCTATAATTTACATAAGTCATTAGGTATGGAGTATTATCATTATTTTTAATTAAATTCTTCATACTAAATTTGCATACACTGTTGTGTTCACTTTTCTTCACTTTCTAACTTTCGTAATTTCAAACTCAATTACAATGTTTTATGAGTGTAGTTGTAGTGATATCATGAGGAGTGTGCAATATCAGATATGTCCTCTTTTAGAATTGAATCGAAGAGGGGTGCTTTATTTTAGAATTTACCATTAATTTACAGTCTGAAAAAGAAAAAGATTGGAGTTTGAGAAACATTAAAATCAATATAAATTAGAGTTTGGGTACTAAGAATTTTTAATGTAACCAAAAGAAACTTATAGTCAAGTAATTTTATGTGCACCGAGATGGCGTGTGACGGTTGCTAGTATATATATATATATATATATATATATATGGATCCTAGATCTGCACCTAAACCCGTACCCAAAACCAATAATTTAATAAATTTGGGCTCGGATCGGGTATATCCCCCAAAGACCCAAAACCCATTTGAGATTTCCAATTTTCCATTCTACTTGATTCCATTTGATTGGATTCGATTCTTGTGTTAGGAGGAGGAGGAAGAAGAACCCCAAATCGATCTCTCTCAATTCAAATCCATCCCACTTCCACTGTCTTCCCCGCCACAAGTTCTTCCTCCACCTACATTAATCCACATTCTAACTAACATAAGTAATCCTCATTTTTAATAACTGTAATAATATCTTCATGAGTAGCAAAATTGATGAAGAGACAACAAAATACTGGCTGTTCTATTTCATCATATACAATTTTTACCTTGTTTGTTTTTTCACTCTCACTCCTTGTACTGCACTGCCCAAATTCTATTGAAATAAATATTCTTTACAATTGTCCAAATTGATTTGTGTTTCTTGCACTGCTTTTGATATGACTCATTCTGCTCTTAAATATTGTTTTAGATTTGAGATTTAAATCTTAGTGCACGTATGATGTCGTGCTTGAAGGCTCAATTATAATAGGTACATTCATAAGTTGAAACTCATAAACATACTTTTACATGAGGATTCTATTAAAAGAAATGACCAAACCAAATAACCTACTACAAATAAAACATAGAAGTAAAACTGCAGAAACAAAAATAGAGAAATAAAAATAATATAGTGGCACAACGTAAATTGAACTTGAATTATTGAAGTTTCTTTTGCATTTGATAGAATCTTGAATGAGATTGAATGTTGCTCAATCTGTCGTATGAGTTTTTACGCAAACAAAAAATAAGGGAATGAAGAAGTAGTGGGGTATGTGTAATTGGTAAATGTGGAGAATAATCTGGGTGAAAATTGGAAAGGGTGGGAGTTAACCAAAATGCCAAAAAAAAAAAAACTGTCCTAAATCAGCTATTACAATTCAAATGTCCGGCTTTAGGAATAGGATTTTAAAATCAGATGGGGTTATTTTTGGAAGGGAGTTGATAAAAGCACTTCACATCCTTTTTAAATTAACTAAGCTGACTATAATGCCCCCTCAATATATCATATAGAATTCTTAGTAATATTAAAAGGTGAATTGAATAATCCTTTTAAATAAACTTTGACGAATATTTTTTAATTCTTTCTTGTGAAAATAATATCAAATAAAATTGCGTTTTTTCTCAAGCATCTTTTTGGAAATAAAAAAACCTACTTTGTATCAGTGCAATAAGACTAATCATCTTGCCATGGATATTCAAATCTCGATATTATTTTATTGAACTCGTTAAATGATATGTGTTGCTCATTTGCTCCATAGTAAATATCAGAATTTCTTTTTTGAATATTGGAAATCAATATAACATCAAAGGCCTAAAAACTACCAAAAAGATAAATTTAATCGTCAGATCATATTACACTGAGTTAGTATTGGCGAACTCAGTACATACACCTAGAATAATAGCTAGTATTTTTTTTTTAAATTTAATGAAAAACTAATTGTCAATTTTGTAGAAAATAAAATAACATTTATCCTAATTTGGTTCTAAATAAATAAGAATAAGTTTTAGCCATATCTATGAACTTTTTGATTTACTTATTATTTACGATAGTTATCCGTCACTTTTAAATTTTAAAATTATGACATAAAATTTTGAATACTTATTCCACATTTAGTTAGAAAAAAGGTATAAAACTAGTTTATCAAAGAAAATGATAAGACTTACTTTAATAGACTAAAGGGTATTTTTGTCTCGGTGGTAAAATTTAAATAAAAGTGGCGTGCCTCTAATAAAATGTGGAGTGTCTTTATCAATTCCCTTTTTGGAATTCTACTTTGTGACATACCAAAACGGTTACTCTAGCACTTCCCATGGTCGAATGCACCAATTGAATCGTACTTTGAGGTCGACCCCACCAACGGATGATTGGGCCTAACTACTCTAATAACTTATTCAATGGTACGAGCACAGTGTAAAAGACTTCTCAGGTCTAAAGTTCACTCATACTATCATAACCGGTAATCCTTATCATTGACTATCACCGAATAAAAACCCATGTGATAGGATTACAATGAGTCGTGTTCGAACATGTCAACTCCGTTAATCATATTCATGACACCAGCTCTCACTATCCAATCAGTGTAAGACTAGAACTTTCCTTATCAAATCAAGTGTCATACGAGTTGAACCTAAATGCCCAATTTAGATTCTTTAACTCGCGAACCATGTTTATAAGATCAAGCACTTAACTCCACCAGTGCTCCTACTTATCCAATAAGTAGTGGTGAGTACGCCTTGATCTTAAGGACCTATTTGTTCAATACATTCAATGCCACAATTAGATTTATTAGAACAAACTGAATGCCTTTTATTAATGATTAATAATGTTCATACAATATAAGTAAAATGTCCTCCTAAATCTAATTCATCAATGACATAGAGGGCATAACACCTAACAATGCCAAAATAACCAATAATCTAATCATTCACAGTCAATGAGTAAAACCAATGTGATTGGATTATTAAGAGTCATGTTCAAATATATTGATTCCATCAATATATCCATAGAGGGCTTAACTAATTGAAGCTGAAACATCTCATTGAAGCTTAACTAACTTTAACTAACCTTAACTAACCAAAGCTAACTTTTATTTTGGCTGTCTAACTCTTGAATTATAAAAGAGTAAGTATTGTCATCATCAAAAAGGGGGAAATTGTTAGGAAATTTCTTGTTAGAATTTTGATGATGACAATTAGGATTTCATGTTAGAAATCATGTATATCTTCAAAGCCATGGGCCACCGCTCTCTTATATACACTATTCTTACCTTCGAGAATAAGAAAATATATCACTTCTAAAGAAGTTCGTTCTCTCGGCTCTCGTAGAGCTCCTAGTCGATGCTTCTTCGATCGAACTACTCATGTAGGATTCCCCGCAAGAGGAACCCGCAAGGGAAGACCTCTGATTTTCAATAAAATAAGTGAAAAGGCTTGAAATAGGATCTTTTGATCATCATAAACCGAGGCAAAGGCTTGGTGAATCGATCTCTCTTTCGTTTAAGACTAGTAGGCTTTATAGGCTTTGTTTGTTTTATTCTAGATTGTTAGAGTTAGCAGTCTTAGACTAAGCGTCTGATAATTTCTGAGTGAACTTATCAGTAGTTAAGTTTGAAGACTCAAGCGTCTGAAGTCTGAATAAAGATGAAGATTCCAAGCGTCCAAGCGTCAAGCTATTTCAAGCTAATGATTATAGGACAGAAGTTATTCAAGGATGAATGAGCGTCTATCAATGACTGATTTCACCTGAATTTATTTCTAAGTCCAGAAGGAGTTTAATGCAAATATTCTCAGTTCATTAATTGCCAACGGGCATTTAATTCAAATGCATTAAATGCTGATAAGAGCATTAAATGTGATAAGCACTTTTAGGACGTACGGAAAAACCACCCTATTGGACTGTCAATTATTCGCAAACTGCAGTACCAACTTTTGTGCGCGGAAGTGAGAGACACGCCCCTGTGCATGTGTCAAACGAACACTTTTACCAAGAATACCTATCAATAGGACTTCAACAACAAGCCAAAAAAAAAAAATCGAATTACAAGCCAAATTGCTGTTGCATTGAAGTCTCAAGTAGTCAAACTTTCAGAAAAGGCAGAATATTCAAGCAAACATTCTCTTTGCTTTTCTTTAATTCCTGAGACAGTCAACCAATATCTCAAATATTCTTTTCAGAGAAACCTACATTAATATTGAGATATTTCAAGTTGTTTGAACTTTATCAAAATCAAACAAATTGTTAGAAAAACCATTATCCAAGCTTCACGATCTGTGTCAAGTCGAAGTCGGATACTTGTAATATTTCTGGGTGAACGAAGCAAGAGGATAGAAGTGTCTTGGAGCATAAATCTGTGTGATCAAGGAGCTCAAGTCATCGACATCCATCTCTCCCTAATTTGTAGAAGATTCTGTGTGATTCTTTGAGAATCATTTTAGTGGATTGCCTCCAAGTGTTTGAGGAGAAGAAAGACGTAGTTGAAATTACACCACCCAACGAACCTTACAAATATTGTGTTCTTTACTTTACAGTCAATTTCATTACTATCATATCATTGCATAAATATGTTAAGTAAACACAATCAAAAGCTAAGCAACTAAGATACACTTTGTGACGCTAAAACTTTCAAAAAAGAAGACTCTAAAATCATTCCGTTGTGCTAACACTGATCAAAGAAGTGAACGCTTAAACCTATCTGGTTATAGTATTCAAATCTTGAAGTCTAAGTTAACTTTCTAAAAACAGTCTTCAGAAGACGCTTAGGCAAGCGCTTGCATTTTTCAAGCGTCCAATCGAAATTTTATACGAATATTTTTGAAGTCAAAAAAGACTTCAGGGTCTATTCAAACCCCCCCCCCCTCTAGACTCTTTCGTATGCCACTTGGGACCAACAATAACTAAATGAAGGCATATAAAAACACATGGTGTGATGTGGTGTAGTGGTGGGAGTGCTAAAATTTTGGTCAAATGTCATGGGTTCAAACCTCATTTGAAGCAAAAATTTTAAACTTTGTCCAATTAGTCACCATGTCACCAATTTATTGTTTAATTGGATGCCACATCACCAATTTACCCTCTAAATCAGTAAAATCTCCAAATTTTGATGTCACATGCATAGCAAGTGACAATTTCCGGTCAATGTTTTATTTTTTCGCCAAATTTGTACTCAACGTGCCAATTTTTGTATCATTACTATACTTAAATTGCCACCCCCGACATTAAAGTACCAAAACTGGCGAACGCGCCAAGATAATGTATGAAAAAAGTAATTTTGCCATACAAGCATTGTAAAGACGGTTATATAAATCCATAAGGGTTTGTTTGAACAGAGGGATTTGAATTTGGGGAGTGCATTCAGATAAATGATTTCAAATGATTCTAAAATGGAGCAATTTAAAATCCACCATAATGATTGATTAAATAAATCAAAATGAGCACCAAAAAATTTGAAATTTATTACAACTTAAAATCGACCAAACAAATTCGATGAATTTGTTAATAAATTTGAAATACATGGCTTTCAAATCCTTTCAGCCAAATTTACTCAAAAAGTTGTTGCTCTATTTATGGATCCAATGATAGAGCATCATCCTAAAGTCAATTTAGTGCATCAACTTCCGCCAAACCAGCGGGGTGAAGTACAAATGTTATGTGATATTCATATGGGTAAAGCCCAAGCCCACCTAAACACTTACTAGAGTATAATTCCTAATTTAACTCCTCCAAGCAATCTCAAATCAACATTAGGGGCGTATGAAGATTTGGACTCAGATTTTGGCCCAACAAAATTCTTCTAATACACCATCTGATGCCAAAGTGAGTAGTAAACTGGATTTACAGAAGAACGAGAGTTCAAAACTCAAAAAGCAAGATAACATTGAGAAAATTAAATAAAGTACGTACATATTGATGGGATTTGTGTCATGGGGATGAAAGAATTGTGGGGTCCATGCATTGCCCATAACACATTTATAGACCTACTTCAGAATCTTTTTTTTTTCCATTTACTCACACAAACACACTTTTATTACTTCAAAGTTACCGAGAAATTAAAAAAAAAATCCTACTTTAGACATCGAAACATAGTTTATTACACAACACATCTTCCAAAAAAGAAGGTCACTCATGCCAAAAGGCCCTCAGATTCTTATCCCAGCAGCATGCTTGGTCATACTGAGCTATATTAGTCTCTCGATATGCAAAAACTAGCTTCACCCCCTGAAACTCAATCAAGCTATATGAGCTCTCTTGGATAAACGTGTGGCACGTAGGAGGGCCCTAGGTCATCCTGTTAAAACAATCATAAAGAAAGTGTGAGTCGGATTCGATAATAAGATATATGATACCGAGGATTGTAGCAAAATTCAATCCTTCGTGAGCGGCCCAAAGTTCAACTACATTGTTAGTGATAACACCAATATTAACAGAAAAGCATCCCAAAAACCTACCTGTGGAGTCTCGAATAATACCACCAATACCTGAGGAGCATGGGTTGTCCAGTGTGGAACCATCAATGTTATGTTTATACCAATTGGGAGGTGGTGGAAGACATTTAAGTGAATGTGTTTCAAGATTTGCTTGGCGCGGGTCATGCCAAAAAATTTGAACATCGATGAGAGTGTGTTTTTAAAACAGCCAGTTGTTGATGATCTTGTTTTGAAACAGTGCCTTATTGCGCAGTGTTCAGATATGCCAAAAATGTAGAACTAACGTTAGGAGAAAAGTGAGTTCACATCAGAATCCCTAGGCCAAGCGAGCCGGGTGAAATAGAATGCTACTTATGTGATTTTCATATGGGTAAAAGCCCAAGCCCACCTAAACATTCATCAGAGTATACTTCCTAATTAACGCTTCCAAGCAATCTCGGATCAACATTAGAGGTCGTAGGAAGATTGATAAGAAGTGTTTTTACGTGTTTTTAAGCCCCTTTGCGTTTATGTTTTAGGTTCATTTATTGCTTGATTATTGCCACATGTGCGTTTGATCCATGCATTAAGTGATTTCAGGCCTTAAGTGGATACATTCGAAGAATGGGCTGAAAAACGACGTATAAAACAAGTTTAGGCTAAGTTGCTTCACACCTACGCGCCCAAGCGCCCCTCCAACCATGCCCAGGCACAGCTGACATCCAGTTCCGAGGATTTGCTTCGCACTCCCGCGCCTAGGCGCCATCATCGCTACGCCTGGGCGCCGATTTCGCAACACTTACCACGGTGTAAGGCTATTTATGTACATTTAGAGACCGAATTGGACAAAGTTTCCTTCTACAAAGTTGTAGATCTATGTCTTAGCTTCACGTGGGAACTTGAATCATCTAAATCGGAGGTCTTTGGAGAGATTTATGAAGGAAATACGATTGTTGCGCAGGAAAGCAAGAAAGCTGTCTAGACTTCGCACATCCGCGCCTAGACGCCAAAACACCCACGCCGGGGCGCCGATACCTCCGACATTTGATTCCTTTTAGCCAAAAGTTCAGCATTTTAGGTGGAAGGGAATCATTTAAAGCCAAGAGGTTTTTGAGTTTAAAAAGGGGAAGAGAGTCTAAAAGGAGAAAACAGAAGGGGGAGGGCAGCCGGCCATCATCCTTCCCCCATCAATCATTCATCATTTTCAATTCTTCACCAATCATCATTCTTTGAAGTTTGCTAGGAAGAGGAAGAAGGAAAAGAGCTAGAGATTTGAAGCCACAATCAAGGATCCATCTTGAATCACACTTGAGGGAGTTTTTAATTGTTTTTCATTACATTTTATGCTCATGATTATGTATATGACAACATTAGATTCTTTTAAGCCATTGATGATGAGCTAATTTTGTAGAACTAGGGCCATGTAAGGCCAAATTGTGATTTATACTTATAATAGAGGATTGTTGTGATTACTCTTATATTGTTATGTGATGTGAATTTGTGTTTTTTGCCTATCTTGCATATACTTGATCACTACATGTTAGAATCTTATGCCTAGGTTAATATTTCGGGAGAAAATGGACTTAGGGTGCAAGAAATTCACATCATGACCCGCAACTAATGAGGAATTGCCCTAGACATAGGTAAAGATTCCCGGGTGAAGTTATTCGATTCTAATCGAGTGAACTCTAGTACGTTAATGCATGTTTAGTGGTTAGATTTCCGGATAGGAATATTTGGGAAATCACGATCTAAGCATAGGAGTTTATACGTGAGACATCGGTTATTCTCTACCTTAGGAGTTTTCACCATAACAATATAAGAGTAATTTTCCAACAAGAACCTTTATAAGTATATTTGATCAATTTGGACCTAGCATGTGCCTTAGTCTCTCTTTATAGTTTGTGTAAAATCAATTGTGTAATCTTGTTCTTATTGTATGCATTTTACCTCTAATTTACTTTAATTATATTTGTTCTTTATCATTACAAATCATAAACTAAAATTCAAGTCTCCGTGGTTTGACAACCCGGACTTTTCGTCCACACTTATTACTACACACGACTAGTGCACTTGCTATCATAGCACGTTAGTTATTAGCGTGTCAAGTTTTTGGCGCCGTTGCCGGGGACTTGTTTATTTTAGTTTTTGATTTTATTGCAAGTTTTTTTTTAGTATTTATTTTATTTCCATTTCTCATTTCAGGACTAACTAGCAATGGCTGGTAACTTTCCAGATATTAACCTTCCAGAAAACAGAGAGTGGTTGCAAAATATCATACAAGCTATGCAACCACCAGTGCCTCTTGCATCCATTCGTAGTAGTCAACCACGACGGGTTCACCCTATTCAGAGACCTGTGATTATTCCGGAATTCACCACACCAAATTTCCAAGTTCCGCCTCACCTACTCACCATGGTTCGGAACAACCCATTTTATGGGGATCCAAGCGAATCACCATATGATCACTTGGAAAACTTTGACAACATCCTCTCAACCATACAACTCCATCCAAGAGATCTCGACTCTCTTCGCTTTCGATTCTTCTATTTTTCCCTCAAGGATAAGGGAACCACTTGGTATAAGTCTCTTCTCCCACAATCCATCACGACTTGAGAAAAGCTTACGGATTTGTTTCTGGATAAATTCTTTCCACCATCAAAGGTAAATGAGCTCCGAAGTGAAATAAGGGGATTTAAGCAGAAAACAAATGAGTCATTGGCGAATGCATGGGCAAGGTACATGTTTATGCTTAGAAAATGCCCATCACATAATTACTCTCTATGCGATCTTGTGCAATATTTTTACGACGGGGTTCGATCGAGGGTTAGGCATCGACTCAATGCTGGAGCTGGTGGTGATTTATTGGGTCTAGATGATCAGACTGCGTGGAGAACACTTAAGCAATTGGTACAAGAGGATGAGTGGTACCCTGAGGATGATGATGAAGAAATTTTCCCTAAAAAGGTTACGAGTGTTAAAGCGGTTGAGGAAATTGGCAATTTTGAGGAAGAATCGAAGGGGCAAGGAAATCATCAACAAGACCAAGTGAGAATTCCTACTCCAGAGGAACAACTTGATAACACCATTGGAGAGCTCCGCCTTATGATGAAAGATGTATGTCGGGAAATGAAGGAGATGAATTATCAACTCAAGCAACTATCGAGCGACATCTCTGAGAAAGCACTGGGGGCACTAGTGTGTGACACTGAAGAGAATTTGAAGGAGGAATGCAACACTGTGACGTTCAATGAAAGAAAGTTGAGAAATTCGAAAGCAGATTCCCCCAACGATGAGCATTCGACTCCTATCCTTTCTGAGGCTGTTGATATTCCTTTGCCTTCCTCCTTAGCCACAGGTAAATCGGTATTTGATGCCGATGATGGTAAGTTGTCAATGAATATAGAAGATGATATGGTTAATTTCAATAACTATGAGGTTTTGAGCATCCACTTGATTTGGATTTGAATTTACACATTGATGCTTTTGATCCTTTTAGTGTTGAGCACTTTCAGGAAAAACGATCCAATAATCTTCTACATCCATACATCATGGAGCTGAAATATGTCAAGGTGATTGGTGAAGAAAAACGAGAAGTTATCTCTAACTTGGAAGAGAGTCCACACCACCATTGGAAACATGGAGAAGAAAGAGTAATCGAGGTGTTAAGGGACAATGGAAAAATTCATGAGTGGATGATTGCTCGGTCACAACATAGGTATTTTCACAAAGAATCGGCCAATCTTCTTTCCAAATGACCAAAGAGTGAACTGAAACATGAGAATGGATTGGAGAACAAATAAGGCATTCATACGGAAACGCCTTGAAATAACTCGGTAAAGTCAAGCTAATGACTTTAAACAAGCGCTTTGGGAAGAACCCAAGTTTGTAAGTTTTCTTTTCTTTTTGCTTTCGTTTTTGTCATGTTTAGTTCGTTTCCTTATGTTGTGTTCAACGGTGCACTTTTGGCATGTAAGTTTTCTTATGCTTGATGGTTTGAAGAGTTGAAGTGTTAGATATGATGCACATTTGGACCCCATGTTTAGAGATGCTTATTTTACTCGAAAGGAGGAGAAGCTTTGTAAGGATGCATTGGAAGTTTAAGGATGTTTTTTCAACACCTTGGTTGTGAGTGTTCTTTTACCGTTGTGTATGCTTGTTATAACAACATTGGGGACAATGTTGGATTAAGTTTGGGGGTACAAGAGTGCTTATTTCGAACATTGAAAATGCAATCCTAATTTTTGCTTGAGTTTGGGGGAAAGTTTGTTTGGCATCATGTTTATAGGCTTCTTTGTTGAGAAAATCAAGCATGAAATTTTTTTTTTAGTCCTTCCAATTGATGCATTGAAATTAATTAACTTGGAAAAATGGCATGATTTCTTGAATTAATTTGAATTTAACGGAACATATATATCTTGAAATTGCTCATGGAGACCCTATACTAGGATTGATTTCTTAGATGATTCACATTGCACAATAAATCGAGGGTAGAGGAGTTGAGAGGATAACCATCTTGAGACACTTAAGGAATTTTTCCCGAAATATTAACTTAGATTTTTCATAAGGTTATAAGTTGAATAGTAATTTTGTATGCTAAACAATGAATTGAAAAGGTTGAATTTTGGTATGACCAAAAGTGGTCAGGCTAATACGTACCGGAGGTGAAAAGTTTCATGCCTATATACTGTACTATTATGCTAATTTGAGCTAAGCTCAAGCCAAAAAAAGTGAATTGTTTAAAAGATCTAGTTTTATTTCGTGGCCTTTGACACTCGAGTGATTAAATCCTTAGGAGTGTCTCTACACTTAATGCCCCAAAACTATCTAGTTTGGGAGTCATTGATCTAAAGCTTGTTACATGGGTGTCATAGAAAGTCTAATGGAATAAAACATTGCACATGATCTAGCCTTAATGAATTTAATGGAAGTTTCATACGAATTGAAAGTTGAATGTTGAGATAATGAAATTTAAATGACTATGAGATTTTCTATAATTCTTGTGCTTTATGTTTGATCAAAAGTTGATAGATATGGGATTAATGTCCAAAATTGGTAAAGATGCCTCTCGACTATAATGCCTTAGATTATTTTCACTACACCTAGGGAGTCTTTTCGAGTATTGGTGTCACATGAGCAAAAGTATTTGATATGTATATATATACTTGTGAGCTTTAAAAGGATGATTTTATGCCATTCATTCCTGTTAATTATGTTGAGATGTATTGATTTGGTTGAAATTGAAAAGTTCTTAGATTTTGTGGGATATCGTATGCAAACCCTCACGAGACTATAACTCGTCCTTTGAGGTAACTCAAAGGTTTAAAGGCTTGTTGCACTCGCTAAGTGCAATCGTTTACTCCACGAAAGTGAGTTAGTTAGTTGTTTTTGTTTTCTCCCATTGATTGATGATTTCTTCCATGCCTTATAGCTCTTATTGCTCGAGGTCGAGCAATTGATAAGTTTGGGGGTGTTGATAAGAGGTGTTTTTACGTGTTTTTAAGCCCCTTTGCGTTTATGTTTTAGGTTCATTTATTGCTTGATTATTGCCACATGTGCGTTTAATCCATGCATTAAGTGATTTCAGGCCTTAAGTGGATACATTCGAAGAATGGGCTGAAAAACGACGTATAAAACAAGTTTAGGCCAAGTTGCTTCACACCTACGCGCCCAAGCGCCCCTCCAACCACGCCCAGGCGCAGCTGACATCCAGTTCCGAGGATTTGCTTCGCACTCCCGCGCCTAGGCGCCATCATAGCTACGCCTGGGCGCCGATTTCGCAACACTTACCACGGTTTAAGGCTATTTATGTACATTTAGAGACCGAATTGGACAAAGTTTCCTTCTACAAAGTTGTAGATCTATGTCTTAGCTTCACGTGGGAACTTGAATCATCCAAATCGGAGGTCTTTGGAGAGATTTATGAAGGAAATACGATTGTTGCGCAGGAAAGCAAGAAAGCTGTCTAGACTTCGCACATCCGCGCCTAGACGCCAAAACACCTCCGACATTTGATTCCTTTTAGCCAAAAGTTCAGCATTTTAGGTGGAAGGGAATCATTTAAAGCCAAGAGGTTTTTGAGTTTAAAAAGGGGAAGAGCAGCCGGCCATCATCCTTCCCCCATCAATCATTCATCATTTTCAATTCTTCACCAATCATCATTCTTTGAAGTTTGCTAGGAAGAGGAAGAAGGAAAAGAGCTAGAGATTTGAAGCCACAATCAAGGATCCATCTTGAATCACACTTGAGGGAGTTTTTAATTGTTTTTCATTACATTTTATGCTCATGATTATGTATATGACAACATTAAATTCTTTTAAGCCATTGATGATGAGCTAATTTTGTAGAACTAGGGCCATGTAAGGCCAAATTGTGATTTATACTTATAATAGAGGATTGTTGTGATTACTTTATTGTTATGTGATGTGAATTTGTGTTTTTTGCCTATCTTGCATATACTTGATCACTACATGTTAGAATCTTATGCCTAGGTTAATATTTCGGGAGAAAATGGACTTAGGGTGCAAGAAATTCACATCATGACCCGCAACTAATGAGGAATTGCCCTAGACATAGGTAAAGATTCCCGGGTGAAGTTATTCGATTCTAATCGAGTGAACTCTAGTACGTTAATGCATGTTTAGTGGTTAGATTTCCGGATAGGAATATTTGGGAAATCACGATCTAAGCATAGGAGTTTATACGCGAGACATCGGTTATTCTCTACCTTAGGAGTTTTCACCATAACAATATAAGAGTAATTTTCCAACAAGAACCTTTATAAGTATATTTGATCAATTTAGACCTAGCATGTGCCTTAGTCTCTCTTTATAGTTTGTGTAAAATCAAGACATCGGTTATTCTTATTGTATGCATTTTACCTCTAATTTACTTTAATTATATTTGTTCTTTATCATTACAAATCATAAACTAAAATTCAAGTCTCCGTGGTTCGACAACCCGGACTTTTCGTCCACACTTATTACTACACACGACTAGTGCACTTGCTATCATAGCACGTTAGTTATTAGCGTGTCAAAGATTTCGACAGATTTTGGACCAACAAGGCAACAAGATTCTTATTGTTATTTTTTTTGAATAAAAATGGGGGGCGGGGGGTTACCCAAAGTAAATATTCTCAGCCCGACACACCCGGGCTGATAGTCACAAAACGAGGCCAAGTAAGGCCATCTCTATCTGTTAGGAATTTCATGTTAGATGTTTTGATGATGACAAATAGGACTTCATGTTAGACCCCAAGAAATGTAAAGTATAAAAGCTTTCATAGAACAAATATGTAAGCGCCTGAAAGCTCGTGTTTTTACACTAGACTTGTATTTTTATAGAGTTTAGACTAAGAATGTGATACTAAATCACTAGAAGAATTCTGCGTAAGCCTACCAAGTAATGAAGTTGAAGATCAAGCGTCTGAAGAAACAGTAAAGATAAAGATTAGTCTCAAGCGTCCGTCAAACGCTAAAAGACTATCCCGGGTTACGAGCTCAGCGCTCAAGATTTGTTATGGACCTTAGACCAAGTACTTAACACTAAATCAATGATAGAATTCTGAGTGAGTCTATCAAAGATAAAGTGAAAGAACAAGCGTCTAAAGAATCGGGCAAAGATTGTGACCTCTCTCAAGCGTCTGATTAACAAAGAAGACTACTTTCAAGAAGCCTAAACTCCAAAGGCTCAAACGCCTAGTTCTCCAAGCGTAACCTGAAGATTCAAACCCAAGTTATCAAAGATGCATGAATCAACGGAAATTATTCCCAAACGGAAATAAAACAAGATGCATCAAAAGTCGGATAAGTGCTATTAAAATATAAGCACGACAACTTATGGACAAGCCATATCTTTGACCTAGACTGTCAGATTTATGAAACCAAGACCATGCCTAACCAATTAAATATACCCAAAGTTAGGATTGTCAGAACTCATGGAATGTTTAGGGAAACGAGACTCCAACCGTGTCCAACAGACAAAATCTTATAACAATCTATAAATAACCTTTTTAGCAAAAGAGACAATAGAGACACATATAGAAAAACATCTGGACGTAAAAATAAAAAAAAGTCCAAAACGTTGCTGAATTGTTTTTAAAAGAAAAGCTTATACACTCCAGAGCCAAAACCCTTTAAGCTTTCTCAAATACATTCCTAGACAGTCACTCATATCTCAAACTTCTTTTTAAGAAGAACCTACACTACCATTGAGATATCTCCAAGTTGTTTGAACTTTCCAAAAACAAACAAACCCGTGATCAAAACCATCAACACCTTTCATCTGAGTGAGAAAGCTTGTTGACTTACGAGCAATATTTTTGTGTAAAAGAAGTTTGTTGAAGTTGATCTCTATTGGAGCTTAAATCTGTGTGACCAAGGAGTTCCGAGATCAAGTGTAACTTGCACCATTTCTGAGTGAAAGAAGCAAGGGGATAGAAGGTCTTTAGTGGAGCTGAAATCTGTGTGACCAAGGAGTTCCAAGATCATATTCAATCTCCCTCTATCTTGTAGAAGTCTCTGTGTGACTCTTCGATAATCATCATAGTGGAAAACCTCCTTGATAAAAGGAGAAAAAGGACGTAGCTGGGATTACATCACCCAGTGAACCTTACAAATATCTTGTGTCATTTACTTCTTTAAGCATTCATTGTTTTACTGCTCTACTATTCATATTGCATATATTCTGATAAAGTTTTAAAACAACTAAGCGACTACTTTTGATTAACAAACCGAACGCTAAGCTATAAAATACTTCCGCTGTGCTAACCCTGATTTAGTGACTAAACTCTGCCCTACTTTGGTAAGCGTTGAAATCACCAAGTCTAAGTTAACTTTTTCCAAGCGCCTGAAACTAGCGCTTAAGTCATTATCTCTCAAGCGCCGCACCCAGCGCTCAAAGCTTTCCGAGCGTTCAAATACTTCAAAGTGATACGAATTTTTTAGAAGTCGAAAAAGACTTCAGGGTCTATTCAACCCTCCCCCCCTTCTAGACCCTTTCGTATACCACTTGGGACCAACAAGTGGTATCAGAGCGGTTGAAGTTGAAACCTAAGCGTTTCTAAGCATAACTGCTTGTTCAGATCCATTTTTTTTTTTAAAAAAAAATTATATATATAGTCACTTTAAAATTACTTTATATTCTTCATGGCATTCTCTAAAGTTCCCAAGTTGACCGAGTCAAACTATGACTCTTGGAAGGTCAAAGCGTTTACTTATTTGTGTTCATGTGATGATGAAATGTGTGATATCATTTCAGATGAGCCAATCAAAATATACAAAGTTATCACCAGAGCGCCCGAAGCCACAGAAGAAACACCTGACGGTTATGTGGAGAAGTCCAAACAAGAATGGTCCACCGATGAGCGTCGACGAGCCAATCTAGACAATGTCGGTCGGAATGCATTATACACAGCCATTGGTGACAATGACAACTTATTCAACAAAGTCAAATCATGCAATACAACTAAAGAAATTTGGGATAAGTTGGCTACTATTTGTGGTGGCTCAGCACAAATAAAGGAAAACAAATTATCAATTGCCAAAGAAAAATTTAACAGCTTCAAGATGCTACCTAATGAGACGCTAGAGCAATTAGACATGAGGTTTACAGCTCATGTCACTGAACTAACATCTCTGGGTATGGAGCTACAAAATCGAGAAACAGTGGTCAAAATCTTTAGAAGTCTCCCAAGCAGATTCCTGATGAAAACAACTGCAATGAGAGAATCAAACAATCTGGACAGCCTAACTCCAGAAGATGCTTTTTCAGAACTCAAAGCATTTGAGTTTGAGTTGAATTCGGCCAGTGATGCAATAAGTAATCCAGTGATCGAATCTGGAGCGCTAATGGCATCAATCAAAGGAAAATCTATCAAAGAAAAAGGCTCGGATATAAGTGAAGAAGAAGAACTGGCGCTTCTAAACAGATTCAGGAAATTCCTGAAATATAAAAAGAAGGGAAACAGTCCTAAGCATCCAGGACAAAATTCATATCAAGCGTCTCCCCAAATACAACCACAACATCAAGCGCCTCACTATCCTACGTCTCCCTCCCGAGTGCCAATTCAATATCAAACTCCCTCTCAGCAAGATCTCTCAATGCCTGCAGCGTTAAACCAGCGATCCACAAGATTAACAAACGAACAAAAGATGAAGACCAATCTCTGTTACAACTGCAGGAGACCAGGGCACTTCCAAGTTAATTGCCCATATCCAAATGTGTCTAAACCTACAAAGCAAGATCACACGGATAGAAACCAATTCAGAAGCAATCTAAGACAACAAGGCTTGCTAGCAGAATCAGAACCTCTCTATACTCCTGAAGAGGACTTAGAATCATCAGATGAAAGCAGCGATGATGAACCATCAAAGGATTCAGCATTCATTTGTCTCATGGCAAGAGAAGCATCTAACGACTTACCATCTGAGGTAACCACTGATCTGCATCATCCTCTTTCTTATGAAAATTACTTGACAAAGTGAAAGAATATTATAATGATTGTCAAGAAGCCGCAAAGATTTTCAAAATCACCTTTACATCATCTCAGCACTCAAAAGCGAAAAGTGACGCTCAAAGCAGAGTTGCAAATTCAGCAACAGTGCATTGAGAAAAACCAAGCGCTCGAGAGTGAAATTATTCAATTAAAAGGTGATATTGATATAATAGTCAAGAGAGAAGCTGAATTGATCGCTAAACTTGCTAAATCAGAGCAGCTTATCTCATCATTATCAAAAGCTTCTAGAACGCTAGATAATGTGACTAAAATAACCAGAGCATTTGGTGAAAAGACCGGTTTAGGTTGTGATGAATCTGGTCACAAAACCAAAGCGTCTGCGGTTATATCAACCAACAGAGGAAAAGGTGTAACCTTTGTTGAAAAAGCTCAAACAGACAAACGCTGAATGAGACTCAGAATACGGTATTAGACCAAATGAAAAGCTAACACTGGCTCAGTCAAAAGAAGACCAAAGTAAATGATCTACAAAAGAAAGTATATCCAAGCGCTCGAAGGGCTAAGGAAAACCTTCTACAAGTAAATCAAACGCTAAGCGTCTAGCACCAAAAGTGCATCCTAAGCCAATGACAAGGAAATATCAATGTCAATATCCGCAAAGATCTAGATCATATTATCGACACTATGATAACCATGATTGACTGTGATTATTGCTATTATCAAGGATATTACCATACACCTAAAGAGCACACACAACACAAACCGAAACCCAAAAAGGCCAATCTTCCCAAAATGAAGACAAGGCAAATGTGGGTTCCGAAGATTCTAATTCAGACTAACGTTACTAACAAAGAAGGACCCAAAACAAAATGGGTACCTAAGAAGAACTAGAACTGCCATTTGAATGCAGGTACCTAGAGCCAACACCGATACCTCAATTTGGTACATAGATAGTGGGTCGTCGAGACACATGACTGGATTAAAGGATCTCTTGATCAACTATCGTGCAACCAATGGTCCTCAAGTTATATTTGGTGATAATTCTAAAGGTAAAACTAAAGGTATAGGTATCATGCATAGGGGGAACATCATGATCAATGATGTATACTATGTTGAGGGTCTTAAACATAATCTCCTAAGCATAAGTCAATTCTATGATAAAGGCTTTGAAATTAAATTTTCTAGTGACTTGTGCGAGATAATCGATGTTAAGACAGGATCTACCAATTAAAAGGAAGAGAACAAACAATGTATACTTAGTAGATTGGGATTCAACATTAGATAACAACCCTACATGTTTCGTAGCTAAGAATCAAAACGAATTAGGTTGGTTATGGCACAGAAAAATGAATCACCTCAACTTCAAGGCAATCTCTCAATTAATATCTCTAAATCTCGTAGAGGGATTACCTAAAGGTTCCTTTAATAAAGATCGCTTATGTGATGCTTGTCAAATGAGTAAACAAGTTAAATCATCTTTTAAAAAGAAGCTTCATCTATCGACCTCTCGAATACTTGAATTACTACATTTAGATTTGTTTGGTCCTATTCAAATCATGAGCGTTAGTGGTAAAAAGTATTCACTAGTAATAGTCGATGATTTCTCACGCTATACATGGGTAGAATTTTTAGCATCTAAAGATGAAACTAGTGCCAAGCTCACCTCTCTAATTCGTCAACTACAAAACTCAAAAGATCTAAAAGTGACAAGAATTAGAAGTGATAGAGGAACTGAATTTACTAACCATATTGTTGAGAGAAATTTGTAAAGACTTGGAATACTTCATGAGTATTCAGCACCTAGAACACCTCAACAAAATGGAGTTGCCGAGCGACGGAACAGAACGCTTAAAGAGCCGCTAGGACTATGTTAGCCGAGTCTAAGCTGCCTCAAAGGTTTTGGGCCGAAGCTATCAACACTGCTTGCTACACTCAGAACCGGTGTATGATCAACAAGCAACATGAAAAGACTCCATATGAGTTATGGAAGGGACGTAAGCGAATGTTTCATACTTTCATGTATTTGGTTCAAAATGTTTCATTCATAACAACGATTCCCAAAGCCTAAAGACATTTGATCCTAAAGCAGATGAAGGAATCTTTCTAGGATACGCCAAAAATGGAAAGAGCTTTCGCATCTTAATAAGATCAAATCGAAGGTTGAAGAATCCATTCATGTTGTGTTTGATGATGCTAACCAAGAACCGAGTAAGGTTAATATTAATGATGCAGGAATTGAAGATTTATCTCAACAAGCGTCACAAATCAATCTGTGTGATGATAGTGATATTGATGAAGATAATGAAATCATTGTACCTAATCCTAAGACTACTCGTAAAGACATCAACGATGACATTGCAAGAAACGCTGATGATCATGAAGGGAATGTCATCAAGAGCAAACTCAAACTATAAACATGAAGCGCCTACGCAAGGAATTGATCAAGCGCCTACACAGTTTAATCAAACGTTAGATCAATCTCTTAACCCGTTCCAACCAGACAGAAAATGGCTCAGAGACCATCCACCAGAACTAATTATTGGAGATATTGGAGCACCTGTTAGAACAAGAGCCGCTACAATAAATGAGGCCATGTTGCAAGCTTCCTATCTCAAATGGAACCAAAGAAAGTGGATGAAGCGCTTAACGATCCAAGTTGGATAGAAGCCATGCAAGAAGAGCTAAACCATTTGAAAGAAATGAGGTATGGACGCTAGTACCAAGACCAACCACCAAGGGGTCATTGGAACTAGATGGGTCTATAGAAACAAAATGGATGAGAATGGGATTGTGATTAGAAACAAAGCCAGACTCGTAGCTCAGGGATACTGTCAAGAAGAGGGCATCGACTTTGATGAAACATACGCTCCAGTTGCCCGTCTTGAAGCAATCCGCATGTTTCTAGCGTTTGCAGCATTTAACAAAATTACAGTGTATCAAATGGACGTAAAGAGTGCATTTCTGAATGGTAAACTCCAAGAAGAAGTATATGTGGAGCAACCACCAGGATTCATCAACAACCATGGGAAAAGCATGGTTTACAAATTGGACAAGGCACTTTATGGTCTTAAACAAGCACCAGAGCATGGTATGACACTCTTTCTATCTTCCTTATAGGTAAAGGCTTTTCAAAAGGCAGCGTTGACACAACGTTATTCAAAATTACCCATAATGAAGATATTCTCCTAGTTCAAATTTATGTTGATGATATTATATTTGGATCTACCAATAAGCGTCTATGTGAGAAATTTTCGAAAATGATGCAAGATCAATTTGAAATGAGCATGATGGGTGAATTAACTTTCTTCCTAGGATTACAAGTTAAACAACTCTCTAATGGCATATTCATAAACCAAACTAAATATACTAGAGATATGATCAAGAAATTTGGTATGGAAAATGCATCACCTTCCAAAATTCCAATGAGCCAAACGCTTAAGCTAGATAGAGATGATAATTGAAAGAAAATTGATATTACTAACTATAGAGGTATTATTGGATCACTTCTTTATCTTACAGCTAGTAGACCTGATATTATGTTTTCAGTATGCATGTGTGCACGATTTCAAGTTGATCCTAGAGAATCACACTTAATTGCTGCTAAAAGGATCCTGAAGTACCTAAAAGGCACACAAAATGTGGGCTTATGGTATCCTAGGGATTCTCCTTTTGAACTAATTGGTTATTCAGATGCAGATTTTGCAGGATGCAAAATAGATAGAAAAAGTACTAGTGGAACATGTCAATTTCTAGGTGATAGACTAATTTCATGGCATAGTAAGAAGCAACAGTCCATCGCTACTTCCACCGCTGAAGCTGAGTATGTGGCCGCTGGAAGCTGTTGTGCACAGATCCTTTGGATGAGGCAACAACTTAGAGACTATGGCATAATCCTAGATCCAACTCCTATCCATTGTGACAATCAAAGCGCCTTAACAATGACTCAAAATCCATTTCTTCACTCTAGAACCAAACACATTGACATTCGCTATCACTTTCTACGTGACCACGTTCAAAAGAAAGATATCTCCATGCACTTCATTGGCACAGAAAAGCAACTGGCAGATATCTTCACCAAAGCGCTTAACGAACAACGTTTTCTCACTTTAAGAAGTGAACTAGGTATGATTGATCTAAATGCTTAATCATTCAAAACATCATACTTTTGTTAGGCATGAAATTTAGGGGGAATTCACTTTATTTTATGTAATTTATGGGGAACCTACATAGGGGGAACCTTAAAAGAGCTAACTATACTTAAGTGAATATGACCAAAAATGTTTTCCCTTGCATCGGTCATACTCACTTAGCACCATACACTTAAATCCTTTTGACGTTTATTACACAAATCTTTCTTAGCATCTGTACTTCTTTCAAAATAAACTAAACGCTTAGCTTTATTCCCAGCTAAAAGCGCTTAGTAAAAAGATTCTTTAAAAGCAAGCGTACATTACCCTACGCTAAAATGAGAAAGTGGATTAGTCAATCAATGCAATTAATGCTGACTTGACATTCCTCACCTTTCGCTCAAGAAAACCCATGGGTACTCATCACGTTTTTCAAAGATGGTTCAGCACATGTACACGTGTAAATACAATTACCATGTATTTTAGGCGAATACAACCAGCGCTGAATATTTTAAACCAAAAGTAAAACACTACTACCAAGACATAATGATAACTACTGGGAAACTGTGTCCTCATACATACCCTGAAAAGAATAATTCTATATGTTACGATGACCGCTAAAGCACAAAATATTACTTGAAAGAGAACCTCAAGATTCTCAAGCGTCAACATAACACTGAAATGTTTCAAGCGTCATTCTCCTCTGAATAGGTACGGACGCTCTAACAGATTTTTGGCGGGTATTTGAATAGTTGTTCAAAATTATGGTTCCCGAACAGTTTTCATAAAATACGTGTCCGCTTTTCATGGGCACACGTATCACTCTCAGTATATCAAAAGTCTCTGTTTCAAACTTTTAATCGGACGTCAAAATAGTATATGTGGTTGTTACTAAAAGTAACCGTGCTTATTAAATCTAAATTCACGTCCACAGTCGTATTTTAATGGCTGAGATTTATGCTCCTCCACGTGTCAACATCTCAACCTTCAAACACAAAAACATTCAAATTGTAGTATTTCAAAACACACCTTCTGCAGAACATAATCTCTCTTACACTCTCTTTCATTCGTGCAAGAAAAATCTCTGTCTCTAAAAAAAAAAAAAAAAAAACAAAGTTTTCATTCTTAATCTCTATCTACTTCTCACTAATGGTGCCCAAGAAAGCTAATGCTGGAACCACTGAAGTTATTGTTAAGGTCACTGAAGGCCTTATAATCGATTGGAAGTTTCTATATGAAAACCCCCAAATCGATTTAACGGAAATGATGGACTCTGTAGCAGAGGCTGGGCTTCAGAAATTTCTTTCCAAACACTCGTACATGTTTCCTGAAGAATTAGAATTTTTCTGGAGAAATGCTAGTTTGTCTGACGATGAGACTTCCATCACCTGTTTGTTTCCTGACCTCAAGACGGAATCAAAGACGTTCACTCTCTCTGCGGCCTCTATTGCCCAGAATTTCTCTCTACCTAACGACGGAGCAACTTTAGACACTATCACTGAGGAACAAATTCAAGAAGTCTGGACTCAGATTAGCGCCTACGATGGTGTTCCATACAAACCGTACTTTGAAAAGAAAGATATAGTAAACAGGTATCGAGTCTTAGCTGATTTCTGCAGTAAAAACATTGAATGCAGAGTAGGAACCTTCGACAAAATCAGCCCAACCCAGTTCCAGATGATGACTGCTATCTTGCTCAAGATAAAAATCAACTGGAGCGCCTATATATTCAGCCGATTTAGAGACAGTCTACGCACTTCAAACAGAACTTATGGCCTAGTTTTAAGTGATCTAATTTTCCGAGCAAAGTGCACCTCTTTAGCAGGAGTCGTCGTGGCCAAGCATAAGTTCTATGGGCCAAGAATCATCAACAATCTCTTCAATCCACCCAAGGTTGGAGGTGCCGCTAGACCTCTCTTTGAGCGTCAAGTTGTACGTGCAGCATCAAATGAGGAGGCTGAGCGCCCAGATCAGGAGAAGGCTAAACGTAATGTGAAGCGTCCCACTGTCACAAAGAAACGGGCTCCTCGAAAGCCTAAGACTCAACCTATCAAAAGTGATGAAGAAGACGAGGACTCTATACCCCTCATTAGTCGGAAGGATCTAGAAAAGGTCCTCAAAAATATCGACTTTGGAGAATCAGCTGTTCCACAGACTCAAGCGTCCCCAGCCGAAGGGATAAATGTGAAGCGTATCTTCAAGAGACGTAAGCGTCCAACTACTGCCATTTGTTCTAAGGCTACACACACTCCAAGCGACCAAGCCATAGCCGCTACTCCGATATCATCCTTTGAACCACCAGTTGATGTCCATCTGGATGTTGATATGGCCAATATTGTGGCCATCGCCCATGAAGTTGCCATCAACTCTACAAATCTCGAGCCTGATGAACCTGAAATCCCAGGGGTTCAACCATTGCTTGCATTACCAAGTACAACAGAGGCACGGTCAGAAGGTCAGAGCGATGCTAACGACGTTGTGATACATCGACATTTCTTCAAGCTGGATCCCTTCAAGACCATCGATCACTCCGTCAATTATTACCCTCCAGCGCCCGCAGAACCTTTCCTACCTACAGGATATAATGAAGAAAGTCTTATCAATGTTGAGAATGATATCGCCAAGCTCATAAAATTTGATCTAGCTGTACGCAACACTCTATCTAACCCAACATTGACCCCAGCTGATACAGCTTCTTCTCTGGACCGTGGGACACGAAAACCCTCTGGCCTCGCTCTCCGAGACTACAACATCAGAGTCTATGAGCGTCAGGATAAGCTTGTGAACCCAACGGAAAAGCTACTAAACAGAGAAGGATATTCTCACTCCCCAACACTGGTAAATAGCATGGAAAACAAGCGCTCAGCCAATCCTCTCCTCTTGTGGAAGAATAAAGGAGTACATGCCGGTGAGCGTCCAGCTTCACTGACCGAGATGATTCAACTAGAAGCCGATGCCTATTTTGACTGCGTCTGGAACGGTAACTACCAACCCGACAGGTATCGTTTTGAGTCCATCTGTGATATTCATCACCAAGGATTTCGTGCTATACTTAATGCAGGAACTGAGTACTACATGACTGAGGTAAAATGGGCTAAAGCTTACATGGGTGACACGTATAAATTTGAAGAATTGGTTAGCGCTCCCCATCTGTTCAGAATAGGGATTCATGATAAAAAGACCAAATTTGCACGATACATGCTAAAGCAGCGCCAACATAGACTTGGACCAGTTCTGAAGCTGCCTCTGATCCGTCACCAACCTGAACACCGTTTAAGACAAGCGTTGCACAAACTGGCTAACTCCTCTCTACGCTTTGCTGATCAAGCGTCCACCAGCGGTTCTTCTCCCCTGTCCTGTCTGAACTTCACCCCTAGCCACTGTGAAGACAACTTTTCTCTCATGCTGACAATTATGCCTCCAGTCTCCCTATTCGACAAAATCTTCACAGACAATCTGCGACAGTGGAATGGCTCTCGGATCAATCCTTTCAGAGGATATCCACTTCTTCCGTCTATTCGACAAGAAGTTTTACGTCACTATGATTTTGTTTTGTCGCTGCTGGAAAGAACTCAAGCGCTTGCTTCAGCCATTTACCCATACTTGGAAGAGTATTACAGGCTCTACGTTCCCGACTCTCGGAAACCGAAGACTCTCCGAAACCGAAGACTCTCCCAACATATCGGCTAATTGGCTTCTCACAACACTATTGCCCAGATGCCTTATTCTCCATCTGCCAAGCGCCCTCCAAAATCTTTCCCACTCATGTGCTGGATATCCTCGGGCCAATGTATATCAGGGCCCTGGATAATCCTATCAGAACATTCATTCAAGGTACTTATCTCCCCACTCTACATTTGAATGAACTTCTACAGACTGCTACATATCTATATGCAGATGAGCCGTTTGCAAGCTTGGACTTTCAGTTTACGGACTTTAGCCGTATAAAGTCAGAATCTACTGCAGCACCAGCTGACACGTTACCTGCTCCTGAGCGCTTATTAGAATTACCTCAAGCGCCTAATTCCCCCAGTCCAACTGAATCCGACTCTACTGCATCCACAGAGTCCAACAGTGCCCCAGAGCTTCGAGGAACAGTATTTGATCATAATTATCAAGTACCTATTGAATCTCTCAAACACACATCCCGTTTTCAGCCTCACGTTAGCACTGCGGTTCCCGATGCTCAAGCGTCCATGACTGAATGCCTCACTCAAATACAGCAACTATCTACAGCTACTGAGGCAAGTCATGTGGCTTTAACAAATGATCTAAACCACCGTTTCACGGCTCTTGAGACCTCTCTTGCCGACGCTAATCACGCTCAACTACTGGTCATGAAAGAACACTTCGACCAGCGTCTGACCACTCTTGAAGCCTCTGTCGCTCAGATTGCTACTCAAGTCAGTCTTCTTACTCAGCATTTCATACAGACTGATGATGGCAATAAGGGGGAAAAGAAGGGAGAAAAGAGGAAATCTTCAACATCTAAAGATCAAGATCCTCCTCCACCATCCAAGCATCAACATATTGATACTTCCCTCACACTAAGTACAGGGCCAAGGTATCTCTATCCCTCTTGGGTAACTACCTCCGTGGGAGCATCCAATAAAAAGGAAACCCCGAGAGTGCTCTATCCAAATCTTCCATTACCTTCAAGAGCACTGCTTGAACAATTTGATATTCCTCTTCTTAGAGCGTCAATTCCAGAACCATCTGATCTAGCAGTCTTAGCCTTAGAGCGAAAAATGTCTGACTTTGACCAAACCTTTAGAATTTGCTTACGATACATAGGCATCAGTCCAGAGGAATGGGATAAGCAGTTCATTACCTTCAAGGCAGGACAAGTAAAAGAAAACAAACATATAATCAGTAAAGATCATGCAGCGATGATGACGCTAGAAGATCAGATAACTGAAGCAATCCGTGCTGAAATGACTAAGAGATACAAGATCAAATCACGATCTTGATTTTGTTTACTTATGATTCTTTTACTTAAGATGTAAAATGCTTGTACTATGAAAGATATATATAAAATGCATTTTACAGCTGAAACATCTCGTTGAAGCTCAAACTAACTTACTAACCTATGCTAACTCATACTTTAGGTATCTAACGCTTGAACTAAATAAGTATTGCCATCATCAAAAAGGGGGAAATTGTTAGGAATTTCATGTTAGATGTTTTGATGATGACAAATAGGACTTCATGTTAGACCCCAAGAAATGTAAAGTATAAAAGCTTTCATAGAACAAATATGTAAGCGCCGGAAAGCTCGTGTTTTTACACCAGACTTGTATTTTTATAGAGTTTAGACTAAGAATGTGATACTAAATCACTAGAAGAATTCTTCATAAGCCTACCAAGTGATGAAGTTGAAGATCAAGCGTCTGAAGAAACAGTAAAGATAAAGATTAGTCTCAAGCGTCCGTCAAACGCTAAAAGACTATCCCGGGTTACGAACTCAGCGCTCAAGATTTGTTATGGACCTTAGACCAAGTACTTAACACTAAATCAATGATAGAATTCTGAGTGAGTCTATCAAAGATAAAGTGAAAGAACAAGCGTCTAAAGAATCGGGCAAAGATTGTGACCTCTCTCAAGCGTCTGATTAACAAAGAAGACTACTTTCAAGAAGCCTAAACTCCAAAGGCTCAAACGCCTAGTTCTCCAAGCGTAACCTGAAGATTCAAACCCAAGTTATCAAAGATGCATGAATCAACGGAAATTATTCCCAAACGGAAATAAAAAAAGATGCATCAAAATTCGGATAAGTGCTATTAAAATATAAGCACGACAACTTATGGACAAGCCATATCTTTGACCTAGACTGTCAGATTTATGAAACCAAGACCATGCCTAACCAATTAAATATACCCAAAGTTAGGATTGTCAGAACTCATGGAATGTTTAGGGAAACGAGACTCCAAACATGTCCAACAGACAAAATCTCATAACAATCTATAAATAACCTTTTTAGCAAAAGGGACAATAGAGACACATATAGAAAAACATCTGGACGTAAAAACAAAAAAAAGTCCAAAACGTTGCTGAATTGTTTTTAAAAGAAAAGCTTATACACTCCAGAGCCAAAACCCTTTAAGCTTTCTCAAATACATTCCTAGACAGTCACTCCTATCTCAAACCTCTTTTTAAGAAGAACCTACACTACCATTGAAATATCTCCAAGTTGTTTGAACTTTCCAAAAACAAACAAACCCGTGATCAAAACCATCAACACCTTTCATCTGAGTGAGAAAGCTTGTTGACTTACGAGAAATATTTTTTTGTAAAAGAAGCTTGTTGAAGTTGATCTCTATTGGAGCTGAAATCTGTGTGACCAAGGAGTTCCGAGATCAAGTGTAACTTGCACCATTTCTGAGTGAAAGAAGCAAGGGGATAGAAGGTCTTTAGTGGAGCTGAAATCTGTGTGACCAAGGAGTTCCAAGATCATATCCAATCTCCCTCTATCTTGTAGAAGTCTCTGTGTGACTCTTCGATAATCATCATAGTGGAAAACCTCCCTGATAAAAGGAGAAGAAGGACGTAGCTGGGATTACATCACCCAGTGAACCTTACAAATATCTTGTGTCATTTACTTCTTTAAGCATTCATTGTTTTACTGCTCTACTATTCATATTGCATACATTCTGATAAAGTTTTAAAATAACTAAGCGACTACTTTTGATTAACAAACCGAACGCTAAGCTATAAAATACTTCCGCTGTGCTAACCCTGATTTAGTAACTAAACTCTGCCCTACTTTGGTAAGCGTTGAAATCACCAAGTCTAAGTTAACTTTTTCCAAGCGCCTGAAACTAGCGCTTAAGTCATTATCTCTCAAGCGCCGCACCCAACGCTCAAAGCTTTCCGAGCGTTCAAATACTTCAAAGTGATACGATTTTTTTAGAAGTCGAAAAAGACTTCAGGGTCTATTCAACCCCCCCCCCCCTTCTAGACCCTTTCGTATACCACTTGGGACCAACACTATCATTGTCTAGAAGATGATAGATTTGTGAAAAAGGAGCATCCATGTGGTGCATAGGGGTGTTTATACCCCGTTTCGCTAAAGCGTCAGCGACTTGATTTCCTTCGCGCCAAATATGTTGAAGGGAGACATTCCAGTCTTGATCTTGCACACTACGAATGCTAGATATCACCCCGAATAGGTGATGAGCCCTGGAAGCATCCACAATGCTATTAAGTGCTACTCGGCAGTCCGATTCAACAATAACTTTTTTTCCTCCCGAGTCCCACGCCATTTCTAGTCCCAATAGAATGGCACGCATCTCCGCCTCCAGCGACGAACATGGGTCAATGTGACCACTGAACCCTCTCATCCACTTTCCATGTTCGCCCCGTAGAACCCCCCCCCCCCCAATTCCAACACGATGACCGTGAGGGTTAGCATGGTCGGCCACCGACGCCGGCTTCGTCCAACCAGTCTGAATATGGCATTGTATCGTGTCTGGATCGAAGCTCAAGGTACTGATGTTCCCGTCAATTCGTTTAAATAGCATATCTAGTCCCTCGTTTGGGACATCATCTCGGACACCATGTGTCACCTTGTTTCGAACCTGCCACAAGAAAGAAATAATTTCAGCGAAAACAAGAGGCCAATTATCACACGAGGCATACCTATTGATTGCATTCCTGAGATTCCAGTTTATCCATTCCTTAGCATTTCCTGAAGAAAAAAAAAACGAAGATGAAATTTAGTTAAAACGAGCTGACACCAAATATCGTTCATCCACCCACAATCCCTAAAAGCATGTATAAGGGTATCAATTTCAGATTTGCAGATGGGACAATAATCATTTTCAAAAAGTCCTCTCCTTTTGAGTGCCGAATTAGTAAGCACTTTATCGTGACGAAGTAACCATAGAAACATGCGGCGACGGTAGGGACGGACACCTTCCATAATCTGGCCCAAGCTTTAGATTCCACCGTATCTGTCTGAGCCTGCGTTAACGCCATATAAGTGTTTTTATAGCTGTACTTCTCGTCCGAGGAGAAAAGCCATCGGGGGGTGTCCTGTTGCACTGTTTCAGAATCAAGGTCAATGGCTAGGAAAGCTGATTTATCCCCGTCCTATAAGCTTGTCAAGTTGTCCCAATCCCACCTGAGACCCGGATTCCAATAGTTCACCACTGAACGAGCCCCTTCCCCTCCGATTAGGGGGTGAGTGCGCGGAGTGCTAAGCGATGTGGTACCCAGCCAGATATCGTTCCAAAAGTTGATCCTCTCGCTATTACCCACTATCCATCTCGTTCCTGACTTGACCATTTATATAATCGACAAAATACCCTTCCATGTGGGGGACATGGCCGCTTTGGCTCGGGCCCTATGTCTAAGTATGTATTTGTGTTTGAAAACCTGGACCCAAAGCCTCGTGTCATCACAGAGTAGTTGCCAACCCAGTTTACCCAAAAGAGCTGTATTAGATACCCACGTACATCTCAGCCCCAATCCCCCATGAACCTTCGGCTTACACACCATATCCCATTTAATTAAGTGCATTTTGCGTTCTTCATCCGATCCTCCCCAAAGGAACTTCCTATTTGCCTTGTCTATTGCATCGCATGTGCCTAAGGGAAGGCGTATAGTCTGCATATGGTATGACGATATCGTCTCCGTGACCGATTTAATTAGTGTCGCACGGCCCGCAAGAGATAGTGTTTCTCGTTTCCACCCTTTAAGTCGTTGTTTAACCCGTTCCACTAAAAAATCAAAATCCTTTCGTAGAAGCCGACCATGATGAAGAGGGACCCCAAGATACCGACCCAAATTGTCCGTGAGACCGAGTTTAGTTAGGAGACCAATTCGGTTTCTCAACTCCGGGTTAACATTTCTGGAGATAAACAGCTTGGATTTGTGCTCATTGATAGCCTGACCCGAGAGTCCACAATAAAGTTACAGGATTCACATGACCACCCGACTCTGAGGAATCGAGGCCTCCCCAATAAAAGCAGGTCATCCGCGAACATCAAGTGAAAGATTCGTGGTCCCAACCTAAAAGCGGGAATGGGGCGCCAATGCTTTTCCTGTACTGCCAAATCAATAAGAGAACCTAGTTTCTGCACACAAAACACGAACAAGTAAGGCAAGAGGGGATCCCCCTGTCTCAGACCACGCTTAGGAATGAACCATTCAGTAGCTTCCCCGTTCCACAGTAGGGAAAGCTTCGCCCGAGAGGTACATTCCATAATAAGCGTGATCCAATTCGTGGGGAACCCCATCTCTTCCAGCACATTTCTAAGGAACGTCCAATTAATCCGGTCGTAAGCTTTTTTAAAATCAATATTCGCAATAAGAAAACTTTTTTTCCCTTTCAGTCGACGAAGATCATGTAAAATCTCTTGAGTAATTAACACGTTATCAATAGTTTGTCGACCAGGTATAAAGCTGTTTCGAGACTGCGGGATAAGCTCATCAATAAAATCTTTAATGCGGTTAGTCAAAGTTTTCGTAATTATTTTCAAGTTTACGTTTGTCAGACTAATAGGTCAGAACTTAGAGAGATTAGCTGGATTTTTTTCTTTAGGAATCAAAGCAATGCGAGAACTATTCAGATAGGGTTCGATGTTACCGGATACTAGAGCTTTCTGAACCATCTGATAGATGTCGCCTCCTACTGCATCCCAGCATCGCTGATAAAACATAGGCTGGATACCATTCGATCCCGGAGCTTTTGTAGGGTGCATGTCCCACAGGGCTCGCTTGACCTCTTCTTTTGTAACCGAGCGAGCCAACATCTCCAAATGGCAGTCACTGAGCCGTGGGAAATTCAGAGTATTATAATAAGGGAGTGTGGGCTGCCCTTCACCATATAACTCCTTATAATATTCAACCGCCATTCTCTTCAGAGCTGTGGGGTCCGACTCGATGCTCCCGTCAGCCTTTCAAGTCTGCGAACTTTGCTCTTATTCTGTCGAGTAACTGTGGATAAGTGAAAAAATCGTGTGTTCAGGTCCCCCGCCTTTGACCACTGAGCCAGAGATTTTTGCTTCCAAAATAATTCTTCTTGTCGCAAAGTGTCAGTGTATTGAGCCTGCAATTTTACTTCTAATTTCAGAAAAAAGAACCGAAAATGAACCCCCTGAGCCTTCTGAATTCCTGCAATGCGAGAAATAAGATTCTGTTTTCGCCGAAAGATATTACCGAAAGTCTCGTGATTCCAAGAGTGGGCTACCATACGAATATGTTGGATTTGTTCTTGCACCCCTAATTCCCTTTTCGATTTCCACTCTTGCATAACCATGTCATGGAAGTTCGGATGAGTGAACCATGCAGACTGAAAGCGGAAGTACTCGAGACTAGTTTTGGCTCTTATATGTTCGGTTAGAGTGAGCATAATCGGAGCGTGGTCCGACCCAATACGAGGAAGGTGATGAACCGTAGCTTTTGGGAAATTGAGTCGCCATGACTCGCCTGAGAAATCACAACATTCATATCCCCCGCTACAACCTAAGGGCCATAAATGTGGCTCATCCGGACAATGTGTTCCAAAGATAATTTCGCGTTTCCACGTGGGGGCTTGCATATACCGCTGTCAAGACCCATCTTTCATCTTCTTTTCGGTTAACTACATAGGTAATACTTTGTTCGTTCGCGTCCACTATATCCAATTCAACTTCATTTGTGTTCCAAAATAACCATATACGCCCCGCAAAACCTCTCGCTTCAACTTTCTCAACCCTATCAAACTTACTAAACGTCATAATAACACTTGCATGGTGGCCTTGAGTATGTGGCTCCACCAAAACTAGTATCATCGGTTTATACCGATTAAGAACTTCTCTAAGCGAATTTTGAAATTCCGGTTTCATGGCCCCCCTGCAATTCCAAAAAATAGATGTCATAATTAAATACAGAGGTAGAAGTTCTAACGGAACAAGTTGATCATACCTGGGGGGAGTCGAATCCCCCCTATTCATGGTCATAAAAACGTCATTGTTCAGGTCTGCCGACACGTCAGTAGTCCTGGTGTTGTTCCGACCCCTATCGCTCTGAGTAGCGACCATTTCAGAGTAACCGTACTCATCATCCGAGTCCTCATCTGAGCTCAATAATCCTTCTCGCTGATAATTTGGTGGTCGTGTATGATCAAACTGATAACCCGAGATAGCAGTCTCCTTTGGATCCGAAATCCCTATGCTCCATGTTGAAGTAATCTGCCGTGTAGAGTCTTGAATTAGTTTGGCCATATGCTGATCCAAATCAATGGGGGAGAAAATACTATTGTTAACTATTGGATATGTGGCTCCTTTTGCAATGGGTGTGAATTTCTCCACGTTTACTAGATTCTCAAGTCTTGTTGTGATTGGTGCCTTTTCTTTTTTCTTCCAAATTTTCCGAACATTAGTGTTAGTGCCTACTTCACCTGCCAAATGAATAGTTTCGGTTTCTTCATTACTCGGGGTTGTCATCCGTGTCCAGTAGGACGTTAAACCTTGAACCACTTGGTTGCTCCTTCGATATATTCGGCTGTGTTTCCCTAGTACACGAGTATTGGCCATGTCGTTACGTGGACGACGACCTGATGTGTCCTTGTGCATGCCGTTACTCGCTTTAACTCCCCCATCTTTGGCCCTATACTCTGCATGCTGATTAGCAACGAATTGGAAGATTTCCGGCTCAGTCTCCCAGTGTTTTGCCAGACCAGTATCTTTTCGCAGGCCTCCTCGACGTGGGCGATGTTGGACAATGTTCCATGGTCCATACATTGTAGGGGTCTTAGAGGCCTCGTCTTGTGTGTCCGATGGCAAGTTCTCGGGATTCATTAAACTCGCAACCATTTCGCAAGTTTCCTTGTGGTGACCATATTGCCCACATGTAAAGCAAATGAGCGACAATCCTACATATTCGACAACCCGCAGTTTCTTATTCACCTTAATAACAGGCACAATCGGCTTCTTAAAATCCATTTCCACGCATACCCTAGCGTATCGACCCCTTAATGATTCCTCCGTATTTCTGTCAATGCCGCGGACTTTGCCAATTAGATTTCCCCTACCACGTAAAGCTTTGTCATTGAACAGATGAATTGGTAACTCCAGGAATCGCACCCAAACCATAGTAGTAGTGATCTTTTCTTTTTTCGAATTGAACGATGGTTCCCATTTCCTGACTGTCAGATAATGTCCCAAGATCATCCACGGTCCGTCGTTCAATACCCTTGCATTTCCCATAACACATTTATAGACCTACATCAGAATCCTTAGTCATCGCCAAGGCTACTTCTTTCAGATATTAAGCTTGCAATGATTACATGTATCATAACATGACAGTTGAAAGTTTGTTAGCAAGGTTTAAAAGGATTCTAATTTATCAATAATTGTAAATATTCCAACTGAAGAAGAAATCAAGAAAGAAAATTATATCTAGCTGGTTTCACTTTAAGTTTTTTTTTTCATTTACTTTTTACTTATATTTGCAAATGGCATTTATAGCCCATGTAATTTCATTTTTTTTATCACTTGAGTTCTTACAGTACCAAATGTGACACTACAATCACTAAAATTTAATTTGTATTTCACTCTCACCCTTCGCTCCATTTCCCGATGGATTTAGGCGGATCGGGCGGCATATCCAGCTCACATGTCCAAAACATATGTACCTCACATTTGTCCAAAAAAAAATGGCAATTGAGGTGCACAAGATGCTCGATCTGATCAAAATTCACTAAAAATGCCTTGAAGGATGAAAGTGATTTGGAAATAAGCTTTAAAATTTCTTCAATTTACAATTTATTTCCAACAAATAATAATTTCTTAATCTCACAATTAGAGTGCCTAATTGTTTATAATTAATTTTAGATTTTTGGTCTCATTAGTTATCTTATTCATGTGATATTTGAGCACTTTATTTCATCATTAGTGGCCCTAATTATTTCTAAGTTTTATGGTGATTTTATGATGGTTTTAGTTCCATTAATCTCTTTCTATGTCCAAACTTAGTTCTCTATATAAGATATAGGGGCCATGGTCTTGTACTTGGTTGACAAATTAAATTGAGATTGTGAGACATGTTATATATGAGTTTGTGAGATCATTTTTATGCTCCCCACAACAGTATTTTGACAATGTAATTAAGGATTGGTAGTCTCTCTGTTGTCATGCACATGGATTGAGACACTGATGAGAGCTAATGGTGTATTATCTTTAATTCCTGATCAGTCGTCATGACCTGCAATACGAGAAGCAATCATGACTTTAGATTGTTGTGAATTTTGTCATGATTTGCGTTTAAAAATAAATATAATTTACTCAAATCATCTCATAATATATTATTTACAAGCAAATTGACACACAAGTTAAACGTTAACAACGTTAACGTAACATTTGATACTTTAAGAACAAAAAATGATACAAACATAAAACTACAAAATCTATTGTACCGACATTTACCCTTATATTTTTGCTCTAAATAAAGTTCGGTTTCATGCATGGTCGATTCTTGTTTCGATTTGACATTTTCCAAAGTGAAGTTTGCTAGTTGAATTAATACAAAAGCACACACACACTCTACTACTACTACTACACATAGATCGATCGATAGCATGTGGAAAGGACAGTCATGTGAAAGAAAGAAAACTAAGTCTAACCCCATCAGGATAAATAGAGAATATTCCGTTTCCTTAGAATTGAAAAGTTGTCACTTTGAAGTGATGGAATCCGAAAAAGATATACAAGTGTATGCCTATGCAGACTAAGCTGCTTTTATATCTTTTGTTTGCATGCATGGAGCATCATGTGCGCTGAGTGATATAATCACAAAATTATTTCAGCTTCTACTTATAAATAAGCTGATTGCAGCTGGGAAAGGTACTTGTTTGTGAAAGGTTGGAGCTATTCAAGGCAATTGGAGATAAAGCTTGGTTGATGCTGCTTTTTTCCAACTTTAATTCGGATGATGCTTTAATTTGTTGCCACATGCTCATTTCCCAATCGCTCATAACATGCCCACATCAATTCAATACCGTGATGTGGCCTCTTCGAGGATTCATGTCACTTTTTAGACCATTCGAATCAAGTCGAGCTAACGTGATTTTGATATACGTACTAAGATAGTTATGGTAAACATAAGTCGTTAAGTAATAGTTGATATTTAAATTTATCATGGGATAAAAGCAGACACCCCACAATCTATGAGTGGTTGTATATTTTGTCCCTCAATTTATCAAAATGTGCATATGCATACGACACCCTCACCTTTGCTGAATCTTGTATTTAACCCCCTGTGACCGAATCCGACGGAATTTTAGGTAATATCTGGCGCATGTGACAAGCACGTGATATTAGTAAGGCTAACATTGTCACTAAAGAGGAAAAGTGCAATGAACCCCCATAGAATAGGGGTTGTCTGCTCTGATCTCAATTTTCTTTCATTTTTTTTTTATTTTTTTTTAAATTCATATGTTCATAATTTTCTAAATTAAAAAAAAAGCAATAAAAAATTGGTAAAATCAGAAGAAAGAAAAATAAAGAAGAAATCATAAAATCCAGAAAAAAAAACCTAGAAAAATCAAATAAATTTCTGAAAAATTTCAGGAAAAAAAATCCAAAAAATTAATTTTTATTTTCTTTTGGATACCGATTGAATCACAATTTTGTCTATTTTATTTTTTGAATAAACTATTTTTTAATTCTTCAAATTGTTTTCTTTTCTTTTTTTTGCTTTTCTTTAAGAAATTTACTGAAATTTTCTTTTCTAATTTTTATTTTTAAGAATTTTCCAATATCTTTTGTTTTTGTTTTTTAAAATTTTTCTTTTGATTTTTTCCCTAAATATTAATGATTTTTTTTCTTTTTTCTGATTTTTTTTATTTCGTTGAACTTGTTTTGATTTTTTTTGGGTTTTTGTCTGCTTTTGTTTTTACTATTTGGAAAATTATACACATTTGAATTTTGAAAAATGAAGATTTGCAAAAACTAAAAAAAAAAAGAGATCAAAGCTGACAATCCCCTAATATTATGAGGTTCGTAGTACTTTGTCACCTGAGTGACGATTTTACACTTACTAATATAATGTGCATGTCACATGCATCAAAATATTCCCTAAGATTCCACGTATCCAGTCACAAGGGTTAACTATAACATACATCAAAGATGGAAGTGTCAGGTGCACATTTTTCTGCTTTTGTCCCAATTTCTCATAAGTTAATGATATGTATTATATGTGATCAAATTATATTTGGCGACAATAATAATTCTCACAATATAATAGGTCGAGAACTATGTTTAAGTTAAGACTAGTAATATCACAAACATCCCAACTAGATCATTCTGGCAATTGTTTTTGTCAGTGATTTTTCGTTATACATGTGATACTAAATATTAATATTACAATCTATACAATTCTTCTTGTGTTGCTCATTGTCACACTAACAACTTAAATATAATATTACAATCTATACAATTCTTCTTGCTTTGCTCATTGCCATACCGACAATTTAAATATAATACTTCATCCGTCCCAAAAAGAATGTCCACTATTCCACTGTTATCTATTCCAAAAAGATTGTTCCTTACTTTAAAAAAAAATATTTATTGGTTAAGTGTCTATTATGCCCTTGAATTTATATTTATGGTTTAGTCTTACTTCATTTTTTATATATAAACTCATTAATTTTATTATGGTAATAGAGCAAAAAAGGTCCTAAATTGCATATCCTACCGGCAAGAGTTTTAGTTTCTTAAAATCATTTGTCATCATAAATGAATTTGACCATCTTTTCTTAAATTAATTATATATACCCTCCCAATTTACACTATATTTTCATGTATATTAATATTACAATCTATACAATTCTTCTTGTGTTGCTCATTGTCACACTAACAACTTAAATATAATATTACAATCTATACAATTCTTCTTGCTTTGCTCATTGTCATACCGACAATTTAAATATAATACTTCATCCGTCCCAAAAAGAATGTCCACTATTCCACTGTTATCTATTCCAAAAAGATTGTTCCTTACTTTAAAAAAAATATTTATTGGTTAAGTGTCTATTATGCCCTTGAATTTATATTTATGGTTTAGTCTTACTTCATTTTTTATATATAAACTCATTAATTTTATTATGGTAATAGAGCAAAAAAGGTCCTAAATTGCATATCCTACCGGCAAGAGTTTTAGTTTCTTAAAATCATTTGTCATCATAAATGAATTTGACCATCTTTTCTTAAATTAATTATATATACCCTCCCAATTTACACTATATTTTCATGTATATTGTGCTTTAATTTAGGAGTAGTTAATTGGTATGGAATACCATTTAAGGAAGTTTGATTGTAATATATAAACAGTAAATATTTTTTTAATTTTCATAGGGGGTAATGTGGGAAGAGATGGTACTTTTCTTAATTCCTATGAAAAGTCAAAGGGGACATCCTTTTTGGACGGATGGAGTAATTATTACCAGGGACGAAATTAGGATTTTGACAGGGTCCAAGATCGAAATGTAAAAAATATAAATATTTAATATTTCTTTTTACACATTCTTACCGTTGCGATTACCATATTTTTTTCTTAAGATAATCAAAATTTTGTACCTAATATTAACACAACCCATAGTACGAAATATAAGTATTCTATCAAAAAGTTGTTTGTGAACATGAAAAGGGAAGCAATCACAATTTTAGATAATATAGAATTCAAAAATATGCAAATCACGACTAACTAAACATAGTGTTAACCTATTTATTGGATATAACTTTGGGTATTCTAAATTGTGCTCCACATTTCTTCCTTACATCGAACTCGACAATGATCGAGTCAATATTGAAAGTTTGAGCATTTTCTTTTCCAATCTAAACTAGTAATGAACTACTCAAAAAATCATCTTTCATCTTACTACGTAATCTCGTCTTGACAATTCTCATACTTGAAATTGCACGATCTGTTGTTCTAGTAGAAACTGAAAGAGTCAAACTAAGTTGAATCAATCTGATAGGTTCATTGTCTTCCCTATCTTTGACAATACTTGGTCAAATGCCACCAAAAAAATGAAATAACTATACCCCACTAGATTGAACTTTCTATTTACAAAATACTATTAAATCTTCACTCCCCAGTAAGACAATAATTGCCACCCCCCTTAAACAGCAAATAAATTGTATATATATAATTACACATATAAACAAAGCACACAACCTGATATCTTCCATCCTCTTCTTCTTCTTTTTTGCTAAATATATCTATATATCTTCTATTTCTCTTTTCTCAAAATCTTTCAAATTTTTTTATAGATGGCCATCGTGTATTTTTTGAAATCCTAATGGAGTCAAAATTATTCTTTTTCCTTATAGAAGAAAAGAAAGCAGAATTGATGTAATTAATTATGGAAGAGAAATGCCTTTCAAGGATGTGTCACGCCAGGGGAAGAGTTCACAGTTTGGACTCTGCTACAATGGACATTAGTAATTAATTTGCAAGGATTATTACATTGAGTATTTATGAGGTATTGCCTAGTTATAAAAAAACATCTTCTAGTTCAGAATTACATATAACACCCTGTAGTTTCATTCTATTTAACATCCGTCACCTTCCATTAGGGTACTTGTACGGCGCCATTAGAAAATTTTGTGAATTATCGAAAATACCCCTAATTAATGTATACCATGATTTTTCGGACAGTTATACCATTTGGTTGTGCTTGTAGTATTTTCAAATAGGTGTGTAAATGAAATAATTTGAACTTGCCCAAAATTATTCATTTTAAATGAATTGAAATATAAATTCTTATTTTGTAGTAAATAAAAAGAAAAAATATATTTAATATATTAAATTCGGTATATATCTCAAAAAAATAAATTAAATTAATAGATTAGAATTTTTTTATTAGAATTAAATAAATAAAAATTAACCTAGAAAAAGAAAAGAAAAAAAAGGAAAATCTGCACAAGTCATCTTTAGGAATGGCAATGGGTGGGCTTGAAGCGGGTATGGCAAAACCCGCTACCCGCCCCATTTATGTTTATTGAAACCCATACCCCGCCCCGCCCCGCCAAATACTCGGCAGGGTCGGGTGTAACCCGTTATAACCGATTAGGTCATGAAAATTCAATAATTTACCCGATGACCCGGCCCAACCTGCAATGACCCAACCTGAATCTGAATACTTCAACAACTAAGAAACCTACAACATTGTCTCTTTCGTGATGTCGTTGTCGTTGTCGCTTAGCTTGAGAAGGCTATTGCGTGGAAAGTCGTGCCTTTTTTGGAAGAGAAGGGGTTTGTATCTTTCTGAATTTTAAAATGAACTTTTCACTTTCACTTTTAGTTCACATATTAAAGAATAATAAGTAATATTAAGTTATGCATATGCAACTTATGCTATAAATATACAATAAAATACTATTTATTGATTTATAACACTGGCGGGGCAGGTTATGGGGCGGATTCACTAAACCCGCTACCCACCCCGTACTCTGGCGGGGTCATAATTTTAACATTAATAACCAGCCCCATAACTCATTTGTCAACCCAAACTCACCCCAAACAGGACGGATTCGGGGCTAATACCCATCTAACCCTGCCCCATTGTCATCCTTAGTCATCTTCCTCCCCCCAATCGCAGACCACCACCACCATTCTGCCTCCTCCGGTGCTCCGCTTCTCACCATCGATCTTCCACATTGCCACCTCCTCCCTCTGAAAGATGTCAGCTAGATTAACCATTCATATGTCACTTAATGCATATTTAAAGTACTAATAATGCACGTATAAAGAACTAAAACTTCACACATGGACTACAACCAATTGATAGTATTAGATGTCCAACGAGTCATCTAGTGACTTGCCATAGCTTATAAACTCTATGACAGTCTTGTATTATATTATATCATTTATGGTTTTGGCAATGTTTCTTTATCTTTTATATATTTTTTAGTTTAGATAAAGATCTCTTGGATCAATTATGGCTATAGGAGTTGTCGCACACAAGGGGGTGGCGACTGTGGAATGCTCTCGAGGGTTGTGATTCTAAAACCCTGTTTCAAGTCATAGATACTATGAGATGATGAGATATCATAGTCACGTCAAGACTTATTTGTGTATGTCATTCTCATGGGAGAATATCTTATTCCATGGGCATTGAATTAGGGGTCAGTGCATGCACGAAGATCCATTCTTGGGTAAGTATGAGATTGAACAACCCCGTTAGGAATCCATGTTGGTTCCATGTCGAACTTGCAATCCTAGGGTTGCGTAGGTGTGAGGTTAAGGCTTATTGACCTAAGGTGTCATGGCACCAATGTGTGTTGTGCACTGCACTTTAATGTATTTTATGATTCCAGGAAAGTCACGAAATAGGATATGTTGGGAGTAGTCTGGCAGTATGACGAAACAAATGGTACCAATAGGGAATCCATCAAAGGTAGGATACTTGGAGCATTCCTATGTTGTCGTGTAACCTAAATGATCGAGAAAGTCTCTATCCAGATCAAAGTCTTCAAGATGGTTTTGGTAACCTATGCTTGAAAAAAAGATCATTAGGGTTCCGACACAGTCTTATTTTCTGAGTCATTGAAGTATCGACTGGTACGCAACCTCTAGACTCAAACGGGAAAATGATAGATGTAGGGGTGTAATCGAGCTGAGCTCGAGCCAAGCCTGACCATTTTTCCAGGCTCGAGCTTGACTCCTCCAGCTCGAGCTCGTCGAGCCGTGTTTTGAGAGCTCGAGCTCGAGCTCGCAGGAGGTAGAAATAGCTCGGCTCGAGCTCACGAGCTCGAGCTTGCAAGCTCGAGCCGAGCCAGGCTCGCGAGCTGAGCCCAGTTTGTGAAGCAAAATGATTCAAGTCAAGCCACAGGTGGTTCGCAAGGAAACAAAAATCAAAAAACAGATCTCCATTCATTTGAAACGAAAATTAGAAAAAACAACAAAAAATTGATTACAAGTGAAAACCCGGCGGTTGTGGCTGTGCTCGGCGGTGACGCGAGTGTCGGTGGTGGCGCACAAAAATTGCGGGGCTTCATGCGATGCGAGCAGAGGCGGCACAAGTTGGGATGGGTGGCGCATGAACATGTGGAATTGTGTGGCTTTAGGCGGTGGTAGTTGGTGGGTGGTCTGCCGCCGGCAATTTAGCATGAGACGGAGAGAATGGGTGGTATAATTTTCCCATAATTTCTTTACCCCCTCTGTTAAACACGCTGCTATGGTGGAGAGGTGTTATGTTTTGAAGCAGATGTGATGTGGGTAGGTGAAGAGTTGGTGAAGAGTTGAAAATGAAAAGTGAGACATTTTTAATTTCTAATATTTTTACTTATTTAATTAGTTTTACTATTAACTAATAATATAAAAATATAATAATATTAAAAATTTAAAAGCTCGCGAGCCTTGAACAAGTGAAATTGGGCTCCAGCTCGTGAAGCTCGGCTCGATCTCGAAAAAGCTCGAGCTCGATTCGAGCCGACTCGTTAGGTTCGCGAGCCGACTCGGCTCAACTTACATCCCTAGATAGATGGATTCGATTCACACAAAGACCACAATCTGGATAGGTTTGTTGTTTATCTTTAATATCTAGGAAGTTATGACGGTGTCGCTAAACATAGAACCATGACCAATAGGTGCCTTGAATTAATTGGCTGAGTTAATTCAAGAGCGAATTATGACTAAATAATTAATTAAGACAATTTGGGGATTGTCTAGCCTTTGGGGATAGGACCTATATTATTGTGTAATCTATATGACTGAAATATTCTCTTGCCAGAGCAAAGTCTGTAAGAGGGTTTGATGGTCTCTGCTTGGAGACAAGGTCAATCGAGTTATAACACAGTCATAGCTTCTGAGTTGTTAGGGTTTCGATTGGTACCCAAAGTATAGACTCAGACGAAAAAATGATGGAGGGACTCGACTCACGCGAAGATCGCAATCTGAATAGGTTTGTTGTTCATCATTAATACCTAGTAAGTCATGGCGACGTTGCTAGACATCGAACCATGACCAATAGGTGACTTGAGTGAAGTGGATGAGTTAATTCAAGACCTAATTAATTACTTAGCTAAACAATTAATTAAGACAATTTGGGAATTGTCTAGCCTTTGAGGATAAGACCTATTGCTAGCTTATTAATTAGTCTAAGGGGTCACACACTTAACTTAGTGTAGTACCTTGATGGAATTAATTCTTTGTGAATTAATTAATTATAATTAATTAATTGAGAAAAGGAATAAATTAATTAAGTGATCTTAATGAATAAAAGGGCCTAATATTTAATATATGCAATATTAAATTAAGGAAAGACTATTTAATTAATCTGTGGTCTCAACTCTTAGAAGTCACTTTAGCTGTAGGGAGTAGTAGTAGGTTTATTTATAAAAATGTTTATTTTGTTCCCAAGTTAATAAATAACCTTATCTCCGTCTCGGTTTTGGATAGAGAAGGACTATGCCTATCCCCAAAGGCTAGATAATCCCAAATTGTCTTAAATAATTATTTAGCCAAATAATTAATTAGGCTTTGAATTAACTCACCCAAGTAATTCAAGGCAACTATTGGTCATGGTTCGATATCTAGCAACATTGCCATGACTTCCTAGATATTAATGATGAACAACAAACCTATCCAGATTGCGATCTTCACGTGAGTCGATTTCCTCCATCATTTTTCGTCTAATTCTAGAGTTTGGGTGCTAGTCAAAACCCTATTAACTCAGAATTTATGACTGTGTTGGAATTCTAGTGACTTTGTCTTCCAAGTAGGGACCACCAAACCCTCTTGAAGACTTTGCTCTGGCCAGAGATTTTCATGGTCATTTAGGTTACACAACAACATATGAAATTTTTAGGTATCCTACCTTGGATGGATCCCTTATTGGTGCCATATGTTTCATCATACTGCGAAACTACACACAACGTATCACATTTATTGATTCTCCTGGAATCATGAAGCACCTTAAAAGTGCAGTGTGCGACACATGTCGCAACCATGACACCTCAGGTCAATAAAGATTAACCTCACAAACCCTAGGATACCAAGTTCGACACGAAACCAATATATATAGAATCTTAAAGGTCATTCAATCTCATAATTACCCAAGTATTGATCTTTGTTCATGCACTAACCCCTAGATCAATGACCATAGAACAAGACACTCTCATGAGATTCACTTATATAAACAAGTCTTGACGAGACTATGATATCCAATTATCCCATAGTTTCTATGACTTGGAACAGGGTTTTAGGATCATAGCCCTTGAGAGCATTCTACAGTCGCCACTCACATATGCGCGACCGCTCCCATAGCCATAAGTGATCTAATGGATCTTTATCTTAACTAAAGATATTAAATAAGATAAAGAAAACGATTTCCACAACCAAATTGATATAATATAAGACAAAACTGTCATAGTATTTTGCAAGCTAAGGCCAAGCCACTAAATGACTCACTAGTCACCTAACACTATCACGAAAATTCACACTTGGGTGAGTATGAGATTGAACAACCCCGTTAGGATTTCATGTTGGTTCCATGTCAAACTTGGAATCATAGGGTTGCATATGTGTGAGGTTAATCCTTATTGACCTGAGGTTTTCATGGTTGTGATATTTGCTGCTTACTGCACTTTGATGTATTTCATGATTCTAGGAGAATCACGAAATGGGATACGTTGGGTGTAGCTTAGCAATATGGCGAAACAGATGGCACCAATAGGGGATCCATCCAAGGTAGGATACCTGAAACTTTCCTATAATGTTGTGTAACCTAAATGACCAAAAAGTCTCTGGCCAAAGCAAAGTCTTCAAGAGGGTTTTGGCATTCCTTGCTTAGAAGACGGTGTCATTAGAGTTCCAACACAGTCATAACTTCTGAGTTATTAAGTTTTCAAATGGTACCAAACTCTACGCTCAGACGACCAAATGATTGAGGGATTCGAGTCACACGAGATTGCACTTTGGATAGCTTGTTGTTCATCATTAATATCTAGGAAGTCATGGTGACGTTGCTAGACACCGTACCATGATTAATAGGTGCCTTGAATTAAATAGGTGAGTTAATTCAAGGCCCAATTAATTATTTAACTAAATAATTAATTAATACAATTGGAATTGTCTAGCCTTTGTGGATATGACATGTTGATTAATGAGCTTTAGGGGTCACACACTTAACTTAATACAGTACCGTAGTTGAATTAATTCTTTGTGACTTTGAGAACTAATTAATTGGGAAAGGAATAAATTAATTAAGTTGACTTAATTAATAAAAGTCTTATAATATAATATGGTATATTAAATTGTTTTAAGACTACTTAATTAATTAATGGTCTAATTAATTAAGAGTTTGAATCAGAGAAGGAAAGAAAGACTGCTAGGGATGGACTCCCTAGCAGTATAAGCCTACCGAGGGGTGGTACTAGGTTATAAAACCTTAGTGGGTGCCAGCTTCCTTGGTATGCCAAGACATGTTTTTCCTCTCTTCTTGTCTTTTTTGCATTAGAGCCTATATAATAATATTCCTACCCCTTTATCTAGGAGTCATATTCGATGGTCTCTAGGCTAGCACTAAAAGAGATCATCAAGGGTATGATCTAAGATGTGGATGCCATTAGAGACGCTTTGTAGAGTTAGACTGTTGAAGTAGACAAAATTCCAAGCAGGTATTTTTGGAGAAAAACCGTCGCCCACTTTGCTGAGGAAGAAGGAGGCATTTGTTGTTGCGGTTTCTCTGTCCATTAACAACAGACCAACTAAGTGGTATCTTGTTCTGTTTAGTGCAGCAAAATTGGTAAGTTTCGCGATAAACACCTTATGTATATTTTTTCGCTAATTCGATGGTTACATGTGTTCCTTGTTTAGGGATTTTGCATAAATTATTAATTCTCTATTTCCGCTGCGAGCAAAATCCCGAGAATTAAACCACAGTATCCTAACACTAATGCATACTTAAACCAACAAATAAGTAATATCGAGTGCATCAAAGTTGTATATTACCTAAATAAAGTATTACATATATATACACCTCCATATCCAAGCGATTCCTTTTTTTGGACTACCAACATCTAGAACTCTATTCACACACACAAAAAAAAAACATATTATGCATTAGTGATAAAATGTCAATTGATAATGTCAAAGTTGTCACTCATTATAAATGTTTAGTGATAATAATTTTTGTTTTATCACAAAAATAAGTGTTGCATGTTTATTAGTGACAATATTTGTATAAAAATTACTCTTGATAATTAGTGACAAGGAATTTGTTGTTACCATTGACAATTAGTAACACACCTTTAATAATAACAATAATTGTTGTCACTCTATTTGTGTTGTCACTAAGCTATCACTATACATATGTCACTAATTGGCAATAGTGACAATTTTAAACAAAATATTGTCACTAAAAATCTTTATTGTGACAAAACACAAATTATTGTCACTCATTATGTATATCTAGTGATAATTTGAACATTGTCACTTTAAATTTTATCAATAATATTACTTTTTGTTATAGTGTCAACCGAACCATATTCTTCACGTTGTAAATATTTTTCAAAGTCACATATAACTTGTGCTGGAGAGACATGTGTTTCACTTTCATTATCCCCATTATTTGCAAGATTAAGGTACAACCCAGTTAGGGCATACTTTATTTGATCGACATTATATCAAGCTCATTATTCTATGTACAAGATCCTAAAACACTAAGTTCACTTCTTTCCCCACTTGTACGCATTTTCCCTGGCTTCGTGCTGGTGGTATTTGCGGTGCCTCGTCATGTTTTTGGTGATCATAATGTTCATGTTACATGGTGCTAGGGCGGTGTGGTGACGGACAAACAGTTTGGTGCAACGGTGTGGTGGTGACCTGAAGTTTTTGTGGGGTTCAGTAATGATCTTTCTTCCCCTTTGTTGATTGGGATGGGGGATCATTGTGGTATCGATGGCGCTCGTGATGGTGAACTAGAAAAAACATGGATTCTTATCGATAATGGTGGTCCAGTGATTGTGACGGCGCAACAGTGGTGGTGGACCGACAATGGTGCAGTCGGGGGCTAAATTAAAGCATGAAGAATGAGAGAAAAATAAATTAGGTTTTGTTGAGAAATTAGAGAAATGAAGACTTGAGTGTGTTTTTGGACAATGTAGCTAGGTATAGAGTTTGGATAAACATAATTTTGTATTGGAAACTTCAGAGTGAGAAAATATGAAGGGGAAATGATTGTGAGCTTGATCGTCATTTGATATTTCTTAACATAAATCCCTTTTAATATCCCATCATATTTTCTTTCAAACCAAACATAAAATAAATTGCACAAATTCAATTTTACATAGTACATTCTAAAATAATCGCTCCACAAAATCATATATATATATATATACATATACATAACACAAAATATACTAATAATAGCATAAACCAAACAGAAAATCCCGGTCACCTCCACACACTGCTGACTTAGATATGCATCTGCCAAATCAGTCACTGAAATTTCTCCAAAAGCGCCCACCTCGCATAGGGAACCGGACAATCTTGAAAGATGTGTACATTACATACATCTCTATACCTAATATATATATATATATATATATATATATATATATATATATATATAATAGGAAATTGATATTAGCACTCCAAAAAATGATATTGGCACTCCATTTGACTTTTTTTCCTAAACAATTGATAATATTGCCCATGAATTTATCTGTTTATGAAAGAATTTTGTTGTACTTTTTATGACAAATATAATTCTAATTAAGAACACTTAAATTATTGTAAAATAAAAAATAGAATAATGTGTTTATACTTTAATTGTAAGAGCCATTTACTATTTTTATTATTTTCTAATACTAGAATTAATATTTTATACTCTAAGTTGTACTTTACTATTAAATAGTGTAATATTTCAACCACTTCACTCATAGATTTTACGATATATTAAATCGTAATAATGGAGCAAGAAAGAAATTGGGGAGTTTGCTTTCTACTTGTTGAGATACTAGAATCTGTGACATAAAAGTATTGGACAAATTTTAGAATTTAATCTGATACACAACAATCTAAGTGATAATTTTCTCCTCTATGTTTCGCAAATATAAGCTTTATATTAAAATTTAAGATTTTATGAACATAAAAAGCACAAAGATAGTAAAAAACATTATTGTGCTAATTTATCAAGGATTTAACATTTATAAGATAAATAGTAGAAGAAATATTTATTTAATATTATTCATTATAAAATAACACAATATTAGCTTTTCATTAATTTAGGGGCAATATTGTCAAATATTTAAGATAAAAGTTAAATTGAAGTGCATTTATCATTATTTGGAGTGTTAGTATCAACTCTCAAAAAATAATTATGTGCTTTAATATGTAATAAACATATAATGGAGTCATGGACTATTTTATTGTTAAATAATTTAGTAATAACTTATTCAGTTTTTTTTTTTTTTGATAATAACTTATTCAGTTTTAGATTTGTTGGTTTCCTGGCACAATTATTCTACACAAGTGTTGTCACAAGCTCTTAATTAAAACTTGCGAAAAATGCACTTTTAGTTTTATATGATTGACTTTTACAATTTTAGTAGTAATGTTTACAAACTCATAAAAATAGTTATGATAAATTATTTTTTATTTTTTGCATTTTCAGTCTTAATCGTTATTTGGACGAAAATCATTAATTTGGTCACATACCTTATACTTAATAAATAATAAACTTAATAACGTGTGCATTTCACGCAAAAAAAGGTTCATCTTTGGTGTGAATGAGATAAAAAATAATAAACCATACATTCTATGAGACTGGTTTTATAAATTTATAAAGAATAAAACTGAAATTACAACACAATCTATTTATATGACGGATATTGCAATTTTTCCATAAAATTTTCAGGGTGGAAATAAAATCCACCCCAATTTGTTGCTCCACACGAGTAAATAGTGATAGATGGATGACCCTTTAAACCCTTATGGATCCACATGCCACGTATCGACGATGGGTCCCACCTCCAAGTGCCATGTGGTTCTCCCTCCTCAACTCCTCCAAAACCAATCTCCCTCCCTCTTCTCCTTTTACACACACACACACGCGCAATATAGTGTAACAACATATATATCATATCATACACAAAACACACCTCCATTTTCAGGACACAGTCCTATTACTAACAAAACTCTACAATATACATATATATATATATATGTATACACATTAAATTGAATAATTAAAAAAAAGTAAAATGGAAAAAGAAAAACCCATAATCCCAAAGCCAATTTTTTGTTGCATGTGAACTCACTCCTTTTCGATTAAACACAATCACATTCATTCGTTTTTTCTTTTCCTAAGATCCCAAACACATAAAAATAAATTAATTAAACATCCTTAATTTATTTCTTCTTGTGAGGTGAGAATGGCTGGGAATGAGTGGATAAATGGGTATTTAGAGGCAATACTGGATAGTGGGGCGTCAGCCATCGAAGAGAATAAGCCGCCGCCGTCTCCGGTGGCCTCTTCGGTGGCGGCGGCGGTGAGCGTCAGGGAAAGGGTTCATTTCAATCCGACGAAATATTTTGTGGAGGAAGTGGTGACGGGTGTTGATGAGAGTGATCTTCACAGGACATGGATCAAGGTTGTCGCTACAAGGAACACAAGGGAGAGGAGTTCCAGGCTCGAGAATATGTGTTGGCGCATTTGGCATCTTGCCCGCAAGAAAAAACAGGTATGGAATGTATGTATATGTGTGTATATATATACACAAACGTAGGGACGGAGCCAGGATTTGAGATTCGGGTGCGAATAAAAAAGAAAAGATGGATTATATGTTAAGTTGATGTTGAATAAAATAGTGGAAGGGAATTAGAATTAAGAAAGATTTTCTTTTTTGTCAAATAGTGTTTGTTCTGTTGCAAACTTTTTGTTTTCTGCGAATTTTGTGATGTTGAATTTGTGGGGGTCAGGGAAAATTCAATCTATATATTATCAAGACTAACCATTTTTACACAGGTGATTTGTTTTTTTACTTTTTTTTTTTTTTTTACCTGAGACAATTATGACCAATTCAATAGCTGGAATGATCTGATCAGCTCAATTTTTTTTCAATATACACACACACATATATATATATATATATATAATATGTATACATTTGATTTGGGATTTTACTTGTCGATTAAAATTAGATGCACAACGCATTTACCTTCTGTTGTATGATTTATGGATTCGTTGCTTGTTTGCATAGTTCATATGGTTACCTATTTCTCGACGATATTCCACAATCAAGATATTTCTACTCTGTTTACCAAGTGTTAACGATTGCATATCCAAATGAAATACGACCATGGATTTTATTGCCAAAAAGAAAAAATGAAATACGACAGTGGATTTAATTTGTGCGTTTTGGTAGTTGGAATGGGAAGATACACAAAGATTAGCGCAGCGGAGATGGGAACGAGAACAAGGTCGCAAGGACGTGACAGAGGACATGTCCGAAGACTTGTCTGAAGGAGAAAAAGGTGATGGTTTGGGAGAGGCAATTGCGCTTGACAGCCCTCGGAAAAAGTTCCAACGCAACTTCTCCAACTTGGAAGTTTGGTCAGACAGTAACAACGAGAAGAAGCTTTACATTGTTCTCATTAGGTACAATCCATCTTCGAAGTTTGATTACTGTGTTTGAAATTTATTAAGTGATTTTAACTAAGTCATGAACTAAAATAAATTATCCTACCCTCTTTATGAATTATAACAAGACGTCGACATCAAGAAATTGGAGAACTTTTTTTGTGAGGAAAACACCGACGGAAGTATTTTACTTGCTTAAAATGATGTAAATTTGTGTTTTATTTTTAAGACATTCTCCTTTTCATTTCGTTTTTCCTCACTGATGTCATTGATCCAACCGTGGCACTAAAGGTATGTTTTTTTACTTGATAAAGTAGCGCAATTGCCGGACTCTGTTCAAAGTTCAATATCCATCTGAATAGTCATGTTTTCATATTCAGTCAGAGGAATAAATTTTAGTATATTCTAGTTATGCGTGGTTAAGAGGTTTTTTTGCGTAGAGTTTCTGATTGATCATCTCATCTTGATTAGTTTACATGGTCTGGTCCGAGGTGAAAATATGGAGCTCGGTCGGGATTCCGATACTGGTGGTCAGGTAATTTACAATAACTTTTTTCAATAATTTTTTTATTTGAATTCCAGAATAATTAACTTTTTTCATATCTAATCTACCGCATTAGAATAATTTTTTTTCAAGTAAAATTTACTAACTTACTCTTTATTCAAATCCCAGATCAAATACGTTGTAGAAGTCGCTCGTGCGCTTGCTAAGATGCCAGGTGTATACCGAGTTGACCTCTTCACGAGGCAAGTTTCCTCACCTGAAGTCGATTGGAGTTACGGCGAGCCGACAGAGATGCTTAGTACAAGCGCTGATGATGATTCTGATCTAGGAGAAAGCAGTGGGGCCTACATTGTAAGAATACCATTTGGTCCTCGCGACAAATATCTTAGGAAGGAATTATTGTGGCCCCACATACAGGAGTTTGTCGACGGAGCCCTGGCCCACATTCTTAACATGTCAAAGGCTTTGGGAGAACAAATTGGTGGGGGGCAACCTGTGTGGCCATATGTAATTCATGGTCATTATGCTGATGCAGGGGATAGTGCTGCTCTACTTTCGGGTGCTTTAAATGTTCCAATGGTTCTAACGGGGCATTCGTTGGGGAGAAATAAGCTTGAACAGCTTTTAAAGCAAGGGAGGCAATCGAAAGAGGATATTAATTCGACGTATAGGATTACGAGGAGGATAGAAGCTGAAGAGCTTTCTTTGGATGCTGCGGAGCTGGTTATAACGAGTACTAAACAGGAGATTGAAGAACAATGGGGATTGTATGATGGGTTTGATGTGAAGCTGGAGAAGGTTTTAAGGGCTCGTGGCAGGCGTGGGGTTAATTGTCATGGTCGGTTTATGCCTAGAATGGCGGTAAGAATGATCTATCAAAGATTTATGATGGTTAAATGAGTAATTGCTTAATTTGCTTTTGTTACTGTGGGAAGTTGAGACATGAGAAAAGTTTCTTTATTTAAAACGAACTTCTACAGTTAATGAATCTTTTATTTTATGTCGTTTGTTAGTTGATCCTCGCACAAAATGTTGCCTCTTTCTCGAGTGACTCCTAGGGAGTTCCCAGTATAATCACAACAATTCTTGTATGTTGGACTCAACGTGGTCCCACCACATTTATGGTTGTGATTGTCCTGGGACTCTGAGTTCCATGATTTCCTCAGAATATCTCCTATTTCTCTTAAAATGAGAATTCTTGGGGGGATGCTTCATGCACTTTTGGCAATGTTTTGTTTGGCTGCATCATGTCTTTTGTTCGATCCTTGGTTGCATTTTGAAATGAGAGTTTTTTCGGGAGAAGCTGCATGCACTTTTGGCCATGTTTCATTTGGCTCATTATGTCTTTTGTTCGATCCTTAGTTGCATTTTGAAATTATTGCTTTGACTTTCTTACAAACCACTCATTTCTTACAAACTGAAATTGTTGTTTTGACTTTCTTACAAACCACTCATTTTTTACAAACACAGAAACTTGATTTTTTTGCATAATAGAAACAATATGTGATGGCACACTCTAAGGTAAATTTTTCCGAATTCAAAAATCAATTAATCTAACTTTCAAATTTGATATCATAAAAAATATTGTGCAGGTTATTCCTCCTGGGATGGACTTCAGCAATGTTGTAGTTCAAGAAGATGCTGCTGATGGGGACAGTGACCTTGCTGCACTAACCAATAACGAGGGGTCCCCCAAAGCTGTCCCTACTATATGGTCTGAAGTAAGTACCATAGCAGCATACTTTCTGGTTTGCCATCAAAATTACATATTATATAACAATTGTTACAATGTTTCTTCAGGTGATGCGTTTTTTGACAAATCCACACAAGCCAATGATTCTGGCGTTGTCAAGACCTGATCCGAAAAAGAACATAACAACTCTCGTGAAAGCTTTTGGAGAATGCCGCCCACTACGGGAGCTCGCGAATCTTGTAAGTTAGTATAGTCGGTTATGAATCCGTGGACTTATATGATTCATATATCTAAAAACATTTACGTTTTCTTGCATGCAGACTCTTATAATGGGGAATAGAGATGATATAGATGAGATGTCTGGAGGAAACTCTAATGTGCTTATTACGGTATTGAAGTTAGTTGACAAGTATGACCTTTATGGGCAAGTGGCTTTTCCTAAACATCACAAGCAAAGTGATGTTCCAGAAATATACCGCCTAGCTGGCAAGACAAAGGTTTGTTTAATTAACACTCTGTTCCTATATTAGAATTTCCTAGAATTTATTTTTCTGAGTTACACTTTCTTAAGATGTCGAATGTGGAAACTTGACAGGGGGTTTTCATAAATCCAGCATTTATTGAGCCCTTCGGACTTACCTTGATTGAGGTTTGTTTTAGTAATACTGCTTTACAATGCCTACACTATCTTGATGGATATGATTTTTGAACTCGTTTGAGTCTTGAATTATAGGCTGCTGCTCATGGACTCCCTATGGTGGCAACTAAGAATGGTGGCCCAGTTGATATTCATCGGGTAATAATTGCAGTATTTTTGACCAATGATACCTAATCTCTCGTCATCTTAATCTGTTTCTCCATGCACTCTCAACATACGTTGTTCTCTTTGACCTAAATTTATAGCTTCTAGTTTCCTTCTAGGTTGTCTTCATTTCCTAAAGCAGAGAATATCTTTTCCAAATGCACCCTCTCACTTAAAAGTAATGATGGGACGTTATTAACTGTCAAACAAGTACTTTTTAGGGTGATACCGTGAAACTTCACAAAGCATTCAGTTTTTCATCGCACTAGTAATAAGTAATATTATTCACAAAAGGTGAAGTAAGTTGTCACTAGATATGCATATAGATATGCCTACATAATGAGTAACAATAATTTTTAGTTTGTTAGAATAATGATTGTGGTGGCAAGAGTTCTTTTCAAGTTGTCGTTGTCGCTAATGACAATCAATGACATGTTTAGTGATAACAAATGTGTCACCGATGCTTTTGTCACTAATTGTTATGAATTACGACTTATTATATACTATCACTGTGGCTATCAAACTTTTGAAAATCATTTCTATGACAAAATTAAAATTCCTTTCACATTGTAACTTGACGTTTTATCACTACTGTATTATTTTTTGTAGCGTCTCTCGTCTGAACCTCCATGTTGGGTCAATGTAGATGCATAAATATGGACGGATGGGCTGTGATATAATGATCGGTGTTATAATCACCTTTTGATCATTAACTAAGTAGTTATTGCGATGATTGAATATTTAACATTTTTTCATTTTATTGTATGAAATAAGTTGAAAACTCTGGAATCGCCCTTTAATCGATTAATAAGGCATTCATTTTTATGCTATATAGGCACTTAATAATGGTTTGCTTGTGGATCCTCACGACCAACAAGCAATTGCTGATGCACTTCTCAAGTTAGTATCAGAAAAAAATTTATGGCACGAGTGCAGAAGAAACGGCTTAAAAAATATACATCTTTTTTCATGGCCCGAGCATTGCAGAACATACTTGACTAGGGTTGCAGCGTGTCGGATGAGGCACCCGCAATGGAAAACCGACACCCCAGCAGATGAGCTGGCAGTGGAGGAGTCACTAAACGATTCCCTCAAGGATGTCCTCGACATGTCGTTAAGGTTGTCCGTTGACGGTGAAAAAACATCCTTAAACGAATCATTCGACGGTGAAAACCCCGAGCTGCAAGACCAAGTCAAACGGGTTTTAAGCAGAATGAAGAGGCCTGAACCAGGGGAGCAAGATCTTGATGCCGACAAGAAAATTACTGAAATGCCCAGCAAGTATCCCATGTTGAGGAGACGACGGAAGCTTATTATTGTAGCACTTGATTGCTATGACAGCAAAGGGGAGCCTGAAAAAAAGATGATTCGTGTAATACAAGATATTGTGAAGGCTGTTAAGTCGGACCCACCGAGCGCGAGATTATCGGGATTTGCATTATCGACGGCTATGCCAATGTGGGAGTTGGTTGGTTTTTTGAAGGTGGGGAATATTAAAGTGAATGATTTTGATGCTTTAATTTGTAGTAGTGGGAGTGAAGTGTACTATCCGGGTACCTATACCGAAGAGGACGGAAAGCTTTTTCCTGATCCGGATTATGCGTCACATATAGAGTACCGGTGGGGTTCAGATGGTTTGAAAAGGACAATTTGGAAATTGATGAATACTCCAGAAGATTCTAAAACAGGTCATTCTTCTAGGGCTATTGAAGAAGATGTGAAATCGAGCAATTCCCATTGCTTGTCGTATTTGGTGAAGGATATGAGTAAGGTGCATATAAGTTTGGAATATATTGATTTAATAGATATTGTATTATATTTGGGTCGAAATTAAGTTTGATTATATTACTTTATTTGTAGGCAAAAAAAGTGGATGATATGAGGCAGAAACTTAGGATGAGGGGGCTTCGTTGCCATTTAATGTATTGCAGAAACTCCACAAGAATGCAGGTTGTTCCTCTCCTTGCATCTCGTTCGCAGGCTCTCAGGTAAATTTAACAAGTTATCTATCATTTAGATAAATTGAATTACATAGACTACAATAAAAAATCATATTAATGACAAAATGTAAAGTGACAATGTCAAAATTTTAACCAAATATAAGTAATACATAATAGATATATGTAATGAGTGACAATAAAGTTTACTTTGTTAGTTGTCATAGTTGAAGCAAATAATTTTCTTGTGGTGCCAACGTACTGAAGCAAACTCAGAAAGGAAAGATCATTTCTCGATTCTGCATATTAATTCTAAGAATATATTGGAAAATCTTAAGCCCTGAAACCATGTTATGTTTTCCAATTCGTGTGTTTTAAGGGGTTCATCTATGATATTCCATGTCCTACTATAGCCATTGAATTTTTTTACACAATTTGCTAGTTTGTACTGGCAATTTCAATTCGATACAAAGTTCCAGATAAGACTCGAAAAAGTTATATTTGAGTAATTTACAATATTGCCCTGAACAGTAATGGTTGTGGATTGAAAAAAGTGTCTTACAATAAGTTGGTCTTAGTAAGTTGTGGATTCTGATACGTAATCGGTCTCTTTTACGATTCCATGAAATAGGTATCTATTTGTGCGGTGGCGACTGAACGTGGCGAATATGTATGTAATTCTGGGAGAAACTGGAGACACTGATTATGAGGAACTGATTTCGGGTACACACAAGACTGTCATCATGAAAGGTGTTGTGGAGAAAGGTTCGGAGGAGCTTTTGAGAACAACTGGAAGTTACTTAAGAGACGATATAGTCCCGGGAGACAGCCCACTGATTGCCTACATTAATGGAGGAGCAACAGCAGAAGAGATAGCTAACACATTAAGGCAGGTCTCTAAAGCAGGAATGTAAGCAGTTGTATCTCTTCATATTCTATTAGAATGCAAATATACATACTATGGCATTCTTTTCTTTTTGTTTCCTTTTTTGGCTTCTTCTTATTTATATGAAGAATGGAATAAATTTTGTATCGGGCACATTTGAAGTTGTACGAGTTTCCAAAGATATAATGAGGATTCTCATGATTCTGAATGGCAGTCTTATATCGTTGTGATCTCGTCAAGTGTCAACTATCATTGCAAAAAAAAAAAAAAAAGGAACAAAAAAAAAAAAAAAGAACAAAAAAGAATATAACAAAAGAAGTTGATTTGAAGCTGGGGTAAATTGTTATTTTAAACCCATAAATGTGTCCTTGTACACTTTTGGTGCCATGTTTTACCAAAATCTTATATTACATCCCGTAAATCGTTAAAATTTTCACATTTGATCCCACAACCAATTTTTGTTAAAAAAAAAAAAAACCCTAATAGTTCCGTTAGTCTGCATAAAGAAAATGAAATTAGAACAATTTAGAAAATAAATGAGAGAGTTTTTGGAGGGTTTTATAAATGTGAACATTTTCATATTTAAATTTTTTAATAAATTTGAATTTTTTTCCAATTTTTTTTTTTTGCCTCTGACTAACGGAAACTTTATTCATTTGACATAATTTGATCATTGGACCAAATGTGAGAATTTTGACCATTTATGATATGCGATATGAAATTATTGTAATTTGTGGGGATCAAAAGTGTATAGAAATACATTTATGGGATGAAATATTCAATTTATCCAATCTTTATAAATACAACAAATATCAATTTTTTTTGTCAAACAAGAAAAGTTGGTTTGGAAAAGTAAGTTAGTCCTTGAGAAATATAAGGAATCGCCGTGAAGATAATTTCATGTAAAAATCTTTGTAATTTCTTAATAAATATTTCCAAATAGACTTCCTAGGAACGAAAAGATGAGATGACCAACTGTGGAACTCCTTGAGTCAGGATGGAGCTAGAAATTTGGGTTCGGGGCAGTGGCGGATCTAGAAATTGGGTTAGTGGGGGCACCAGGGACGGAGCCAAGAATTTTACCCAGGGGGGTGAGATTGTTGTGATATAGTTATACAATTTATTTTTTGCCAAATAGACGAAGGATTTAAGGCTGCGGTACGGTACGCTATATTTATGGGGGAAAATATAATAAGGAACTAGATTCAATTACAATTTTTGATATACTTTATACTCTTATGCCTTTTTCGTTATATCCAGGATTTTGGGTTTCTTTTTTTGGGGGGTGGGGGGGGGGGACTTTAAAAATTTGAGTGGGGACATTAATGTAATTTATAAATTAAAATTAAAAAATATGTATATATTAAAAAAGAAAAAAAATTTGAGCCCCCTTGGGCTAATGTAGATCCGCCCCTGGTTCGAGGGGCAGACATAGAGAAAATTCGGGCAAAGCTTAAGTTTTTAAACTTTGGAGGCGAAATTTCAATTATGAAAAATTTATAGGGTGAAAAAATAATTTTCTCAAAGGTGAAGGGGGTGAGTATCCCCATCAGCCCCCGATTTCGTCTCTGTCTTGAGTCAACTGTGGTTCTAATAGAATTGACTTCAAATGTCATTGAGATATAACGAATTGAAATTTCTTTTACTTGAGCTAATGGATTCAGTGTACATGAGTAGCTGATGATTCCTCTCTTTCAATCTTGATCAATTGATTTTCAAGCATTCACACAAAGAGAAAATTACACGCCGACCGCTCACTTATTGAGTAATTATTAGAACCCCTCTCATTTTTTGAAAATTATATAAAATCTTCATCATATTAAGGGAGCGCCATGTGTATTCAAAAATTCTTACCCCTCATTTATTGTGTAATTATCAAAAACCCCTCTCACATTTTGTATATTATATAAAATTTTCCTCATGTTAAGGGAATGTAAATTTGGATGACTCTGACCAGATACAATTGATGATTCCAGCGTTTCTTTGTAGCTTTAGGAAAGCTGAGCATGAGAGTCTGACCAAAGGCCTTCGAGTACTAAACAACTCTTCATGAGAATAAAATTTCCTCTACATATGTTGGTGAAAATGCACAACACTTGTTTTGAGTCGAGGCACGGTTTTAGGATACTGGCTCTCCTTAACACAATATTGACCCGCTTGTGATGGTGATGGAATATGTCAATTTTTGTCCCAAGATAATGCGACTCGAGACGAGAATAGTACCATTATAAATTCTTGAATCTATTGAACAAAGGACTTGTTTGAACTCACGGTTTTCAAATAACTATGCAAGGATACTTTTGTGTTCACTAATTAGAACTCAAAAGTAGAAGAGAGAAGAGAAATGATTTAAGGGATGAAAAATTTGGATTATGGAGGGGGCTATTTATAGAAGTCAGAAAATTGTGAGCTAGCAAATACAACTATTCACTTTAGCCCCTAAAGGTGCCTTTTTGGTCAAAACAACACTTTTTTGGACAAAAAAAGCACCATTTTGGTAGAAAGGTGCATGCAGTCCATGTGCATTGCTACACATGCGATCGTGGCCATCGATCGCACGGCTACGGTGCACAGATTACATCCGATCGTGATAAGGCATCATCCAACGATTCAATTATTTTCTGGAAGGAAAAAAAATTAAATAATTGAGTTAAATGTATTTTGTCCAAAACGATTATTTCGAGCGGGCAAAGCCCAAGAACCGAACCAACCCACACCCACAACCACAACCCACGACCCAGACCGGTCCAGGAGGGCGAGCAGCGCACGTGTGCGATTGTGGTAAACCAAGACAAGCCTAGGTCCTCACCCTTCCACAAAATTGTGGTGTCCTAAGGGCCCAAACTATTATGTCAATCCTAGACATTATGAGACCAACAAGTTTTGGATGATTTATCTATGTGGGATAAGCCTCCTTAGGCTTTCCACAACTCCACCATAATCTAAATGTTTTATGTTAGTTTAAGTGACTAATTTTGGACATTGATTTCTCATTCATTGGAACTCGGATTTGAGTGATTCAAAATGCTAAATTCATATAATTCAAATGACATTTAAGCCCATAATATTCAACATCAAAGCTAAGTAAACTCAACTTTACCTAACAATCCCCCACATGAATGAAATTAATGCAAATGTAGACATGCAGACACTACGAGAGTTTAGGCGAGACACTATTGCATCAAAATAGGTAGCTTATGGCTTTGAAACTTTCTTAGTGAAATACCATCGGATTTACTTGCTCCCTAATGAACGTAATGTCTTGAATTGATCAGCGTTTTGTGAAAACCAACACAACGATACTTACACAATAGCCTCTCTACAAGGTTTGTTCTCGGTTGGGTCCGTTTTGGCCATGGAACACCACTTGAATTCATAAGTGTTTCTATTTGAAGTGGCCTACACTTCACACTTATATAGGTGACCTATAAAGAGTATCTTACCAAACCCCACTTTATTATATCTCTCACTTAGACAATATAGAAATCACTAAAAGTTACAACACAGCCTTTTTGATACCCTCTGTAGGTTGCACTTGTTTATCCTAGGAAAGGGCAAGAGTGTAAAATTCCCCAAGTGCATTATTGAACTTTCATAGCTTCATTGTTCCATTGAACTAAGATCTTGGGATCTCTAGTCAACAAGGTTGGGTTCCACTATGCCCATTCTTAACGTGTAGTCTTTAAGCCCATTCTTCTAGATATACAAATAACTTGATTTCTTGGCAAACTTTTTGTCAATGGATCCTCTATATTCTCCTTTGATTTGATATAGTCAATGGAGATAATGTCACTAGAGACCAACTGCTTAATGGTGTTATGTCTCCAATGAATATGTCGATACTTACCATTATTACATAATATTTTGTGCCCTTCCAATAGCTGACTGACTATCATAGTGTATTGGAATAGGTGGCACCGACTTAATCCACTAAGGAATGTCCTCTAAGAATTTGCAAATCCACTCGGCTTCTTCTCTAGCTTTATCCAAAGCAATCAACCCAGTATTTATTGTGGATCGAGCTATACATGTTTGTTTAGAGGACTTCCATGACAAGGCTCCACCACCTATGGTAAATACATAACCACTAGTGGACTTAGAGTCGTTTGAGTCAGATATCCAATTAGCATCGGTGTATCCTTCTAATACAGCGGGATATCTTGTATAATGTAAGCCGTAGTTCATATAATATCTCAAATAATTAAGTATTCTAGTCAATGCCTTCCAATGGTCATGACTAGGATTACTTGTATATGTATTCAATTTGTTTACAAAGTAGGCTATATCAGGATGAGTGCTATCATACACTTTGAATTTTCTCAATACAGTCTCGATGTAATGAGAATGTGATAGTACAAGTCCTTCAGATGTCCTAGAGATTTTAATCCATAATATGACATCAGTTGTTCCCATATCCTTCATGTCAAAATTTTCCTTTAACATTGCTTTAGTATTACGATAATATCATGATTGCTTCCCATAATCAACATGTCGTCAACATATAGACAAACAAGGACATATGCGTTAGGTGTGCTCTTTATATTGTGCTCTTTATATAAACACATTTGTCATACTCATTGATTCTAAATCCATTTGACAGCATTGTTTTGTCAAATTTTTCATGCCATTGTTTTGGCGCTTGTTATGTTGAGAATCCTGGTATCATGCGCAGTGGAATTTAAAACATATCCGCGTCCTAAAGCTAAGATCAATTTGTATCTTTTCGTTGCTTTTTACAAAAAGATGAATACGAAGAACGCGATAAATTGCTTACCTCTTGTAGCGTATTGAAATAATCCTCACACTTCACGAACGGTCCAATTGTCCTGTCTCTAGATCATCACGCGAGGAATTGACTTTTGGAAATCTTCATCTCTATCTCCATAGGCGGCTAGGCTGAGATGAGAAAAGCTATTTCTGTCTTGTATTTTGGTGGAGGATTTCACGTAAAGTGAATTGTTATGTTCTCTGCCTTGTGTTGGAGGATTAAATAAATCTTCTAACTTAAGCCCACCAGTAGATGCCTATAAGGCCTGTTGGAAGCCCTATGTGGGCTAAATTGACCCAGTCAATTTAATCCACTTAATTTAATCATATCATATTTAATCCAATTAAATAAGTATAGATTAAATTAATATTCTAATTTAAATATTTAATTAACCCAATTAATTAACTATTCAAACTAATTAATTTAATTTACCATTGTTTAATCCAATTAGACAACCAATTAAATTAGTTCGTCCAATTAATTAATTCGTTCTACCAAAGGACAAATTACCAAAATACCTTCCAAATACAAAACTAGGATTTCCGGTCTATTCCTTTATAGCGCGACTCTCTAGGTTCATCTCGATTGGCAATGGGAGGATACCAAAGGATGTGGGTGACACCTAGCCATCACCGTGGCCCCATATCATAACCCAACCGAGTACCAAATGACTATGTCATTATGAACCTCTAGATTATGAACACTATATGAGTATAGGCCCCTCACTAACATATCCCGATCGAGTGAGAGTAATGGAATATGTCAAACTCACAAGACTCGATGATATGCTAAGAATCACAGTAACATGAGATTACGAAACTACCCTCCGTGTCAAACACGAGTTAGTTCATGAGCTCTGGCCAGAGAATTTAATCTCATTTACCCATGATTGCATAGGATACTTCTCGTTTACTTTCGAGACAGTGAATTCCTTCTTGCTAATCAGTTAAGACTGCTACTTGTCCATCAAGTCGTATGATATATGCTATTTTTTACACACGATTCACCCTGTTTATCAATTTGATTTTGATTGTTTCGTTGATAATTTGATCACATATGATGCTTTGAACCCCGTTTTCTTTGCCTTGTTAGATTAGGTTAACAGTCGGGGCACAGAGCGAGAAACGAAGGCACAACGAAGCACTTTTGGAGAAAAATAGGGCAACGCCGCGACGTTCAACCACAAACGCCGCGGTGATGAGCTGCAGAAGTGAACGCCATGGCGTTCAACCACCAACGCCGCGGCGGAAATGGTCTATAAATAGACCATTTAGGTTAAAACACAGGGGATACACTTGAGAGCTGCCAAACAAGAAAAATAGAAGAGAAACACCTTGGAGAGAAGATAGAAGGCCACAACGTCTTTTTGAAAGCCCGGATTCGCAAGACGACGGAGATTTCATCGAGGGATCCACTTCATCACGGTTATTTGGGAGTTGTTATATCTTTATTTCATAAACTTTTCCAACTCTTTACAATGACTTGTATGATTCAAATCCTTATTTGTGACATGAACATGAGCTAAACGCATTTGATTAAGGCCGTGGCTAGGCCGTTTTTGTTATTTTGATTGTTGTTGTTTTGGTATTTATTGGATTAATGTTGGTTTTGGCTATGTATTCAATAGTTGAGCTCAATGATTTGCTTGTTTGATCACCAAGTGTTCAATAAAATGCCTAGGTTAGAGATCGAGAGATAATAACCTAGGGAAGATATAAACATTGAATACCCTATAGTTAAACCGACTAGAGATAGACTCGGTTTCTTTAGGTGGCTTTCCATTCACATGGGGAATTCTTAGACCTTAAATGCATCTTTGTTAAGCCGGATTTTCATATAGAGATATATAGGAAATCGTTAACTAAGGTAGGGTTGCTATGCCAAGAGATTGGGTAGTACGTATGTTAGGGAATTTCGCCTTGGCTAAATCCATCTAATAATCCAATAGAACCTTAATCACAATCGAAATACATAAATGGTTGAACCATGTGCCTTAATCGCTTCTCTTCTATCGTTTCTTCCACTTATTTCGTTATAACTTATTTTAGTGCTTAACTTAGTTAAATTAGTTTAAATCAAACCTTTTATCGACTGATCTAACTTAGAATTGGGTAATACAGTAGTCTTGGTACTTAGATTATAGTTGTCCCTGCGGATACGATAACCCCGTACTTGAACATCCACTTTACTACTTACACGATCTAGTTCTCTTGCTAGGATTTTGTTGTGTCAAGTTTTTGGCGCCGTTGCCGGGGACAAATGTTTTTATCTAATATTGAGATTCTCTTATTCTTTATGAGCTTAGATCATTTTTTTTCCTACTAATTGTTTTGTCTTTTTTTGTGCAAGGTTGATCTTGTCTAGTGCATGACCCGCACTAATCGGATTGGACTAGAGGAGTTGGACCCTGAAATTGAACGAACATTTACTAGAGGGGTAAGACTACAAAGAGAGGCTCAACAACATCAAGATACAATGGATCCGAATCCTCCTATTCACATAGATCCCGCCATCTTAGAAGAAGCAGTTCGTAGGGAGCTTGCGAATCTTCGCATCCCTCTAAACCAACCAGAGGCTCCTCCACAACGCCCTTTGAGGGATTATATGATGCCAAACATTCAAGGAGTTGCCGGGCCAATTGTTCTACCACCGGTAGAGGCTAACACCTTTCAAATCCTGTCGGGGTATATCCAGATGATAGGGAACCAGGTTCAATTCTCCGGTTTACTCCATGATGATCCTCACGCTCACATAGCAACGTTCTTGGAGACTATCCATACCTTCAAGAATTACGGAGTGACTAATGACGCAATACGGTTAAGGTTATTCCCATTCTCCCTTAGAGACAAAGCTAAACAATGGTTCAACTCTTTGTCGACCAACTCTATTCATACTTGGGATCAAATTGTGGATAAATTTTTGTCCAAGTTTTTTCCACCCGGCAAGACAGCAGCCATGAAAAATGAAATCACTAGCTTCTATCAATTTGAGGGGGAATCACTTTATGAGGCATGGGAGTGTTTTAAGGAACTTCTGAGAAAATGCCCACACCACGGGTTAGCCGTGCCGACACTTGTGCAAACCTTCTACTTAGGATTGGGTCCTAATCTCTGAACGAATTTGGATGCTGCAGCAGGCAGAACTATCATGAACAAGTCACCCGATGAAGGTTGGGCGTTAATTGAGCTGATGGCCGAAAACAACTATCAATGGCCAACTAAACGAATCACATTGCCTAAGAAGCCAGCCGAAGTGTGTGAAATTGGAGACAATTCAGGTGTCGCTGTTCAATTGGAAGCCTTAAACAAAAGGTTAGACGCTTTCAGACTCATGCAGGGTACAGTGAATCAAGTCAAAGCCACTTGTGAAAATTGTGGAGGTGATCATATAAACCTTGAGTGCCTGAAACTTAACACGGTTGAAAGTGCAAACTTCATAGGAAACTCAAGTCGTCCACAGAACAATCCATATTCGAACTCTTTCAATCAGGGATCCAGGAATCATCCAAATTTCTCATGGAACCAAAATACGAATATGGCGAGACCACCACCACCCGATTTTCAGCAAAGCCAAGGAGGTTTCCAACAACCTCCATTACAATGGACAGGAGGGTTCCAACAACCTCATTTACAAAGGACAGGAGGGTTCCAACAACCACAACAAACCGAGAAAAAGAACAATATGGAAGATGTGTTGCAAAAGTTCATGGCAGAAACGACAGGCAGCTCTCAAGTGTATCCCCTGTGTTTTAACCTAAATGGTCTATTTATAGACCATTTCTGCCCCCTCGAACGCCGCGGCGTTGGTGGTTGAACGCCGCGGCATTCGCATTCTGCCTCACCATCGCCGCGGTGTTGGATCCGTACTTTAAGGTTGACCCCACCAACGGGTAAATTTGATCTAACTACTCTAATGACAGATTTGACGTCACAAGCACATCTTCAATGTGATTACTCAGGTCTAAGACTCACACATACTATCATAATCAGCAATCTAATCATTGACAGTTAATGAGTAAAAACCCATGTGATTGGATTACTACGAGCCGTGTTTGAATACATTAATCCCATCAATGTATCTATGACACAAACTCTCACTATCCCATAGTGTTCGACTAGCACTCCATGCCAGAGCATGTGTTATACAAGTCCACATGAATCTCAATGCCCAATTGAGATTCTCCGACTTGCGAACTATTTAAGTGATCAAGTACCAAACTTTCCAGTGCCTATCTCCTTAACTACTATAAGGAGTGGAAGGTATGCCTTAATTCACATGGACTTATTATTCATTCAAGTCTTATAGATGCCATTAAAACTAATACGAACAATATATAACTATTAATTAAGGGCTGTACAATTTAAACTAGTGCCTCATATTGTAATCTCCTTGTTGGCATCGAGTGCACTTTCCCAACAGTCTCCCACTTGTACTCTATGCCAATTGCTATGATATATAATACTCATCTTCTAAAGATGTCGCTCTAGCACCGCCTGTGATAGTGGCTTAGTGAGTGAGTCAGCCTTATTATCGGCTGAGGTTCATTTTCTACAAGTCTACATTGCCTTTTCCAATGATCTCTCAAAAGATGTTGTATCTCTCAGCGTGTCTGGATTTGTGAGACCTTGGTTCCCTAGTTTGCGCTTTAGCTTCATTTGATCACAGAAAAGTGATAAATGCAAACTCCACGCTAGGGACCAATAGAAGTTCTACCACAAACTTCAGATCCATACAAAATCCCTTGACCACCTCTAAGGCTCCAAGGGAATTTTATATTCATTCTCAGTAGTGGAGTAATTTACTTGGAAATCTTCCAGGTAACTACTTCACAAGTGAGGGTGAATACAAACCCAAAGTGGAATTCTTTGTCAGACTTAAAATCCGAGTAAGTGTAAATTTCCACTATCAGTTTTCCATGGGTATAGACGAAGAATATATCATAAGTCTACCCATTGCTCTTCCTCACTAGGCAAGAGCCCTTTTTCAGATCTTCTATCCTAACTTCTTTAGGATTTATTCTAAACAAAGGGCTTGGAAGGGCCCTATCATCCTATTTGTCTTATCTCCATAGACGCAAATTCTAAGGATGAAAGTGGTTACTCCCAAGTATTTTATGGAGTGTATGCTCGAGATTTATGTTTTGATTCAACTCAATGAGCTCATATCATTTCCCATTTGTAGAGCAACCTCTACATATACTACTAGAAATGATATCTAGCTCCCACTAGCCTTATTGCACACAGATGGTTCTTCTTCATTTTTGATGATATCATAATTCTCAATTATGTCATCAAAGTGAAAATCCAACTATGAGAAGTCCGCTCAAATCCATAAGTGGATTTATACAGCTTGTAGACCTCATGAGAATCGACCTCAAATGTGAAACTCTTGGGCTGTTCCTTATGGATGTCCTCTTCAAGGAAGCCATTCATGAACGAGTCTTCACATCCATGCGCCAGATTTTCATAGTCTTGGTGTATTACTATTGAAAGTAAGATTCTAGTGTATTTGATTATAGTTGTGGCAAAGGGGCTTTCTCATGGTCAATGTCCTTCCTTTGACTACACCCTCTCGCCATCAGCCTGGCCTTGCCATTCGTATCAATCTTTCTCTTCTAGATGTATTCACCTCCGACGGGTACAATACTCTCGGGAAGATCTACTAGAGTCTTGGATTGATTCAAAGAACATCTAATCCATCTTCACTTTCATAGCCTTACAACTTCTCGTAGAGTCCATATCCACTATCAATTTGTCATGCGTAGAGGGATTGTATCCTTGGTTCCCCTCTGCCACAACATACAACTTATGCTTTCCTTGTAGCAGACAACAATATCTCTCAGGCGGTTGAGATACTCTACCAGACCAACTCGTTGATGGTTGTGTTATAATGGGCTTGGTTTGGGTTTCTTGAATAGTATTCTCCTAAGGAGTTTTGTTTTATTCTTATAGAATAATCTTTCTACCAATTTGACTTTCTCAAATGAACTTATCTTCAAGAATGATGGCTTTTAAGGCCACAATGATCCTCCGATCATTATGTAGGTAAAAGAGGTCTCCCACTGAATTATTTGAGATAACCAACAAAACGTCCTTTTGAGACTTAGCCTCCATATTCTTTACCTTTGTCTTTTATACGTAGGTTGGGTAACCACGTACCTTTACGTACTTAGGACTAGGCTTCCACTTGTGCCATATCTGATATGTTGTTTTAGGAATGAATTTGGAGGGACATCTATTCAAGATTCACCTATGAGCAGCATATGACCTGCTATGAATTGGGCAATTCCATGTAGTTTAGCATAGAATGAGTCATGACCAACAATACATTGTTCTTGCATACTACTGTCCTATTCAATTGTAGAGTCGCTGGAAGTGTCAGCTGTGAAACTAAATTACGTTCTTTTAAGAAAGGATCGAATTAGGCAATCCTATACTTGTCACTGCGATCCAATCGTAGTGCCCTTATATGATATCCATTTTCAACCATAGACATCAGTACGCATCGAAGTTCAAAACTTGAGTGGCCCTTTAATGTTTTCCTTGTGAAGGGAGATTGGTCATATTTTCCATGAGATAAGATTCTTAAGTTTGGATAGGGATCTAATTCCAATGCGCTTTCATTCCATTGTTTCTCCTAACTCATGAATCTTATGCTCTTAAGGCATAACCTAATCTTAGGTGCCAAACAATTTCTGTCATTTTTTTCTAGCATACTACGCTCTTTAGTATACATGTTCACAAAACACTAATTCCAAACTTTTAAATTGTGTTAACAATTTTAGTAAGGATGTATTGTTCCAACATTTATTTCCAAAATAAATGCCAAGTAAGTTGTTACCAAACTTAATGAAGTATCATTTCTTGACCTAGTCAGGAAAGGATAACATTCTTAGTACCATTTGGAAAAACTAATCAATCATCCAACACTATAAAAAATGTCCGGAATATTTTAAAAGAACAAAGTCGGATCTTATGTGGATACCCACGACACAATGTCTGGTTCCACCATAAATGACCTCTCGTTCTTTCAACTTTTCACTTTTTTCTAATTCTTCAATCATGAGCACTAACTCAAGAATGCATTATATAAGAAGCTGAGAAAAACCGGTCATAGAACACTAGTTTTAAAAACACGCAGTTTTATATCCGGTACGCTTCATATAATAGCCCAACTCGTCATCCCATACTTGGACTTGAGTAATGCTTTCCTCAAGCATATAGTTCAATCACTCTAAATTGAGGCCCATCCTTAAGTTTCTAAGTCAGTTGATTTGATGAGGTCATTTTGGACAAAATTCTCAAGCATAACTCACTAAACGGGTTATTAGTCTAAGAGAGATAACCAAAGCAGAGAATAAACAAGAATCTCAATTGGGTGTTTATATACAACACACAAGTAAAACTAGGACTTTAATTTTATTTGGCTCCCACTACTTTTTTCGAAAATTCGCACTTCCACTGCAATTTTCAAAAATCTCGTTGGATAGATTTCGTAGTGAGTGATTGACTTCTTTAACTAGTTTAATAGGTTGCAACCTTTTGTTGCTATGTGGCCTCTTAATCTATATATTAAAGTGATATCCAACACCAACCCATCAAATGGATGATTCAATCCTTTTGTTCATTATCCATCAAATCGCAACCTTTTAACGGTCATATTGATTTATGAATAATTTAAGTTTAACTGACGGACTATCTTTTAGTCTAATAATTGAATTTCACCTTGCAACCATTTGCTGGCATGTGGGGTGAAATTTGTTTCGACCAATGACATTATATGCACTTAGAAAAATCTAAAATATATTTCAATATATAACCCCATTGCTTAGGGACAATATTATATATAAAATATCATTTCAATTTTTTCTAAGCTCAGTGGAGAACAAGATATCTAGTACCCTTTACCAACTTAATATTTTTAAATGTGGGAGAATTTAATTATTTTTATAAAGGTCTCAATTATGCATATTATTTTATAAAGCGCAACAAACATGCATATTAAGCGTAGAAAACATCTAGTATTTCTACCTACATACGCACTTCCATGAACTTTCTAGATTGACCCAAGCCAATGGGCTAATCAACATATGTTTTAAGCATGCTCAAACATAAATATAAAACCTAAGTTCATGGGAGGTGTAATTATCACATAAAATGAGCATATAATATATACAAGCATATATGTGAACAAGAGCATAAAATAAATCTAATTTATTTAATCATCAAATACAATTTGATATTACAAAATTAAATCCCATTCAATTTTGATACTAAGACTAAATCGAATTTAATCGAAGTAAAATTGAATCCATTTAATTTTCATGCGATCGAAAAATCTAAATCACTAATAATTAAATCCAATATATTATCATGAGAATATTAAATCTTATTTAATCAAAGTGAAATTAAATCTAAATTAATTTTTATAGACAGAGTAAACTTAATTTAATCCCAATGAAAATAAACTCAATCTAACTTTCACGGGTAGATTAAATTTTAATTTAATAATTGTGAAACTAAATCCAATTTAATTCCCATGGGCTCACAAAACCAATTACTAAATCCAATTTAATCATTACAAAATTAAATTTTTTTAATTAAGTAGATAATTAAAATTAATTCAATTTTGATAGGTGATTAAATCCAATTTAATCAACTTACAAAATTTAAATCTAATTTAATTAATAACTCAATTAAAACTAATTTAATTTTGATAAGTAAATTAAAACCAATTTAATTTAATATAAATTAAATCTAATTTTATATATTATACATTAAATCTTATTTAATTTAATGTGAAAAGTGTTATATTCCATCCTCATTTTGGTTACCCCACATTTACAGTTACAAACAACAAATTGACCGACTATTGGAAGATACAAGTATGCATAGTCAGTGAAGTGAGAAGGCGTCGACAGGACAGGAGAATCTAAAGAATTTGGTTCATCTCCTACTTATAGAGGCACCCTGATTTGGATGGTGGGGAGATGAAGCAGGTTTAGAGATAGAAGGAACCTCTAGATCTGGAGAAAGGGTGTGGAGGTCAACAAGAGAACCAAATTAAGAAGGCCTTTTTTAGATCCCGAGAGTAGTGAATTGGGAGTTATTTGGGAGAGTGGTCAAGAAGGAAATGGCGAGGATTGAGAAAGAGGTTGCAAAGGAGAAATTCAATAATGGGATTGATGTGCACCAAAAAGTACCCAAGGGTATTATGGTAATTGCTTGTGTCCCCAAGATGGGACGGATCGCTACCCGCGGGCGGATACGTGGAGCACCCTTTGTACAAGTCCAAAAAGTACGAGAGACCCACCAAAGATAATTGGGTCCTAATATCAATCTAAAAGACCATACTCTCAAAGAGGCCAACCCTGATGGGTTGTTAGCTAGTTTAGGCCCATGACCCATAGCCCACTACCAGCTCCTTATAAATACCTTAGAGGAGTTGGGAGAGGCTCATTATTTACTCACCCATTAAAATTCACTGGCTATTGAGAGTAACCCCACAAAAGAACTACGAACTGACTTGATCTCACATACCTTGGGTACGTAGGCAGCTCGAATTAACTGAGTGCAGTCTATAACTTAACCAACCCTTAACCTAGTTTTTCGTGAGTTGGATCGATTCCCTTACTCCACGTGGTTAATCACGTGACAATCACTGTCTGGCGATTTTTACCATCATCAGATTGACGCCGTCTGTGGGAATAGTGTCTCAACCACTGAGTATGCAAACTAGGTCACAAGCTCGTACTACTGGAGAAAGAATGACCAACCAACATCACTCAGCTGCTGCTGATGGAACTCCCAACTCGGTGCCTGAGGATCTAGATGGAGAAGAAAATACTTCCAACAATCAGACTGAGGACCGAGGTTCGGAAGTAGCACCCCCGATCAGAGAGCAAAATGCACCATCTGTCACACCAAAGGTGATCCCACCCCCTGCTTCAAGGGTGTTTGAGATCACCCAAGAGACGTTACTTGCTCTGGTAGAGGATGCCTTAGTGAGAGCAGCGGCAAGGGCTGTTCAGCAATATGCCTGAGCACATCCTTTCCTGGCACCCCAAGGTCCAGCTGCCAGCAGGGGGCGAAACACCCACGAGAGAAGCCGACCGGAGGCTCCCTACCCCCACGAGCAGGGGTTGCAAGATCCGCCTCCACCATCTGTGCGCAGGGGTTCTGAGCCTCGTGAAAAACGTCACCATCACCGAGGGTTGCTAGGCCAATCCCCCCGCCGAGGTCGAGAATCTCTGACCCCCGGCGGGATTGGTTCGAAACGATCCAACTCCCCGGTGAATGGCGCTGTTAGATAATAAGAGAACAGTGTGGCCTCATCCCTTGAGAGGCCACCAAGAGGCAGAGATAGAAGGCCAACGCCTCCCTAGTCTCCACGCCGAGGTCACATCTCCGTGATCCCCAAGGAGGCCTTGCCAAGGCGTGAAGGTCAAAGAAGGCGCTAACCTCGCCATGATAGAATCCCAGAAGACTACGAGAGGTATGAAGACATGCAATTGGTGCCCTTAGCAGTGGCTCCATCGAAGAGAAGCCCGTTCTGTTCAGCAATATTAGTTGAGTCCTTGCCCCCAGGGCTTAAGATTCCACACTTGAGTGAGTATGAGGGAGACGAAGACTCTCAAGAACATGTTGACAAGTTCAATGCAAAGGCAGACATGTACGATATCAGCGACGCCGCATACTGTAAGATCTTCCGAACCACCCTTTCGGGGAAGGCACTGAGTTGGTTCAATAGGCTACCAACTGGCACTATCACCAACTTCGATCAGCTGACCAGGCGCTTCCTCAAACATTTCTCCATGAACAAGAAATACCCCAAGACATCATCTTTCTTGTTCATGGTGGTTCAAAAGGACGGAGAATCCTTGAGGGATTATGTGAGGCATTTCTCCAACGCGGTGTCAAAGGTGCCACATGTGAATCATGAGTTATTGTCAAGCATTATGCAAAAGACCTTACGAGACGGTAGGTTTAAGGAGTTGACCGCAGGGAAGCCCCCGACAACTATGGAGGAGTTGCTGGCTAGAGCTAAAAAGTACATAAGGATTGAAGAGACCATCAGATGACTAAAGAATGAGAGTGTAGGTAACAAAAGAAAAGTCAGAGATGAAGACAAGGTGTCGGAGGCCAAAGAGAGAAAGCCTATACCCCCGTCGGGGTTTGCAAAGTACATTCCACTCACCTTTTCGAGGGAGTAAGTCTTGGCAATAGCGGAGCAGCAACGCATAGTCTCCTGGCCAAAGAAGATGAGAGATAGTCCCAGCCGCCTCGAGTCCAAGAAATATTGTAGGTTCCATCGTGACAAAGGTCACACGACGGAAGAATGCCACCACCTTCAAGTGGACATTGAAAAGTTGATCAAACGAGGCTACCTACAAGAGGTGATTGCCCCATCAGAGGTAACAGTTCAGACACCCCAAAGACCCAGGGGTAGAGATGGAGGTAAGAGAAACCCCCCGACAGTGGACATAGACATGGACAATTGCCCGGTAAATGGAATTATAGGTGTGATTTTGGGTGGCCTGGCTGGAGGCGATTCGGTTAACTCGAGGAAAGCCTCAGTAAGAGGAACTACTGGGCTGCATGCATTAAGTTTCCCTAGTGGAGGACAAGTCAATCAAATAGGATCTAATAGTCCCACTATAGAGTTTGGCCAGCAAGATATGGAGGATGGGATCCCCTTAAAAAAATGATGCTTTGGTGATATCCGCCACCATCTCAAACTTCTGGGTGAAAAAGGTATTAGTTGATAGTAGGAGTTCGACAGACATAATATTCCACAATGCGTTTACTCAGTTAGGGGTAGACAATGCCCAGCTTCGGACAGTCAACACTCCCCTTACGGGATTCACGGTGAGACTGTGGAAGCCCTAGGAGAAGTATCTCTCCCCATTTCTCTTGGCGTCTACCCCACACGCTCCATGAAAATGGTTACGTTCTTAGTGGTCAAAGCCCCTTCCACCTACAACGTTATCTTGGGGAGGCCGAGCTTGAACTTATTCCAGGTCGTTATCTCAACCTTCCACATGAAGATTAAGTTCCCCACCCCCAAGGGAGTAGGAGAAGCAACTGGAGATGTCCAGGTGGCAAGACAATGCTATGTGAATGCACTGCAGAAACCCAAAAGAAAGTAAAGAGACAAGGACCTTGAGGATAAAGGGAAGCAAGTGGAGATCAACTTAATCTCGGTGGTGGAAGAAGGCTGAGGGGGTAAAGCCGAGAGAGCCCGGTGGTCGCTCTCAGGCTCCCCTTTGCTGGCTTAAATCTCATGGAAAGTATGAAGAGCTTGGGGAATCACTCCCCCGACTCAGCGACGTCAGAGGGTCGAGCCCCTGGTGGCTTCTGAAGGTAAACCATCAATCACCACCTATTCCATATCAAACTTTAAGACAATACCATGTTGGCCATGAGTCAAGTGTTTATTTTATATTTTGAGGTGCCTAAGTGCACCCACAGACGTTGTTTTGAGGTGCCTACGTGCCCCCCTTATTTCTTTTATTTCATGCACGAATGACTGAATAATTTATCTGAGTGCTTATTAGCACCCTTCTACTTTGCGTATGTTAAATGTTATCTTCAAATCATGGTCGAATAGCAAACCGAGAGTTAGTGGCTCCAATTGAGGCCGTTACAAGGTCTCAATACTTAGTTTATTTCTCCTATTCTTTGAGTTACCATGATAATAGTAAGTGACACTCGATAAATTTAGGCCACTGGCCAAACATATACTTAGGTGCTTGTGCCACTATTGTTATGCTATTAGATTATCCAATAACTATAAATGAGTAACCGCTCTACCTGCGTAAGGGAAGGAACAAAAACTTTAATATGACTTCGGGGAGCTAGACTTCGGGGAGCTACCAAGCTCCCACTGGAGGCCTCATAAACATCACACGCGACCTCATTTGAGTTCAACATGGGTGACATCGCTAAAATCCCCCAAGCCATATATGACTCGCCAGAGGATGGGCGAGCCCATAATCCCTCCATAGTACCGAGAGAGGTTGAGGACATACAAACGGTCTCCCCACTCCCACTAGGACTATGGATTGAGATCATGCCCCATAGTCCCTCCATAAGACTGAGAGAGGTTGAGGACCTACAAAAGATCCCCCCACTCGCATTAAGGCTATGGATAGAGATATGCTCCATAATCCCTCCGATAATACCGAGAGAGGTAAAGGACCTACAAAAGGTCCCCCTACTCCCACTAAGGTTCCAGATTGAGATTGTGAACAAACTAAGAGGCCACCAAACCCATAATAAGTGGCGACTGTCGGTATCATGAACCATGTTGCCCATTCAATTACTAAAACCTCACTGCTCCTAGCATTGTTAGCAAACACCAAGGAGATAGTGAAAAAAGGGTAAGTAAATAAAGAATCAACTTTACTTCATGCTGACAATGTGTGAAATTAATAGCCGACTAAGCCAAATACTCGAGGCACCACATGCCAACTATCTTGCTATTACTTACACACCTACTCCCCAAGGAGTGGTGGCATAGGAAGTGAGTATTAACAAGAAAATAACAACTGCAGATTGATAGCCACCAATGGAAAAGCTGACCAGTCCACAGCCGGATACTAAGTAGCCGCATGAATAACTATCCATTCCCCCACCCTTGACATGGGGGTAGACAAAGACCAAATATCAAAAATAACAAAAACTTTCTAACTCCCTTACAAAATGGTCACTTACTCCTAAATTTGACTAAGCAATTAAGGAGTAGGGGTCATATGGGGAGAAGAGATAGCCAAGTAACAGTGAAAAAATCACCAGCGGTAAGATAACTACAAGTACCAAAGATCAGCGGATCCAAAGGCGAAACCCATGATAAGAGAAAAAAAGAGAAAATAATCCGCAAGAGGCAACATACCAAGAGGAAAAATATCCATCAAGTATCACACGGCTAAAACAACGTTAACCCATCCATGGGCGAATACAAATAAGTGTTACAACTGTTAAAACAAAATATAGCATAAAGATAGTATAAGAAAATAAAACCCGACAGGCGATAACATAAAAGAGCCTAATGGCCGAGAAAGCTACTAAGACCTCAACTAGCAGCACTGCCTCTAGTATCGATCTCCACATCACTGGTGTCGGGAACATTCTCGTACAACTAAGTAAAATTGTCATCAGGGTATCGACCACTGTCACGAAGAGTCCTACGACACTTGCGCACCGTCTTGGTCATAAAACTTGTAGCAACCTTATAAGCACGCTAGTTGCACTCCTCAATGTAGGCGGCACTCTTGCGAAATTTCTGTACTACCGATTTCTTGGCGTCACTGAAGGCTTTTTTCCCTGCATATGAGCCAATGAAGCAGCTACCATCAGACTTCTCCGCTTCAAGCTTTTTTTGAGCCTCCTTATGTTTTCACTTCCATTTGTCATCGGAGTTCTTAGACCCCAGAACCATGATAGCAGCTGATGGTTTCGGTGGAGGCTCTCCTGATGCTCCTTCTCCACCTCCTCGCACTTGTGGCGAAGACAGTTGGATAATTGAACAGCCTGACAAAAAGGAAAGAGTGGAAAGAAAATCTCAGAGGCATGAATATGTAACCTTAGAATAATGATAGAAACACTTGTAAATTCCTACCCGACCAGCACCGATGCAAATCTCCTGATCAAGACGCTCGATCGGTAGGGATGACACGCGGGTAACGTCGTAGTCAGTCACGACCATCCTCATCATCGACCAAGGTATCACGGGATCAGTCGTGTCCCAGAAGAAATTAACACTGGGGTCCAAGGTTGCCCCAGAGTTAAACAAGCCATTGTAAGGACCGGCAGAACTGGAACTCCCCGGAGTGTCACTGCGAGCACGCTTCATTGCGGGGACCGGCAGGGGCAAAGGATAAGAGGGAACTCATCCCCCATAGGGGGCCGCCCCTTTGCCATGGCTGTTCTTCGGAGATGAATGTATAAAGTGCTTAGCATCAGTGTCGCCATCTCCCGTCGCCAATACCTCAGTGCCCCGAAGGCTAGCAGCAGCGCCCAACTTATAGCCCTAAGGACCTTTGGCACCCAAATCCGCCATCAAGGAGTCAAAATCTAAGGTGCATAGCACCTGCTCTAACAAGGCGGGATCTAAAAGGGAAGGAGTTCGGGGCACGCTCGAAGGGGTGAGGGACGATGGACTTGGCTGGTCAGCCCTCTTGCCACGACCATGTGAAACTTTGGAAGTACGGGGGACGGTGGAAGTCACCTTGTCACCCTTGGGTATGGCGCCTTTGGGCAACCTTATGCCTGTACAAAAATGGGGATATCAATTATTAGCATGTGAAAACGCAATGCGCGAGGATTATAACGTAAAGTGCGAAGAAGTAGTGAACACTATATACCAGGAGTATAGAACTGGTTAATATCAAATCTACCATCATACAAGCCCGCCTTGCCAAAGTCAACTCTAAGTTACCTTTATACAAGAGTGGCTTGTTGAGAATCTTGATTCCCGTTCCAATGCAAAGGCATTGATATACCCAAGTAGGTGAGGGAAAAATAGAAAAACTTTAGCTTCCAATCACCCTTGGTTTTAACATTGCCCTCCAAGAACCTAGTGGTCGGAGCAGGGAAAAAATATACATACGGCGTGAAACGACACGCTTTGACTCTAAACAAGGCCCGAAAGGCCTCTAAATTAATGTCAAGACCTAGCTCAGTGAACTGAGAAATAAAACCCTCAAAGAGGGCAAAACACGTTGGGGTCAATTGACTGATGCATATGCCATAGTGGTCGAATATCTCCTTGAAGAGTTTATGATACGGGAAGGTGAGCCCCGAATGAAAATACTCCAGTATAGGGTCACATGCCCCTCTGGAGGATCTAGGATTTGACACCCCGACACGGGCAAGAGCAACTCGAATTCCATTACGAATAGAGCTACAAGCTCGACCTCAGTGATAGTGGAATCACGTGAGTCAAATGCAAAGCCATCTTCAGAGGCCGGGTCCTCTATATCTAGGGGATAATGACTCCCTAGTCCTATGAAAACAAAGGGCTCCGTCAATAACTAGTTCTGAACAGAGGTTATCTAAATATGATAGCACACACACACACAAGAAGTGAACACACCGTAAAAACATATGCGAAAGTCGACCAACGGGATAGACAGGGACCCAAAGCAGGTCACGAGGCCCCCTGCCGCGAGGATAAGCCCCGCGACAGCACCCGTGAGGCATTGCCTGGCGGCCATTAGCCGCGAGGCGACTCCTCGGGGTCATTAAGGACTCCGCCCTATGAAATTCCCCCGGTTGGACTCTGACGGCTTCTAAATGACCTCTATTGAGGCGGGGAGAACATGTATTTTATCAATTAAAATCGGGGAAGAAAAGCGAGCAAGCATCTCAAAGCTATTATCACATATCCACACCAAAGAAGAAAACAATAGAAAATTACATTATTTTTACCTTGGTCACCTTGGCTCTTGCCCATGGTAGAGTGAGGGAAGCTCCTATAGAGATAATTTCTTCAAGGGATAAGAGAGTGTGGAGATGTGAAGAGAAATTGTGGCTAAGTGCCAACTACCCCTCTATACTTATACAAGAGTAGATGAGGAGATTTTATGACTCATTGCTTAGTAGAAGTTAAAATTAGGTGGTGCGATCTAAGCGGTATTACATTCACTCCTGGGTATCCCACCCAGTAAACCCGGGAGTGGGGGGCATTATGATGTGCACTAAAAAGTACCCAAGGGTATTATGGTAATTGCTTGTGTTCCCAAGATGGGTCAGGTCGCTACCCGCGGGCGGATCCGTGGAGGACCCTCTGTACAAGTCCAAAAAGAACGAGAGACCTACCAAAGATAGTTGGGTTCTAATATCAATGTAAGAGACCATACTCTCAAGGAGGCTAACTCTGATGGGTTGTTAGCTAATTTAGGTCCATGGCCTATAGCCTCCTACCAGCTCTTTATAAATACCTTAGAGGAGCTGGGAGAGACTCATTATCTACTCCCCCAATAAAATTCACTGGCTATTGAGAGTAACCCCACAAAAGAACTACGAACTGACTTGATCCCACATACCTTGGGTACGAAGGCAGCTCAAAGTAACCGAGTGCAGTCTATTACTTAACCAACCCGCAACCTAGTTTATAGTGAGTTGGATCGGTTCCCTTACTCCACGTGGTTAATCACGTGACAATCACTGTCTGACGATTTTTACCTGGGATGTATAAGGAGGCATGCATGATTTTCACAAGGCAATGCAATGCAGAAATATTGGATAATTTTCTGACCCTATGCATATAAGCATATTGTCATCCATCACCCTAAGGAATCTTTTTTAAGGCTTTAAATGATTTCTTCCCATTATGCAAATCAGTTCATGTCTCCTTTTGTTTTTCTTACGGTTTGTGTTTCAATGTACTGTGATGTGTTTGAATTGTGAGTACGTTGCTCTATTGTTCTTACTAATAAACCAGCTTTTAATTTCCTTGAAATTTGTGGGGCAACTTGTTATTTTGATTTTTTACTCTGATTTGGAGACTACCCCAACCCCATTCTCTTTTTTTAAGTAAAAAAGAATGAATAGTTAAAAATCAATGTGGGAATTTCACTCATAGAATAAAGAACGGCGAAGCTTGCCACAAAACAAAAGGCATTAGGTGATAGTTAAGGCACATTGTACGTCGGGCTATATTTATGTATAACTCAGGCAAGGGAAAGCTAAGCACATCTTTCATTTGCCCTTAATAAGAGCCTAGAAATCTAGTAGGTAGTCAATCATGTCGGTCTTCATTTAAAGGAATCCCAATCTAATAGTTAGAATAGAATATTAATCTCTTAGTATAATGATGAGTAGTAAAGCTTGATCTAATGAAAACCTGTAATTTCCTTTATTAGGTTCTTATAATTGTGACATCTCTTCTCTATCTACATCACCTTGATCTAAATCAAGCAGGTCGTCTGGGTCTGGTCAGGTAGGATATATGTTAGTGGATTCAGATTCTTTCTGAGCAGGAAGTTCTGAACCGCTACTAGAGCTCTCAACTCGATTATTAAGGGTTGCACGATTTCAATCTGAGTGGGGGTTAGTATCTGTACGATCTATGCTTCAGTTAAAGCCTATTTGTTGGTTTAAAAGTTCATTTAAACTTATACAAATGAGTTCATCATCACGTACATGTGTTTAAAAATTTCGAAACGACTAAAAGGCAGATGCAGACATATTTTAAAGCATAAATAGGTAAACAATATGGAAGGATAAAATGGAGTTTAAGAAGAGGACACAAACATTGAATAATATTAGCAAAAGAAAGGGAAACTTTTATCAATAATAATAATAATAATAATAATAATAGCCATTATAAAACTGTGAATGTTGGGGGATGGTTTACATTTCTTAACTTTTTTGTAGTGACTAAAATATCCCTATTGAATATATGCTAAGAAAAAAAAAAGATTATTAAATAAATTAATTAATTGTATTTATAGTTAATCTAATTTAGCCTTTTGAAAACATAAGCCTTGCTTATTGGTTAATATCATCGGCTTTTCCACTAGGTCCATTATACATAGCCTATATAACTCGAGAACCCCATCACAACCACACAAAAAAAAATGCAAATATATATATATACATTTCCAATTTATTGTGTTCAATTGTTAACATGAGATATAAGTTTCAATGTCCATTTTATGATGTTGTTCATTGTATACAATACTACAATAAATTAAATGAGTCATGTTGTTTATTGTATTTATTCATACATAATTTTACATCTCATTTTCTTAATTAAATATTATTTAATATTTTTTGAAAATGATTGCTATATATATATATATATATATATATTTATACACACACACACATATAGTTTTGTGTATTTCCACCAACTTCTCTTTAGACCAAATAATGTTTTTGGTTTAATGAGAAATATAAAAATTTTAATTCAATTTTAAATAAATTATTCCTTTGACCCAAAAAGAATGTCCCGCTTTAATTGACAAAATAGAAAATAAGGGGTGAAGATCATGATCAGGGGTAGAGAAGGATATTCAAATTCGTCAGTTGCTTTCCTTTCTTCATGTATTTACTCTATTTAATCTATAGTTATTATGAAAGTATGAATGATAGGAGATGATTTTTATTTTTTTTATGGAGATTAAAATAAAATAATCATGTATGAATATTATGTTAGGAAACAAAAACAAGATGAACTAAGTAAATAAATTGATCGGATTTATTATTGATTTATACTAGCCTCTTAAAGACATTAATGTTGTTCATTATATGCACGACTATAAGAAATCATGAGTCATGTTGTTTATTGTATTTACTCATAAGTCATAAGTAACTTTGCATACACAATTTTTAATTGGATATTATTTAATAATACTGTGATAATGATTAATATATATATATATATATATATATATATATATAAGTTTACTTAGTAGTAATTGATTTTATGTATTTCACCGGCACTTTTTTAGAACCAATTTTTTTTTCGATGGTTAGTTAGTATCTTCAACGTTTATTTCTTAAATCACTTTCCTACAAATTTTAGAAGAGTGACAACTCAAAACACATATTTTATGTCCAATTATTTTCTCATGTATGAATGATGTGAATCATTAAATATTTATAAAGTGATATTAAATAGTAGATGACACGGCGAATATAATTTATTTTAACATTTTGATATTAAAAAAAATAACAATGTGACTCATTTGTAGTATTCTTGTATATAATATTTAGTAATCTCATATTAGCTTAATGAAAAGAATTGGTTTTTCTTAATTAAAATTAAATGTTCCAAATAACTTAATGCAATTAAATTCTTTTTAGTAATTCATATATATACATATATATATATATATATATATGAAAAAAAAAAGAAACATGAAGATCTAATTCATGAAAACTTTAGGATTGCGCCATAATTCAAATGCTAAAACAAGATTTCAACAAAAAACTTAATTAATGGGATGATTAAGAAAAGTTACTATTGCGGAAAAATGTGAACTTACAAAATGGTTCAATAAATTACTATTAAACTGCAAATTATAAGAATAAATAATAGGAAGAAAATCAATCAAAAATCTAACAATTATAAGAATGCAAGTAGTTGGTGCAAGGATTAAGCAAAAAGAATTAATGATAACTAAATCATGTTTTCTCTTAACTATTTGAACCGTTTTATTACCTATGATATATAATGGAGGTGAAAATTTTAATTTCGGTCCCATAGGATTTTGCCCATTTCAGATTTAGTCCAATTGGAATTTCAATTGCATTTTTGGTCTCATAAAATTGAAATAATTGCACTTTTGGTCTCATCTGTAAAAAAATGGATGGACAACAACGAGTGTCATACACGCACCATCACAAAATTCATCTAAAATAACGGCGTATGTATGGCACTCGCCTTTTTTTCCATCCATTCTTTGACGGTTGCGACCAAAAGTACAACTTTTTGAGTCCTATATATACCAAAAGTGTAATTGATAAATTTCAGTGGGACTAAATCTGCCATTGGTAAACTCCTACAAAACTAGAAATAAAATTTTCCCAATAACAGAGATTAAAAATCTTTCAAGTGAGATATTATTATTGTAAAAGAACAATATGTATAAGTAATTTAATTGAATTGTGCAATATTTTAATCAAGTTAGAACATACCATATATTATTCTTTGATCCATATTCTTCAGTATAGTTTGATTTCAAGTTGGTTATCAAATTAAATGTTTTTCTAATAATAATCAAACATAAAACAAAAGCTAAGTATTTATGTTATTAAATAAACTAAATTTAAAAATAAAAATTGACGCGGTTCGTTTTTACACCAAGAAAGTCGTGCAAATTCAAACACGACTTTATTTATATGAATATGAGAAATTTAATTTTAGAAGACGAATAATTTCAAAAATAAGTATAGAATTTCGAATAAAAACTAGCAAGAAGAAGACTTAAATTTTCATTTCTTTTATTTTCGACTTTCTCTTGAAGAAGATGAAGAAATACAATCATGTTACATTCTTTTTTCTCAATTGTCCATCTCCTCTTACAAATGATGAATTTTCTCCTATTTATCTACCCACATGGCCGATTTTTCTCCCTTTCTTGTTGAGGGGGGGGGGGGGGGGGGCGGCCACTTCCATATTTTTGGGGAGATGATCATTCAGCTCCCCTCCTTTTAGGGATATTAGGTAACATGAGATATGATTTGATCGTTATCCAATCTTATCCCTTCTTCTAGCTATCCTTCTTGATCCATGCCTTCCACCATTGCTTCCGGCTATCCTCCTTGATCCATGTCTTCCAGTATTCATTTCAGCTATCTTTCGGGTTCTTTAAGACTTTCTCAGCTATCCTTCTTATTTTAGGCTTCCTTTGAGCCCTCTTTCATGAAGCCTCCTCCGAACATTTGGGCCTCCTTCTTATTTTTGGCTCACTGTTTCATCCTTCGTTTGGGCCCATATTTTAATAAAGCCCAAGACCATGTCGTAATAATTTACGGGCATATCACAAGTCCCCCTACTCTTGAGAATTTTGGAATAAAAAGGCTTCAAAAGTCTCAAGAGTAAAATAAGTTGTCGTAATTTCTAAGAGGGTTTGATCCTTTTTGATATACAGACTGCCTCGTTAAAAACCTTACCCAGAAAAACCCAATGGGAAAAAACCATGGCTAAGGGAAAAAGAGTGCAGGGTGTGTCAATTCCTCCTTGTGACCTTGAGGTGGGTTCATGGGCTACCCCATTCCTTTGCTTTCTTCATTTCATATATTATTTTGAGGTTGCTGAGAAACTTTCCACTCAGGAGGCACTCGAGGTACCTTGTTTTGGATACTTTCCTCATTGCGTTAGTGTTTTGAGAAATACATCCTTTGTGAGTTGTTGCGTTTTAGTAATGAATGCTTCTGGGATAGCAATGACAGACAAGTTGCTTAGCCAACGATTGATGATGTTGCTTTAGACGCCATTCTGAGTATTCCTATAGATGGAGAGGCTGGCAACGAGATGGCTAAAGAGCAGGCGGTCTCTGAGCCCTTCTTTGAGACAACTGAGGAACATGCAACTCAGGCATTCTTCGTAGTGATATTTAGCTATTCCTTTCTTCACGTTGTTATCGCAACACGTTTTTAACATTTCCATTTGAACCTTTTACTGTAATGCTTGTTTTTGGGGCATAGATTTCGTATTTACATTCTAAGGATTTTGTTTTAATTATTATCTCATATGTGTCCTTTTATATATGTGCTTATTTAATGTCCATACCACTGTAACATTTGTCCAGCAATTAGACATGGTAAATAAGATATAAATAAAAATGACTACGGAAAATAAATGCTTAAATAAAATACTTATCCATGTATAGGGGAATGCTCTGCCTTCGGTAAGCTTCACAGATTGCTTTAATTGAAGATGTCTTTTTTTTTTTTTTTGCCTGCTGGTGCTTGCCATTTAGGTGCTTGCAATCAATGAGGCTCTTTCAGGTGCTCGAAATAAGCGAGGCTTCTTCATGTACTCGAAATAAATGAGGCATCTTGAGGTGCTCGGGATAGCATAGACATCTTAGAATACTCCAAGTTTTTCTTGAGTGCTCGAAATAAACGAGGCTTTTTATTTAGTGCCTGAATTTTCTCAGGGCTTATTGATACCTGGTTTTTCACAGGGCTTAGTGGTGCCTGATTTTTCATAGGGCTTATTGGTGGTGCCTGGTTTTTCACAGGGCTTATTGTTGCCTGGTTTTTCACAGGGCTTATTGGTGCCTGGTTTTTCACAGGGCTTCTTTCTGGGTGCCTGGTTTTTCACAAGGCTTCTTTCTGGGTGCCTGGTTTTTCACAAGGCTTATTGTTGCCTGGTTTTTCACAGGGCTTATTGGTGCCTGGTTTTTCACAGGGCTTATTGGTGCCTGGTTTTTCACAGGACTTCTTCTTGGTGCCTGGTTTTTCACAGGGCTTATTGTTGCCTGGTTTTTCACAGGGCTTATTGGTGCCTGGTTTTTCACAGGGCTTCTTCACAGGGCTTATTGGTGCCTGGTTTTTCACAGGGCTTCTTTCTTTTGCAATGACATATAAAGTAATGGAATCGAAATAATTATTTATTCATCTTTCTTCATACGTAAAACCTCCTTAGATTCTGCATGTTCCAAGGCCTGGATAGCCTCCTTCCATCCATGTCTTCTATCATGTAAGCACTTCCTGAAAGGACTTGCACTACTTTGAACGGACCTTTCCATTTGGGTCCCAGTTTTCCTACTGGCTTCAAAACATCAGCTCTCCGGAGGACTAAGTCCCCCACTTGCAGTGCTCGGTTGAGAACCCTTCGATTGAAGGCGCTGGAAACCCTTTGTTTATATTTGGCCATTCGTAGGTAAGAAGCGCTCCTGGCCTCCTCTATTACATCCAAGCTTTCTCACATTAATTCTTCATTCTTCTCAGGGTTGTAATACTTCACGCGATGCATGAGCATACTTACTTCTGGTCGAATCACAGCGTCGGCCCCGTACATGAGGCTAAAGGGTGTTTCACCCGTGGTGCTACGAGGGGTGGTACAGTATGACCAAAGGACAATGGGTAACTCGTCTACCCAGGAACTTCCTCCTCCTTGGATCCTTGTCTTCAGGCCTTGCAGGAGGATCCTATTAATCACCCTTACCTGACCATTGCACTGTGGGTGCCTTACGGCGGTAAATAGTTGCTTTATGCCCAGGTCTTGACACCAGTCTTGGATTCTTGCTCCTTGAAATTTTCGTCCGTTATCAGAGACTATTTCTCGAGGGATCCCGAATTTGAAGAGTATCAACTTCTTCAAAAACTTGATCACCTCTCCCTTCGTGATCCTGGCCAGTCGTTTGGCCTCCATCCATTTACTGAAATAATCGACTGCCACCAAAGGGAACTTCTTCTGCCACGTCGCCAAAGAGAATGGTTCTAGGATATCTATCCCTTATCTGGCAAAGGGGTATTGTGAACTCATGACTCACATTGGTTCTGTTGGTTTATGAAGGAAGGTAGCATGCCTTTGACAATGCTCTGACTTCCTTACCAAGTACTTAGCATCGGCCTTCATGGTGAGCTAAAACTAGCTAGCTCTGATTGCTTTGGCTGCAATAGCAGTCCCCCCAACATGGTTGACACAAAGTCCTCCATGGATCTCTTCTAAGATGAGCACTCCATCCTTCCGAGAAAGATAACTTAGGTATGGCTGTGTAAACGATCTTTTATACAACACTCCATCTAAGAGAGTGTACCTCCAGGCTTTGTATTGCATGCGTGCAACTTCAAATTTGTCACGGGGTAACTCTCCTCGCTGAAAGTAGCTCAAAGTGGGTTCTCTCCAATCACTAGCCTCTTCAATGACATACACGAAATCCTCTGCGGTGGCACTAGGCATCGAATGTATGGTGACCTGCCTCGTATGGCAGTCCACTAGGGCGCTAGCTAGCTTGGGTAGGTAATCTGCTTTGTTGTCCTCTGACCGAGGTATTTGTCGTATCTCGAAGCTCTCGAACTCTCCTTTTAGCTCCTCTATCTTCTTTTAATACTTCATCATCCTAGCTTCATATTGTGTAGCTACTTGGCAAGCCACTAGCTGGGAATCCAAGTAAACCAGCAGGTGCTTAGCTCCTACTTTCAAAGCCATCCTCAAACCAATGATTAGGGCTTCATATTCAACTTCGTTGTTAGATGCTCTGAACTCGATTTTTATTGCGTACTCTAATTTGTTACCCTCAGGAGTGGTTAACACTATACCAGCTCCACTTCCAGCCATTGTCGATGAACCACCCACGGGTAAGAACCAAACTTTCCTCTTCTGTTGCACCGAAGGGACCTTCAAGATAAAATCCTAACGCTTGGGCTTTAATGGCCGGTCTGGGAGAATAAGAGACACCGAGCTCGCTTAATTCTACCGTCCCCTTGATCATTCTTCCTGATACTTCTGGGCGGCCTAAGATTTGCTTCAAGGGATGGTTGGTACGTACTTTCACATGGTATGTGAGGAAATAAGGCCTCAACTTCCTTGCGGTATTCACCAGGGCAAAGGCAACCTTCTCAATCTCGGTGTATCTAGATTCAACACCTCGTAGCATTCGGCTTACATAATATATGGGGTTTTAGTCCTTCCCTTCTTTCCTTATGAGCACAGAGCTGACGGCATGCTCTGAGATAGCTAAATATAAGTATAAAGTTTCTCCCTGCACTGGTTTTGTTAGCAGAGGCAAATTAGCAAGGTATGCCTTCAATTCTTGGAAAGCTGCTTGGCATCCTTCGTGTAAAGCTCTTTCATGAGCTAGCCTTGCTCTATGCGAATACCCATCAGTGGGACCTCTGGATATCATGTTGATGACTCCTTTTCTGGCTATCGCCTTTCCCTTAATTGGCGCATTTCTTCCTAGGCCACCTTGAGGATTTTCTCGGTCCTGACAAATAAGCTCTTGTAAGTATCCGCATTCGATCAACGTTTCTATCTCATTCAACAAATGTCGGCATTCGTTGGTGTGGTGATCATATTCTCGGTGGAAACTGCAATACCTGCCTGATTTGGGGTTCACACGCCCCTTTTCAGCACTACATGACCACTTCACATAACTCTTGCATCTGCCTATGTTCAAGCATCGGCCACTCACTTCTTGGCTCTTATCTACGCCCCTCGAGAAAGAAATATCAAGAAAAGGTGCTCTATACCCATGAGAACTTGCGACGGCGATACCTTCAACAGCGTGAATTGAGTGTATCAACGCTCCTCAAGATGTCTATCTTTGGTTTGGGGTCTCCTAGGTACAAACTTAGCATCTTTACCATCCTTATTTGGTGGTAATGATTCAGCTCCCTTCATCATGGCTGCCTCCTCCATGTTCATATACTTTTCTGCCTTTGCCAGCAGATTATCAAAACTAAATGCAGGCTTATTAGCTAACGACCTAAAAACGTCTCCGTCCTTCAATCCTTAAGCAAATGCGTTACTCAACACCTCCGCATTGGCAAAGGGTACCTCTAGGCCGCCGCATTAAATCTTAGAATATACTCCCGTAAGGGCTCATTAGCCATCTTATGCATGTTGAATAGGCTAAGAGAAGTCTTCTGATACTTCTTGCTACTGGAAAATTGATGTAGAAACATCGAGCTGAATTCTTTAAAAGAATTGATAGAATTGGGAGACAATTGATTGAACCACTGCTGGGCAGACCGTGTCAGAGTGGTCAGGAATACTCGGCACTTAACTCCGTCGGAATATTGGTGTAACAACGCGCAGTTCTCGAATTTCCATAGGTGCTCATTGGGATCCGATGAGCCGTCATACTCCAACATATTAGGCTTCCGAAAGTTATTAGGTAGCTCGTCAGCTAGTATCTGGGGTCCAAAAGGGATCCCCTTCGGTGGGTTATGCATACTCACTCCAAGACATTACCTCATTTATTTCATTAATTCCTGCATGCCCGCGAACCTCTCCATCGTATGGTTATGAGGCCCTCTTACAGCTTTCCTCTCGAGTTCATTAATGCTTGTATACACGTGTGATGTCCTTAACTGAGGACCACGCGAGATAGCTAACTGAGGGGACACCATCCTTATATCAACTGGCGGAAACATCATTGGCGGAGCCCTTAGGGCGTAGAATATTAGTTGGGTTTCATTTCTCATGCCAGCTAACTGGAAGGCAGTAGCATCTGGAATGGTCATCATCATCGGAGCACCTTGGCTTGGGGCAACGGGAGGAAGAGCCACCGTATTCGAAGCATAAGGGAGCATCGGGAAGCTGTTTCCCTCCCTGGACACCTAGAAAGCTGAAGTTTGCTGATTGTGTGTCGCTAGGAAGCTATGTCCCATATTGGCCACCTGGCAAGCTGGAACTTGTGGATTGTACGCCGCTGGGAAACTGTATTGGCCATCTGGGAAGCTAGAGCTTGCCGATTGTACGTCGCTGGGAAGCTGTTTCCCATATTGGCCACTTGGGAAGCTGGAGCTTGCAGATAGTATGCTGCTGGGAAGCCATTTCCCATATTGGACGCCTGAAAGCTTGAAGCTTGCGGATTGTATGTAGCTGGGAAGCTATTTTCAACATTGGACACCTGAAGGATGGGAGCTCGGGGAGCATGATTTATTTGGAGGCTATTCCCCGCGCAGAACACCTGGAAAGATGAAACTTGGAGAGCGCACGTCACTGGAGGCCTGGTGTTCATTGTGCCCAATGGTGGAGGTATCGGGTCATTAACCACCTGCATAGATGCTGTCATAACGTCAGTGATAGTGGAATTGGGCGCCATTTCTGCCATGGATTGCTGCAAAATGGGTAAACTTGACTCCGTATTTCTAGTGTGTCTTCTCACATACACGAATGAATGGGTCATGTTTCTAGCCTCCTGAAGAGTCATTACGGACAGTTGTGAAGAGCCACGCACCGGCGGCTCCATAGTTTGGGGATCAACTGACTACTTCGGAGCCAACGATGGGGGCGGATGATAGCGCCGAGCTGGGCTCTTCTCTAGTAGTTGGAATGACTTGATTTTCTTCGGGTGATAAAGTGTGGATTTGTTGAGATTGCAGATTACGATGCTGCTTTGAAGGATCGAAGCCATGGTAATAGCGAACAGAGGTTCCTATTGACCTGCTAGCTGGGGTGCATTCTCCAATGGAGACATGCTCAGTAGTAGGTTGTAGTGCACATAGTGTGTATGCTGTGCATTGCTCCGAGACTCCTCTTTCAACTTGTTTCTCTTTGCCCAGGGGAGGTCCACTTCCGTATACCGGAGGTATAAATTCGGTAATCCCCCTTGTCAATAGCACTATGTTGTGCATCCTTCGATGGCGGCATGCTCTAGCCCTCTCTATCAACTTGCTGCTCTTCACCCACGGAAGGTCCATTTTTCAGTAGTGCCATGCTTTGCCATGCGTCAGGGAGCACCGGACTCATGTGTGCTAGCTAAGGAGCATTTCCCCTAGCATATAGCTCGAGGAGATGCCGTCAAATGCAACAAGTGTGTACTCCTGTCTTCCTTTTTCTCCTTGATGCTCCTAGCCATTGACAGGTCCATTTTCTTGTACTGTGAATGTATGCTCGGTAACTCCTTGTGATGCGGGTGCTTTGGGCTCGGGTGCTCATAAGGGATAGATGATAGGAGTGCTGGCAGATTAAATTTGGTGCGTTTGTCATCGCAGTCGCCTGTGAAGGGAATGACACTCCCGAGACAGCTGATAAGAGTGCTAGCGTGATAACTCCTGGCGTGCACACCATCGAAGTCATCTATGAAGGGCAAGGGGCTCCCAGGATAGCTGACAGGTGTGTTGGCTGTATAACTCTTGGTGTATACGTCATCACAGTTGCTTGTGAAAGGAATGGCATTCCTACGGATCAGCTAGCTAAGGCACATTTCTCTATTGGAAACCACCTTGGTTTCACATCAGGGAATGTGGGACGTGCGTGGCTAGATTCTATCCAAAACTCCGGTACGCCAGTCTTCTCCATGGCTAGGTCTCTTGCTAAGATTTTCTTCCATATCTTTGGGCGCTGTTTCTCAAAGGATTCCATCAGAATCCGACTTTACTTCCTTCTAGAAAGTTTTAGATGTGCTCGTGATCTTTTCAATCCAACTGACCTTGACCGAATCCAAGACCTGAATCGCGATTTATGATTTTTCCACCAAAACTGCGCAGCCCAGTCCGCAACCGAATTCTGCTTCATATCCACGAACACTTTCGAGCCTTCATACTTTCGAACTGGATCTGGAAGTCTTAATAACAATTGTAGGTCTTGGTCTTGGTTTTTCAGTCATATACAAATCACTGAAAATGGATGTATGTAACTCCAACTATGCCGATATTTCTAAAACTGCGTAAAATCGCCTAATTTGGTCGAAAATAACTCTTTTCACTCCAAAACTGAGATTTCCACATCGGAAATTGGAGAAGAGTGAAAAGCCTAAAAACTTCTGGATTTTCTTCAAAATTTGTCATCATAACTCACGTCTTCAACTCAGATATTCCCACAGACGGCGCCACTTGATGCGGTTCGTTTTTACACCAAGAAAGTCCTGCAAATTCAAACACGACTTTATTTATATGAATATGAGAAATCTAATTTTAGAAGACGAATAATTTCAAAAATAAGTAAAGAATTTTGAATAAAAACTAGCAAGAAGAAGACTTAAATTTTCATTTTTTTTATTTTCGACTTTCTCTTTAAGAAGATGAAGAAATACAATCATGTTACATTCTTTTTTCTCAATTGTCCATCTCCTCTTACAAATGATGAATTTTCTCTTATTTATCTACCCACTTGGCCGATTTTTCTCCCTTTCTTGTTGAGGGGGGGCGGCCACTTCCATATTTTTGGGGAGATGATCATTCATCTCCCCTCCTTTTAGGGATATTAGGTAACATGGGATATGATTTGATCCTTATCCAATCTTATCCCGTCTTCTAGCTATCCTTCTTGATCCATGTCTTCCACCATTGCTTCCAGCTATCCTTCTTGATCCATGTCTTCCACAATTTTTATCTTATAACTACAAACTTTGTTTATTTATATATGTCTATGGTTTATTGCTATATTATACGAAGTCCCATATTAAAAATTAAAATAAACATAATATAACACATGCAACGCACATGCAATAGTTTAGTAGTTGTAACAAATAATTAGTGTGCTTAGACTTATGTTATTGAATATTTGGGCTAGGAAAGAAAACGCTTGGCTATGTAGTTATACATTATGCTACTAGAGTGTGCTTGTAGAGCAAGCTAGAGATTTGGTGTCAACTTTGAAAAATTTGCTGCTGTACATGTCTTCCAAAACCCAACAACAATAAATGTCTGTTCGCTATTAACATTATGTTCGGTTTTATTTATGTTTGAAAAAGCTGCTGGAGTTGGACGGTTTGACAAGAGAGATTGATGAACTTTTGACCTGCATCTGAAGGATGTCGTGTCTCTGGGCGCGCTTGTGTCGTGTGACAACAAGGTGATCGCTTGTAAAGAGATTAAGGCTAGGTTTGAGAACAGTTTAGGACCGGGAAGAACCGTTGGTTTTTCTCTAAGCTCAGCTTTTGATTTGGAGTGAAAGCTGCTATAATACTGAGTTTGAAATTTTAGACCTTTTTGGACTTATGAAATTGTTCTTTTGTTGAGAATTATTGATTTTTGATTGAAATGATATGAATATTCTTTTTGATTTAGCTCGATTTTGGGGGATCGATCTGCCTTAGTCTGGGTTGCTTCGTATGGCACACGAAAGTGGTGATGACAAATTTATGACTGCACTTGGATTCTAGTCCAAGCTGCCTAGTACCTCCTTGGAGGATCAAGTCATAACGTAGTTCAAAAGTTTAAGTTCTACTAATGGGTTTGTACCCTTTTGGTCGTATTGTAGGGTCGTTGGTTCGTTAGGTCATTTGTGTAGGGTCGTTGGTTCGTTGGGTCGTATGCCTACGAGGCTGAGTAGCCCAAATTTGTATATTAGGAACGTACTTCGAGTCTATTGTCAAGGTATCAGTTGATACGATGCTAGCTCAAGAGAGTTGGGACTAGAGATTGTCCCCCCAAATACGTGTTGAGAGGAGGTATTTATAGATGTTCATGTTGTACGGATCTGATAGTGACAGGAGTTTCACATAGATGATGACAGATGGTGCTATGAAGGGTTAGGATCTTGGGTCGAGTCATGGGTCAACCCAACCCGGATCACTTAAAAACACCACTAGTACAGAAGAGGCCTGTTATAGCGGTTTTTTTGCACTATTACAGCGGTTTTAACCGCTGTAATACGTATCGCTGTAATTGGTATGTTTACTATCACAGCGGTTTTTAACCGCTGTAAAATGTGACCTATTACAGCGGTTCAATAACAAACCGCTGTAACAGACTAATAATTTTTTTTTTAGTTTAAAACCGTACACTGTTACAGCGGTTCCGCAACGAACCGCTGTAACAGCGAACCTGTTACAGCGGTTTGTTGCTGAACCGCTGTAACCGGTTCACTGTTACAGCGGTTTGTTACTGAACCGCTGTATCCTGTACAGCGGTTCGGCCACGAACCGCTGTAACAGGTTCGAATTTTTTCTTCTTCTTTTTTTTTATTATAATTTCAGCTAGCTGTATCCTTCCCACAAGCTCAAAATTCAACTCAATAACACATAAAACAAACCAATTGCTCAACAGAAACAACAAATTAAAATCCAAAATTAATTTCATTCACCAAATAATAATCTCCAATAATTACAAATGATAACGAGTTTACAATAAACCAATATAAACTAATCACCGCTTTTAAATCAAATAAAAATTTACAATAATTTACAACTTACACCGCCGGCATATCAAAAGCGCATTTAAAAATGTGTTGTGCCAATTCAGAACATGCTTCATCAAGTTGCGCTATAGTGTAAGTGGCGTACCGACAATCAGCAAAGTACTGCAAGACAAATATTAAAATCCAACAAAAATGTTTAATAACTTAAAAGGGACATTAGAATTTGATTAATATTAATTAGGATTATGCATACCGTCAGTGGGATTATAGATTCTCCGTGTCTAATAATATCGTTCATGAATTTCATGACGAAGAAGCCACAATCTATGTCATTTATTTGAATGGGGCACTACAAATTAAATTCAAATCAAAATTGTATTAGAACAAATAACTTTTATACGAATAATTTCTTGAAACTATAATTAAAATAATATAATTACACTAACCTTTATACAACTCCATTTACAGGCCTTGTTTTTTGATTTGATCTTTTGGTTGTTGTTATTTGCTCGAAGCATCAACACAGCGCTGTTAAAAACATCAAAAAACAAGGAAATGTGTCAATATCAAGCAAATATATATATGAAATCTAGTTATAATATATATACTTTAAACTTAATATTAAATATAATGGACATTTAATTGAATGATAAAACTTACTGATTGATCATATCTTTCATATCACGTCGGTTATTTGGATCGCCGCCGTACACAGAATCCAAATAATAAACGATCTCCTTAATTGGAGCAATCACGAGCAACAACCAATGTCCCCTAATCAGCATATTCAAAAGATAAATTTAAAATTAGTTATCCCTACATAACAAATTTTACAAAATAACAATGTGTCTTTAGTAGATTGATCACCCGGAGTTGTAAGGTGCAATAAACAACTTCCCCTCCAGTTGTGCACTAGCTATCATAGTATTTGCTATATATTGCGATTGGTCAACACGCTGAAGGGGAGTAATTCCTGCTCCCGCAGATATAGAATGTGGGCTAAGGAACCCGAATTTATTTTGTTTTTGTTCGGGGACCACGTGATTAACCCACAAACACCTACAATTGAGCATAAAATAAATTTGAGTAACAAAAATAAACATAGTTCAAATTAATGCAGTAAAATAATTTAATTAAAAGCTTACTTTTTATTAATTAATATTTAAAAACTTACTTGATGTAAGCAAAAATGATAAAGGCTCCTATCTGTTCTTTATGCAGAAAGTGACCGATCTCCTCCCGCCCAATATATTCTGGAAAGGGGATATTGAAGATTTCCTCGGGTATGTCTATCCGGATAGTGTTATCGGCAGCCATCATCCCAAAGAACTTTTCAAGAATTGCAAGTGAATTAGGGCGTGGAGCAGGAGGGTTGACCACTAGAGGTGTATTTTTGACATGTGAGTGCTTCGTCGTCTCTGATTTACTTTTTCCGACTGATGATTTGGATTTTTCGAGAGACTATAAGCAAAAGAAAACAAAATGTGGGCGTTGTCAATGAAAGTATATTTATTAACATTAAGCAATTGTTATAATTTATTAATGACTAGCTATTAATAATTACGTACCGATGCATCACTGGCAATGACAAGACTCTTAGGCCAAGCAACCATGTATCCCACAGCCTCAGATACTGTGAACACTCCTTCATCATCGAGAGGGACTGGTAGGGGTGCAATATCTTCAATTGCAATGTCAATCGTCACTTTCACGAGGTGGGAGGCTAATGGACATGTATGCAATGTTCTATCCTCTGGTCGATTGTACATTTTTCCTCTTGCCACCAAACGTTAACACGGTGTAGAAAGTGCTAATTGACACTGCACCACATCCTACATATATATATATATATACCATTATATTAGAAAATTTTGTATATCATACAGAAATATAGATTTGAAAGTTACATTATCACTAAACAATATGCTTTTCATTAATTACCTGAGGAAGGTTTTTCACTTTTGGGCAGCTATCTTTCAAAGAAACCGCCTCTTCTGTATGTGGCTGCTGCGACCCAGACGCCTTACGCGTCGCAATTCGAATAGTGATTGAGTGAGCATTTGAACCGTGTCTTGCAAGCTATCAATCACCGCAGCAAGCTATCAATCACCACATTTTTTGAAGGCTTTGAATCCGAAAAGTAATCTTTTTGTGATACCCCAAAGCCTACACCCCTAACTCGACCCGGATGCTCCTTCTTTTTAAGAGCTATAACCAGTATATCATTCCGGGTCTTCTCGGGTCCACTGTGGCTACCCTCCTGTGATAAGCTTTTCTGTAATAATACATTTAAAAAATACAAAAATTTGTTATTTTAAAATTATTTTTAAAAAAACATACAACACACTATATAACTAAAATTGCAAATAACTCACAATTGATTCCACTACTCTTTTAACATTGACATTATCAATGTTGTTCTGGCTGTCAGAATGTGCAACCCTCCACACTAGTGCTCGTGTCACCTCTGTAACATCTGACCCAGCATCCTTTCTTTTTTGCTTCTATATAAGAAAATTTGTAAGGAAATAAATTTGATTAGAAAAATTGTAATTAAGGAAATTTGATTAGAAAATTTGTAAAGAAATTTGATTAGAATTAAAACTTGTAACGAACTACGTACCTCAATATGCTCCAATTGAGCATATCCAAGACGTGATGCCCTGTAAGGATATTCAGATTCCTTTGCTCTTTCTCGATTTTCCTTACGTAGTTGCTGTTCATTATATAATCAAGGCATTAGTCAATGTATATAGTTTCAAATAAATTAAAATGAAACCATAAATTAAAATAATTACCTGAAAAACTTCACTTTGGCGTATTTCTACAAATTCTGTCCAATCTTCTTGAGATATACGATATTTTTCGGGTGGGCTTGAATTAATGTTCCCATCATCATCCTCTACCCAGATTCTGCTCAAGTAGCTCCTATAGTTTCGAGCTAGCTTCCCAGCCTCGGCTAAGACGAATTTCTGTCTACTTTCGTCAATATCAAAGGCCAACTATAAAAGACAAACAACAAAGTATATAAAAAATTATAATTTAGAGAAAAAAAAACTACATTTACCAAAGAAAAACATAATATATAATAACTAACTTACAACTATTTCATTCCAAATGGCATATTTTATTGCTGCAGAGACGTGTCGCCAATCACTGATAGTAATAGGCACCCTCTCACGAGCTATCACGCCAATGTAACCAACAAAAGTTGATTTATTTGGGTCAACTGGCTGACCATGCTCGTTCCAACCAACTTGTAGCTTTATGCCTTTACTTTGGGCATTTATTACTTTCTTCATTGCTGTAATACCTCTACATATCTCCTTTTGAACACTTTTGTTTGCAGCACCTCCAGAATCCATCTACAAGATTTCAAAAGTGAAAAATACAGAAGTTAGATTCATATACCAAATATATAAATAGTACAAACAATTAAGAAATTGCCATTATTCTAGAAAAAATTCAGCAGAGTAACGACGCAAAAAATTCTACCAAGTTCTCGACTTAATCTTCCCCCCAACCTTGCAACCAGCAAAACTCAAATATTTCAACAACAACAAACGCAAACAAATATATATGCATTAATCACATCATTAACCAGTTGGATCATATAAATTACATCAAAAAGTACAAAACCAAATATTGATAAGCTTACATTGGTGGTGGTCGTCGTGGTAGTGGCGGAGGAGAGGGTGACTGTGGTGGTATACGGTATCGACCTACAAAAGCAAAAAAATACAGAAGTTAGTGTAACTCATTCACTAATATAACATTACAAGCGGGTTCAATATAATTTACACTTTAACTGCATACTTAACAAAAGAGTTCAAATAAGTTACTCATATAATTATCAAATAAGTTCAAATACCTTTCATCGTTTTCTTTTTGTCGCTGGTTTACTAGTCTTTTGTGATCCCTCAGTACGACCATTTTGTTTAGTACGCCGACGAACAGATGGATTAATCCATATCTCCTCTTGGTGATCTTCTCGCATATACAATTCATCATCACTGATATCCAAGTCACCGTCACTATTTGTGGATTGTGAACCACCTAAGATAGGATTTCCTCCATCATCTTCATTATATAGGCCATCATCCTCAATACAAGTATTTTTGTTTGCCGATAAAACAATGGACCACCTCTTATCGACAGGATCGGTGACAAAAAACACTTGTTTAGCTTGAGATGCCAAAATGAAAGGTTCATCTTTGTATCCCACCTTTTCAAGGTCTACTCGAGTAAAACCTATTTCACTATCATCGACACCATTTTTATGGTCAACCCATCTACACCCAAATACAGGCACCCGAAACCAACTGTAATCTAGCTCCCATATACGTTCAATCGCCCCATAATATGGTAAAGTGGCATAGATAAGGCTATTATCTTTCGCACTTGAGATATGCATTGCTTCAGCTACAAAACTCACCCCACTATTCTGCATTGTACTCCGTTCATCTTGGTCTTTTGTATAAAACGTGACACCATTTATACGATAACCCGAATGACAAAATACGAATCTGCCCGGGCCCACCGACAACCGTGCCAATTTATCTGAAACTGAAAGTGAATTCTCGTTTTGTTTCTCTTGAATACACTTTCGGAACCAATCGATAAAACTCTTGTTATGTTCTCTTAAAATCCAACTTTCAGTTTTACTTGAATTTATTCTCCTAAGTTGGTCCTTGTGATCTTCAACATATGGCTTAACCTCATCGGTGTTGTGGAGCACATATAGGTGTGCCTGATCCTTTTGTGTGCGAGGAACACTCACTAATTGCTTTCCAATTACGCTTTCTCCTTCTGTTCCTCCCCCCCCCTCCCACAACAGGAGACTTTTGAAGCTCTGCAACGTTAGAATCATTCAGATATTCTGTGCAAAATGTAATAGCTTCATCAACTATGTACCGCTCAACAATGCAACCTTCCGACCGGCTACGATTTTTCACATAGCCTTTCAATACCTTCATATAACGCTCAGCCGGATACATAGATATCATAAAAGCTGGTCTACAAAGTTGTATCTCTCTAACCAAGTGAATAGGTAGATGAGTCATTATATCAAAAAACGCGGGTGGGAAATACATCTCAAGCTCACACAAAGTGAGGACAAGTTGTTTCTGAAGTGCAGGCAATTGTTTAGGATCAAACACCTTGCTCCACATTGCTTTGAAGAAGAAATCCAATCTAGTTATCGTTTCTCTCACCTTTTTTGGCAGAATGGCCCGTAAAGCAATTGGTAGCAAATGATCCATGATTACATGACAATCATGAGTCTTCATATGCTTTAGCTTCAAGTCCTTCATTGATACAAGACTGCTAATGTTCGAAGAATACCCTTCTGGAACTCTCACTCCACAAAGAAACTCACATAATGCAATTTTTTCTTTTCTAGATAGTGTGTGAGCTGCTGGAGGTAAATAAGTACGTTTTCCCTTCATTGTTGGTGCCAATTTACCTCTTATCTTCATTTCAACTAAGTCCAACCTTGCCTTTACTCCATCTTTTGTCTTGCCGGGCACATTTAAAAGAGTACCAATGACACTATCAAATACATTTTTCTCAATATGCATTATATCAAGAAAATGTCTAACATGTAAAGATTTCCAATACGGCAACTAAAAAAAAATTGACCTTTTTTTCCACCCAGTTTTTGCAAGGCCGCCTGCAAAAGTCTTTCCGAACTTGATATCCAAGTCTTTTACATTCTCAAACACCTCTTCACCGGTCAAACACTTAGGAGCTCGACATTCTTCTATGCTCCCATTGAAAGCTTTCTTCCACCGACGATATCGATGTTCTCGATTCAACCATCTTCGATGCCCTTGGAATGCATATTTCTGAGAGTGTGGGAGTCTATATTGATCTGTACTCTTGACCCATATGGGGCATGCACATTGCCCATGTATACCATATCCCTCGAGATTAGCTCTTGCTGGAAAATCATTGATTGTACTAAACAACATAACTCTGAGATTGAAGCTCTCTTTTCTAAACCCATCATACACTTTAATACCGATCTCCCACAACTCCTTCAAATCCTCAATTAAAGGGGCCAAGTAGACATCTATATCATTTCCAGGTTGTTTCGGCCCGAAAATTAGTATAGGCATCATAATATGCTCTCGCTTCATGCATCGTGAAGGGGGTAGGTTGTAGATTATCAAAATCACCGGCCATGTACTATGTGAGCTACTTTGCAAGCCATGTGGGTTCATGCCATCTGTAGCCAATACAAGGCGTAAATTTCTTGGTTCTTCCCTAAATTCAGGGAAATCATTATCAATCTTTTTCCATTGAGGAGAATCTGAAGGATGTCTAATCTTGTTATCTTCAATCCATTCTTCAAGCCTTCTATCAGCATACCATGTCAAGTCCTTAGCAAACGCTTCACTACTGTACATGCGTCTAAATCTAGGTATTATGGGCAAATACCATGCTATTTTGACAGGAGCAGATCCATTCTTCTTGTACCGTGAGGTGCCACATTTCGGACACACCTTCAATGGTGCATAGTCATTTCTAAACAAGATGCAATCATTGAAACAAGCATGTATCCTCTCATATCCCATGCCAATTGCAGTTAACATCTTCTTAGCCTCATAAGTACGATTTGGTAACACATTATCATCGGGTAACATACTTTTTAATAGACCAAGTAAGTCTGTGAAACTCTTATCACTCCACCCATTGTTAGCTTTTAACTTGTAGAGGTTTAGGACTGCTTTCAATCTTGTGAAATTACTACCACTATACAGGGGTGTCTTTGAATCACTTGTCAAATTGTCGAACATCTTGGGACAATTTCGTAAATCCTCGTCAATCACATTGGTCATCTCCTCCAAACGATCAGACTCATAATCATCCATGTCAAAATCTACTGATCGATATGATGTATCACCCAAATCAACTGAGGTGGCATTGCTTTCACCGTGTCTTGTCCATCGTGTGTAGCTTTTATCAATTCCATTACACACCAAATGATCTTCCAAGTCACGTGGACTAATTCTCTTTCCAAAACAACAACGTAAACACGGACAACTAATCCTAGTCGGATCCGATGCATGCTCAACCGCGAAGTCGATGAATTCTTTCACCCCTTTCCCATATTGCTCCGACATACGATCCGCTACAATCCAACTTCGATCCATCTAAATTCTCAATTAATTAAATGAAATAATTTTATTTTTAATTTATTTCGCATTATTCTATAAAAAAATTCGGCAGAGTAACGACGCAAATATTTCTACCAAGTTCTCGACTTAATCTTCCCAGTGGGTTGTAACCAACAAAAGTCGAATCTTACGATCCGCTAAAATCTCAACAGGGTAACGACGCAAAAAATACTACCAATTTCAACCACAACAAACCCAACATTCTAATCTTTCACCCACAACGAACACAAAATGATACAAAAATATTGATCACCAGCATAAAACATCATATTTCTAGCTAGCAACTACAAATATTGATCACCAGTTGGATCACATAGATCATATAAAAAACTACAAATAAAGCATCATATTATAAATATTGATCACCAATTGGATCCAAAAGCACATAAACTACAAATAAATTAAAGCATCACGATATAATTATTTTCACAAAAATATGTAAATCTCAAGTATAAATGTTCGTTGTGACATGACGTGATGCACAAATACCATGAATGCATTAAACAATGTCAACAAAACAATACAACAACAATCCAATCATATAGAATACCAACATATCATAACATAAATCAAAAATTCAAAAATCAAGAAACCCTAATTAAAATAACATATATATAACAAAAACCCACATTATATAATTAACAAAACCAATTAATATAATCAACTATAACATAACAACAATCCACATTATAACATAGTCAACTAGAACATAATAACAAAAATCCACTATATAATTTATAAAACCCCAATTAACATAACATGATATATATAACAATAATTAACAAATTAACATATAACCCACATTATATACATCACAAAATCCTAATTAACATAACATTAATATATAACAAACAAGAAATTAACACATAACCAACATTATATAAATTAAATCACAAAACCCCAACACCTATATACAAACATAAACCTAAAATATATACATAATATATATATAACATAACATATATAAACATATATATATATATATACCTATAAAGAGAGAGAGGAGGAGTGTATGGTGGGTCACGGCGGCTGCGGCGGCGGCGGTTTGGGGTGGTGGTGGAGGTGGTGGCGACGGGACGGGGGCGGGGCCGGTTAGCTTGAGAGAGAGTGAGAGAGAGAGAGTATAGAGAGAGAGTAGATTATAGAGAGAGAGATTGAGTAGAGAGATACAGAATGAGATCGAAAAATCGAAAGGGGCGGCGGCGGCGACAGCGGATTGTGGTGGTGGTGGAGAAGGGGGCGACGCGGGGGCGGGGGCTTGAGAGTGAGAGAGAGAGTAGAGTAGAGAGAAATGAGAGGGGGGAGACCGGATTTGGGGGGAAAAATGGGGGAGATTTTTTTTTTTTATTTAATTACTTGTTATAGCGGTTCATTACTGAACCGCTATAACTGATTCCCTATTATAGCGGTTTGGTACTGAACCGCTATAACTGGGATAAACCGGTTATAGCGGTTCAGTATTGAACCGCTATAATTTTTTTTTTATTTCGGTTCGACTTGTAATAGCGGTTTTTTATCGAACCGCTATAATAGGCTTGGGCCTATTACAGCGGTTCGATAAAAAAACCGCTGTAATAGGTACTCGGGTAATATCCATTATAATGGTTCACTTATAAACCGCTGTAATAAGTCTCTCCGTTCAGCGGTTTTCAAAAAACCGCTGTAAAATGTGCACTGTAACAGGTCTTTTCTGTACTAGTGCACGCGGATCTTGTAGTGTTATGCAATTATGGTGCCATTAAGGACCTTTCCTGTAAATGCTTCTATGATGCCCAAACCTCGTATAACAGTGGTAATTTAGCTGACCGTTAACAGATACGAGGCAACGAGCCTCAGTCATAAGTGATCTATATAACTATACGAGAATACAAGGCTACGAGCCTCGAGCCAATTTTATATATATCACTTTTTGTTGTAGATCCTAGATTTTACGTAATGTTAATTTTGCATTTGATTGTTTGCATCTCTTGACAAAGGGTTTATGTATTTATATTATTTTTGATTTTACGTTTGCTTTGATTTTATTGGAAAAGCAGATCAGATATAACCTGACAAGAACCTTATTGAGATGGTAAAGTGGAGGAGGACAACAATGCAAAAATATTTGAGGAAGATAAATGGGGACATCGCATATCGAGAACGTTTTGAGTTCGTTTAATCCAACTCTATATTGGGTTCAATTTGAGAAGAATGTTAATTAACTCGACTTCCTGTGCATCTTTTTTTGTCTTGAATACTTTCTTTCTCGAAGATCTTCAACCTTAAATTTGTCGTTGCTTCTAAATTTTCTTTAAGGTTATATATCGTGCAAGGTAACTGTTAGTTTTTTTTTAAACAAACTTGCATTAAAACTCAAAAACGAACTTACATCCAAAGAGCACAAGGTACTACCTTGCCTCGAAAAAACAAACAAAGCCAACTTCCAAGCTAACTACGAATCACCCAAAATTAGACAATCGTTATCTTATCTCAGGAGATAAGCCCTATAACCCGTGCAATGTCAACAATGAACCGACTACACGACCCATGTAGCGAGTTAGTGCCGATCATCTCTAACCAGTTGGTTTGGAGAGTCGGGTGTTGAACAGCCCCTTGGGCTGTCACTCGGATGAGGTAGGGTTCAGAATGACAAAGGTTATTATGCTTAGCTCTTGGGTATCAAATGACTGATAGTCTAACCGGTAGATTTACAAAATCGAACCTACAGATAACAACTTTAAACAAAGAAGCATACGCCTAAAATAGGCAAAATTTCGAACACACCTAGAAAAGCTAGTTACAACCATCAAAGCAGAATAAAGGATTCGGCATTTCCATAAGTGTCAACCTGCACAAGAAGCACCATAATATAAAGGGTTAATTAAAGACATGCATGCATGCAACTCCCATGTAACATTCCTTATAAACCTTGTCACCACTTCGGATCAGAATCAATTTCTGTACAACCATAAAAAACAAGATTAAATGCATCTGGAAATTTTAAAGAATAAAACGAAGGCAAATAAAAGATACACCCTGTAGTAAATAGCATCAAAGTCTTCATTATTTATTTCTTATTTTTATTTTTTATTTCTTATTATTATTTTATTTTTTTTAAGCTCAAACCTCATATCCAATTGAAGCGAAAATTGGGCAGCATAAGATCCATCCTTGATATTGTATGGAGTGGCTTTGGAACATCATTGCCCATGAAGATTTTGGAAGTTTCCTCGTTACAAGCCAAGTTTGCCAAATAATTTGCAGCAAAATTCCCCTCCTTGAATATATGTGTGAATCGTATCACCATTCTTCTTCTTCTGTCCCGAATTTGTTGAAGAAGGTGTAATAAATTCCATCGTCCTGGATTAGATGTGTAAATGATATCTAATATTGACTTTGCGTCCAACCCCACCCAAATTTTCTCGAACCCGTAAGCTTCACAAAGCTCCAGACCCTTACAAACTCCATGCAATTGCGCATAAATATTTGTGGATGTATCAAGGAAATGAGAAAAAGCAAAAAGAATTGCCCTATTCTAGTCTCTTGCGTCTCCACCCGATCCAGAAATTCCAGGGTTTCCCCTCGAAGCCCCATCCGTGTTCAGCTTAATCCATCCCTCCGGAGGAGTATTCCACTGATCTAGAGTTGATCTCAATGTGACAACTCGGCCACTGGGGATTTATAAGTACCTCGCAAAAACCCCGTCTCCTCTAAATTCTGTGCCCTTTAGCATTTTAAATTTGTGCAATGACTTGATATAGAATTCGATGCGAAGTCTTACCCTTTTGCCACTCATCCTAATTCCATCATGCTTTGCTTTGTTTCTCTCCAACCAAATGAACCATACTATTAGAATAGGGAGAAGTGCTCTAATAAACGATCCTTCCATGCTCCATACTTTCCACCACGTACTAAAATTATTAGTCTCAAGAAGTTGTAAGCTACATAAATTAGCAAAAAATCCACTAACCTCATTAGCTATTTCACTTTTAGTGAATAGATGAATTAATGATTCCAAGTGACCCTCCTTGCAGCAGTAACATTTCGACACTATGGGGACTCCTCGCTTTTGAATGTTTACATCAACAGGTAACCATCCGTGTAATAAACGCCACACGAAAATTGACATACTTGGGCGAATTAATTTTCCCCAAACCCGATAAATATCACTCTCGTTTGCCGGCTCCCTAACATCATTCCAAGCCGCCTTCATTGAAAATTTACCATCCGTCGAGAGTATCCAAATCGCCTTGGCTACTGACATAGTATCTATCGGGACTGAAATTACCCGCTCCACCAATTCCTCTGGCAGAACTGTCCGGAACTTTTCCACATTCCAACGGCCATTGAACCAGAAGTTAGCCACCGTATCCAATGTATTGTAAGGGTGTAATGAGATCCTGAACAAAGACCCCTCTCCCATCCAATTATCGAACCAAAACAAGGACCTTCCATCTCCTAATTTCCATCCCACACTTTTCTCAGCTTTGTCACGAATTTTTCCTAACCTCTTTCAAATCATTGAAGAAGATTGTCTCACCGGTGCCACCCCCGGACTATCAGATCCACAATATTTTTCAGCAGTAAACCGAGCCCCCTCTCGGAACTTCCACCATAATTTAATCCCAAACGCCTTAACCATGTCTCTCAGATTTCGAACGCCTAATCCTCCCTCTTCTATAGGATAGCAAATATGATCCCACGAGGTCCACTGAATTTTTTTTTTCACTCGAAGTGGAACCCCAGAAAAATCTATTAAACAACCTTTCAATTCGTTGAATTACTGTTGATGGCGGATCCATCATTTGCAACAAGAATAGCGGCATAGAAAATAAAATGCTTTTAATTAGTGTAAGCCTACCGCCTTGAGAGAGAACGGATTTTTCCCAACCACCAATTCTTCTCGTTATCTTTGTAATAATATTTTCAAAAAGCGAGCATTTTTTATGTCCTTTAAACAAAGGCGGGCCCAAGTACTGAAAAGGGAGAGATTCTCAAACAAATCCCATTATGCGACGAATCATTCGAATACGAGTTCTGGATGTTGATTTACTCATAATAAAAGAAGATTTTCCATGATTTATTTTTTGTCCCGAAACTGCTTCGTATTGCTTGAGGAATTTCATCAGTTTCTTAACAGCGAACTTCGCGCCTTTAGTGAAAATAAGAATATTGTCTGCATAAACTAAGTGACTTACCGGGAAACCACCTCTAGTGGCATATAGCATGCTCTGATTGTTGGAATAAATTGTCTCCAGGCCTCTCGAAAGAAATTCTGCCGCGATTACAAATAAGGCTGGAGACAAAGAGTCTCCTTGTCGTAGTCCCCGGGTCGATTTGAAAAATCCCGCTTTCTGCCTGTTAATTAGCACCGAAAACCAACAATTCTCCACTGCATTTTTTTATCCACTTGATCCAAGTTAGCGGAAAACCCATTTTTTCCATGACCACATATAAGAATTCCCACCGAACCCTATCGTATGCTTTGGCCATATCTAACTTTATCATAACATTCCCGCCACCTTTTCTTTCCTCAATCTCATGGCACATCTCTTTTGCCAAAAGGATATTGTCAATTATATTTCTTCCTTTAACGAACCCCGTTTGAAAAGGCGAGATGACCGTATCTAAGATGTTAGCTAAATGATTAGCCATTATCTTCGTAATCACCTTATTGCTAACATTGCAGAGGCTTATCGGCCTGAAATCGCTCCAGCAACTAGGAGAATCAATCTTTGGGATCAGTGAAATGGTGGTGGCTGTGAATCCCCGTGGGAGAGGGGTACCCGAGAAAAAGTCTAAAACCGCTTCCAAAAGGTCGTCTTGAATGATATTCCAGCAAGTTTGATAAAACATAGATGAGAATCCATCTGGTCTAGCAACACTATATAGAGGAATATTCCACACTGCCATTTTAACCTCATCAATAGTAGGTGGGACCGTTAGACTTTGTCGATCCTTATCAGTCAGTAAATTAGGGATACAAGATAAATCCGCGTCCTCCAGTTCAGAGTTAGGCCCCGAGAAAACCTTTTCGAAATGCAATGCAGCTGAATTAGGAATCTCTGCCTGATCTGTAATTTCACGTCCTCCTTCTATGATTTTATGAATTCGACCTTTTCTTCTTTTACATTTTACCCAAGAATGGTAAAATTTCGTATTCCTCTCACCCTCGATCATCCATTGACAAGCCGCTTTTTGATTCCAATAGTCTTCTTCCATCGATAAATTACGGGCGAAGATAGCTGCTGATTTGTTCATCTTACAAAGGTTATCATCAGAAGGGTTTAAATCATATTCATGTTCACACTGCATAGCTTCATCCTCAGCTTCTTGTACCGCCACAAATATATTTCTGAATATTTCCTTATTCCACACTTTTAATGCCCCTTTCAACCGAACAAGCTTCCTTTGAAATTTAACAAGTCTGTGTCCATACATAGGTGTCGTCCATGAGTTTTCCATCGTGTTCAAAAAGTCATGGTGCTGCACCCATACGTTTAAGAATCTGAAAGAGGAACACACTATTTCCATATTTTCTTTGATCAACATCAATAGTGGGTTATGGTCGGAATATCTCGATTTAAGGAGGTATTGCACGTTGGTGAATGGAAACATATCTTGCCATGTCTTAGAGTATAAGACCCTATCTAATCTCTCGAAAGTACCACTTTTGACCTGCCACGTGAAAGGGCTTCTCTCGTAACCAGCATCCATAAGCTCACAATCCATAGCCATATTACAAAAGTCTTCCATAGAGCGACGCTTAGGCGCAGCCCCACCCTTTTTTTCATTAGCGTGCATAATCACGTTGAAATCCCCTCCGACACACTATGGCTCTCCCATCCAGTTCATTCTCCTCAAACCATCCCATAAATTATTTCTCTCTTCCCGAGTACATTTTGCATACACCCAGGTGCAAAAAATGGGTCTCCGTAGCAACGCCGATCGGATACGTACATGAAAAAATTGCTCATGATCAGCCATAATATCAACCTCAAAATCGTCATTAAAAAAGAACCATTTATGATTACTGCAATTATGAATAATATTATTGAAACCAAAATTTCTTATCATCTCGAATTTGTCAAGACGAACTTTTGGTTCAAGAATAACAAGGAATTGCACTACTACAGAAATGACCTATAGCAGCGGTTTTTTTGGGCCTATTACAGCGGTTTTGAACCGCTGCCATAGGTACCGCTACCATAGGTCAAAACCCTATGGCAGCGGTTCCGGAACCGCTGTCATAGGTCACCCTATGACAGCGGTTCTATAGAAACCGCTGCAGTAGGGTGACCCTATGGCAGCGGTTTCGGCAGAACCGCTGTCATAGGGTCATTTATTTAAAAAAAAAAAAAAAATTGGACCCTATGGCAGCGGTTCCGGCTGAACCGCTGCCATAGGGTGGTATATTTATTTTTTTTAAATTTTATTTTATCGTTTATAATGTTACCATGTCGGAATGACACGAAATTCACACGGTCATAGCGAAACGGCATTCTGAACAAAACGCAAAACTTTGCGCTCTCGTGATTTTAGCCATCCGAGATCGTTTAAGGCCTCAAATACGCGTTTTATTACATAAATACGTATTTTTGTAATAAAACACGTATTTGAGGCCTTAAACGATCTTGGATAGCTAAAATCACGAGAGCGCAAGACATAGTCTTGCGTTTTGTTCAGAATGCCGTTTCTCTATGACCTTGTGAATTTCGTGTCATTCCAACACCGCAAAATTTCAACCGAGAAATATTTTCATAAATACACAAATATACGTACACCCACACATACACAAATATACATACACCCATCAACATATACACAAATATACATACACCCATCCACATATATACATACACAAATATACACACACCCACACATACACAAATACACCCATTAACATATACACATATATGCATACACCCATGAACATATACACAAATATACATACACCCATCCACATATATACATACACAAATATTCATACACAAATATACATACACATACACCCACATATACACAAATATAAATACACCCACACATACACAAATATACATACACCCACACATATATGCATACACCCACATATACATACATCTATATATACTCTATGTGTGTGTGTGTGTATATATTTATCTAAAAAAAAATACCAAAACTAAATGGAAGAAGGCGGCGGCGGAGGAGGAGGGCGGCGTCGGCGGAGGAGGAGGGCGGCGTCGGCGTCGGCGGAGGTGGGCGGCGTCGGCGTCGGCGGCAGAGGCGGAGGTGGGCGTCGGCGGTGGTGGTGGTGGTGAGAGAGTTGAGAGAGAGAGAGAGAGAGAGAGTGAGAGAGTGAGAGTGAGAGTGAGAGAGAGGGGGGGCCGGTTTGAAATAAACCCGCCCAAATTTTGAACTTTTGGCAGCGGTTCGGGCAGAACCGCTGCCACAAAGTTCAAAATTTTTTTTTTTTTTTTTTTGACAACTTTTGGCAGCGGTTCGGGCAGAACCGCTGCCAAAAGTCCAATTTTTTTTTTTTTTTTTTTGACACCCCTATGACAGCGGTTCGGCTCGAACCGCTGTCATAGGTCCGAACCGAGTACCCCCTATTACAGCAGTTTTCAAAACCGCTGTCATAGGTGCGCTGTAATAGGACTTTTTTGTGGTAGTGTTGTGAATCATACCTACGACAAAGTCTTCTCACACGAGCTACTGATTTTTTGTTACCAATCCCTCTGATATTCCAGATTAGTGTTTTCATCATTTAACTAGTCGAGAATAGTCAATCTTCTTCTTTCTCCTTGTGATCATCTTTGAATTAGTTATGGGGGTTCTAGTACCTGGAGATACATCTCCCGAGGATGCTGAACGTCTATGTCTCCTAGAAATCACATCTTGCCAACCCTCATCACTTATATCATGCTCCCCCGAATTTTCAAAAGGGCCCCCAATTTTTGGCACCACCACATCCGTCCCGAGACCAATATGTTGAATATTTTCATCCTCCATTGATGAAGTCTCTGCGAATTCCCGTTCTCTAGCCATTCTATCCCTATCTTCGTAATTCACCATCATCTTTGTTTGATCACCAGAAAGTTGATTTTCTTGATCACTCATATCCAATCCCAAATCCTGTTCAACATTGCAATCATTACTCAATTTTTCCTTTTCTTTTGACTATGCTAGGGTTTGGATGAAACAAACGTGGTATTTTGATGGCGATCCGATGAGGGTTTTAAAATGGACATCGGAGTTTGATCCAAAAGAAGAATCACCAATAATACCGATTTGGATAAAGATCATTGGTTTACGACCCCATTGGTTCCATAGACAATTCCTCTATCATGTAGCGAGCTTAATTGGTAAGCCGTTGAAACTGGATGAAGCTACAACAGAGATTGCATAAGATCATCCTCTTCCTTTGAAAGGAAAATTGTTTTCCGTCCGTTCAATAAAGCTGATGTTCCAATCACATTCGAGTCAACGCCTGGGATGAAGGCCTTTTTTTCAGATCTGGAGGCTAATTCTTGTGGCAGAGAATTTCCTTTCAACTTACTAGCATAGGAAACAGTAGTTTTTATAGTGTCAACGGAGGCGGAACCATTCTGGTCCGCCGCGGCAGTCGTTTCCATGGTGGAATTTGTGGATTTTGAATCTCTCTCCTCTCTCCCTTAGTTGTTCCTAACTGTTAGTTACTATTCTAACTAAATTGGTTGCTTTATACAATTATCAAGAAGTTGTGAATGAAGATTACAACATAGTGGTTACGCCTATGGCCACTTCTCTCTAGAAAAAAAGGGGTGCACTTTCATTCATTCGGGAAAACAAAGAAGCAAATCTGTGTGGACCAAAATTCACTTGAATTTATGTTACTTTTAATAACCACTTTTCCCACTAGCTCATAAGAAGAATTCCCCAAAAGAATCTTTAATTAGTTTACTTGCTGATAAAATCACAGATGTTGGGATTTAGACAAAATTATCAACCCATCAGCTAATATTGACCAACCGTCCTAATTTAAATTAGTTTATATATACATGTTAATTTGGTTGATATTTGAACTCTCATAAATTATCTTTCAATTATTGGGATCTCATAACTTCCAACCTTTGGGTGTTTTCACTGCATGTGTTTGTGAATATCATTTTTCAAGAATTTAATTTTCCTGATAAGTTATTATAAAGTAGTGCATTATAAAATTAGTTGGTGGAATGGATGTTTTTTTGTTCGAAAAATATTCCCATTGATTTTTTGGATACAAAATTGAGGATGGTTTTAGTAATTTTCCCTAATAAAATGTGTGATTCTCCTCCACAAGAAGTAAGTTTAACAAAAACGGTTGCATTAAAGAATTTGAATTTGAAGTTAGTATTTGGAAGAATGATTTTAAATGACTCAAATTAGATAGATTGAACATTCAACCATGATGATTGAAAAAACAACTAAACATGAGCGCCAAAATATTTGAAATCCATTATATATAATTAGCGGAAATTGCGTCGACAACCCATGTAATTAGGCCTAATTACAAATGTACAACTAGCTTTTTACATACTCACACCCCTTTGTAGTTTGCAACGTTTACATCCATTGGCTGTCGTTACGGTTGCATTAGGTTCTCATTAACACGACTTAATGTTATTATGAAAATGCCCCTGTTCGGCGGGAATTATTTTTTACTATAATCAATTATTTTCCGAGGACGAAAAAGCTCAAGTTTGGCAACGTTATCACACTATTATATAAGTGCTTGAAACACTACTACAGAAATGGCCTATTACAGCGATTATTTTTGGCCAATTACAGCGGTTTTAACCGCTGTAATAGATACCGCTGTAATTGGTTAAGGCCAATTACAGCGGTTAAAAACCGCTGTAATAGATACCTATTACAGCGGTCATTTTTATAACCGCTGTAATAGGTATACCCTATTACAGCGGTTATACAAATAACCGCTGTTAAAAAGAAAAAGAAAAAAGAAAATTTCCAGGGCCTATTGCAGCGGTTGTGGAAAAAAACGCTGTAATAGGATAGCCTATTACAGCGGTTTTTTCCACAACCACTGTAATAGGTAGTGTTTTTTTTTTAAAATTTTATTTTCGCGTTTATAATTTTACCGTGTCGGAATGACACGAAATTCGCACGGTCATAGCAAAACGGCATTCTAAACAAAACGCAAGCCTTTTCTTGCGATATCGGGATATTAGCCATCGGAGATCGTTTAAGGCCTCAAATTTGCGTTTTATTACGAAAATACCCTATTTTCGTAAAAAAACGCAAATTTGAGGCCTTAAACGATCTCAGATGGCTAAAATCCCGAGATCGCAAAGTATAGTGTGCGTTTTGTTCAGAATGCCGTTTCGCTATGACTGTGCGAATTTCGTGTCATTCCAATACCGCAACATTTCAACCGAGAAATATTTCGTAAATACACAAATATACATACACAAGTATACATACACCCATCAACATATACACAAATATACATACACCCATCCACACATACACAAATATACATACACCCATCCACACATACACAAATATACATATACCCATCAACATATACACAAATATACATACACTCATCCACATATACACAAATATACATACACCTATCAACAAATACACAAATATACACACGGCTATCCACATATACACAAATATACGTACACCCGCACATACACAAATATACACATATACACAAAATAAATACACCCACACATACACAAAATCAATACACTCACACATACACAAATATACATACACCCACACATACAAATATACATATACATATATATATATATATAGGGAAAGAGAGAGAAAGAAAAGAAGCTTACGATCGTGGTGGTGGTGGTGGCGGCGGCGGCGGTGCCGAGCTTTTGGGGGGGGAGGGATCGAGAGAGAGAGAGACCGAGAGTAGAGAGAGAGAAGCGAGAAGACAAAAGTGTTTCAAATTTTTTCGTTTTGGCCTATTACAGCGGTTCTTATAAGAACCGCTGTAATAAGGTACACCTATTACAGCGGTTCACATAAGAACCGCTGTTTGGTGACTGCCTTTTACAGCGGTTCAGTAGAGAACCGCTGTAAAAGGCCTATTACAGCGATTCTCTACAGAACCGCTGTAATAGGCCTGACACCTATTACAGCGGTTCATGAAAGAACCGCTGTAATAGGTGCTGCGTTTTACCTATTACAGCAGTTCTTTCATGAACCGCTGTAATAGCCCCCTCCGTTCAGCGGTTTTTCGAAAAACCGTTGTGATTGGGCCGCTGTAATAGGCTCTTTTTGTAGCATTGAAAGTTACATTTAATTATCTAGATATGTGTATTTGTAATGGGGACTAAAATTAACAAAAAATTACAAACAAATTCAGATTTTTTTTAATATTGTTTAAGCAAATTGTAATATTACAATTGCATAATGGAATTCGAAATTTATGGATCTGAGTATTCCTTGTTTTTTTTTTTTTTTGGTCATTGTTAGTAGTTAAATTTTACTTCTATTTATAAATATCGTATCGGAAACTCATAGAGAATGTGCACTCATTGGAAAAAGTCACTAATCGATAATTGATTTAGATATATTATTAAAATATCATTTCAATTTTATCCATTAATATATCAAACCAAACTTGATCACTTTTCTCTATTGACAAATTATGAAGTTCAATTCTCTAAGTAAAAAATAATAATAAAATGTAGAAGAAAAACTAGAAGCCCTCTTCCATGAAACAAAATTTGAATACATCTATTTTTTCTGGCGGAGTCGTCGTTCACGGCTGCGACATCACAATGGAGCATCGAAATCGATAGCTATAAGACGTTTAGATTTCTATAGCCTGCCACAAGGGAGATAAATGACAAAATAAAGTGGAAGAACGCACACGATGTAGGCAAAATACGTTAGTCTGCATAAGTTGAACACAAATAATACGCTATCGCCGAATCTTAACAAACTTATCATGGGTAGGATTTTTTATTTAATGTCGTGGAGATTTATAAATACTAATATATATATATATATATGAAAATAAAGAGAGTGGACAAACATATTTGACATTGAATATCACATTCTGATCTCGATGAAATGCATCTATTAAATCATGTATCCCTATTGTTAAAATATAGACAAAATTAATTTCATGGTAGTTGAAGTTCAAATAAAATTGGCGATCGTGTGTCAGACTTAATATTCGATGATATTATTTGGTGCAATTATGACACAATTGCATGTGTGTGATCCTTCTCAATACGTAGCGCGCATGTGCATATAAGTAATGATTGTTGGAATGGCAGTAGCATCTGTGTATGTCCACAGGCCACTTCGATTGTGGAAAGCAAAAGGTCTCTTAATTCATTGAAGTCGTATTCCGTCTGACGAAGAGGTTGCCAAGCGTGAAGTGGATGATTTCCTAGCTGAGGATAAAAGACGTTTTGAAACTTTAGTTGATATCAACAGATTGGTCTTCCTCGAATCAGGAAAATAAGTATGGATTTTGTTGGCTCTGGGTTTCATTGTGATGTTAGATTCTTGTGGCACAAATTTTTCTGCAGGTGATTCGATGTATCTACCACATCTTTTCATGAGTGCAATCAACGGCCGACGACGACGACAATTTGCTCAGACCCTTCTCGATGAGCGTGTTTCAAGAATAGATTTGGGAGCTTTGAATATTGTGCAAAGGGTACGTGAAGTGAAGTTCGGATATTTTATCGCTCACTTCATTGATAGGTCTGAATTCAAAGACTTCCAAAGATCTGGGCCGAGAACTATTGATGATCGTGTTGATTTAATCCAGCAGGAAGTTTTGTTGGACAATGTTACAAAGTTCGACTAATTAATTATTCACCAAATTCACCGGAGAAGAGCAATGGTCAGTATATTCAGCCCTTTAGATAGCTTTTCCTAAATCCGTGATTTTCACGGGATCTTTCTATACACTGTAGAAAGTCTATTAATCCTGTGGAATGTGACGACATGGAGAGGATGAGGACATTGTACTCACATCTTGAGGAATTCGTGTGGATTCATGGAAGAAAGAGTTTGGAGCTACCTGCCCCAGAAAAGCTTGCACTTTTAAGACAATTCATATCCGACATTGTTTTCATCATTCCAGGTGTTAGTGCTTGCAGATCAACTCTTCAAAATCTGGACGCTCCAAGTTTACTCTTTGTCGTTCACAAATCAGAAGGATTTGAGACAAGATCCCTGGGCTATCAATTGATGATGATGACTAGCATCCATTTATCAATCTTAAGCCTGGCTTTGTGGGCTCATGGAATAGCGACATCTATAATAAAAATAGTAAATGGAATATGTAATTTATACAGATTTGAGGCGTGATCCCACTTTCCTTAAAGTGATAATTGCCCTCATTATAAATTTGCTACCGGGTTTAAATGACAATTCACTTCTAGGATACAACAAACCACCAAAGTCTGCGAATAGCAATTTCGAAGATTTCCCCCACGAACTAAAAAGAGAACTAATATTATTATGTAAAAGTAAGAGAGATTCAAATGAATTAAATACTTGGCTTTGATAATATTTATAGGCTATTGGCAACCATTCGAATCATTGCAATAATTTGATCAAAAGTTTCTTCAAAACAATGCAAATGTTCAGATGAAAAACAGAGTTTTTCACAATTAAAAGTCGTACCTTTTCGGAATTAAAATAAAAAATTAATTTCAAAAATTAATTAAAAATAAATTCGAAAATAAATAATATATTATTATTTATTTCCGCGTGTCAAGTGTCAAGTGTCATATCTTTGATATATAAATATATGTAATATATCTATATTTTGGCCGTCCCTCCAAGTTTTCCCTCCAATCTTCTATTTGAATTTATTATTTGATATCTACTTATAAAGTAAACAACTCTTGTTTACTTTTCCTATGTGGGATAGGAGATATCCATATTACAAGTTATTTCCAACAATCCCCCACTTAGCTTGTAATATTATGTCCTTTACATAACTTTACTAAATTCTAATTTACCTAAAAGCTTATGGGGTGAAGCTATGTTAACAGCTTGCCATGTGGATAATAGAATTCCCTCAAAGAAATTAAAGATATCTCCATATGAATTATGGAAAGGTCGAAAACCAAATCTAAATTATCTTAGAGTTTGGGGTTGTATGGCTTTTTATAGAGTCACTGAACCAAATCGAACAAAATTGGGACCAAGAGCCTTGAAGAGCGTTTTTGTGGGATATGCAGAAAACTCAAAAGCTTATAGGCTTTTGGATTTAGATTCAAATGTAATAATTGAATCCAGGGATGTCGAGTTCTTTGAAAATAAGTTCATTGGCGAAAATTTTGCACAACCTACTGAAAAACAAGTAATAATTCCTGATCCTAATTCTGGAAATAAAAGAAGGTCAAATAATACTTCTAAAGAATTAAGGAAAAGTCAAAGAGGAAGAATTGAAAAGAAAATTGATTCAGATTTCGTGTATTATATTGTTGAAGCAAATAGAGAAGTTGTTCTCGATAAACTCGCTGTTCTATTTAATATAGAAGATGATCCTAAGAATTTTAATGAAGCAATATCTTCAAGAGATGTTGCATTCTGGAAGGAGGCGATCAATGATGAAATGGACTCATTATTAGCAAATAATACATGGGTGCTCACTGATTTACCTCCTGATTCTAAACCAATAGGATGCAAATGGGTATTTAGAAGAAAATATAATACAAATGGATCAATTCAAACATTCAAGGCTCGATTAGTCGCGAAAGGATTTAGACAAAAGGAGGGTATAGATTATTTCGATACATATGCACCTGTAGCTGGGAAAATTACAGTTTTCGTCCCTGAAGTTGTAGCCAAAAACACATTTGGTCCCTCATGTTTCAACCTCAACACAGGATTTTGAACAAAAATTTACCGTTAGAACTAATGAAATTTGCACTGTTCATCATCTTCTCCAACTAACCCAACTTTAAAATCCGATTTCAAACTTTAAATTATGATATCTCACTCATTTCAAGTCCATTTTTAACGAATCTTATATATCGTCTCATCCAATGTTTTGTCCCAAAATCAATTCACGGATTTTTTCGAATTTGTGCGGTTCGGGTCATTCAATTTTGGGACAAAACTCATGGATGGACTCGTTACGTCATATAAGCGTTAAAAAGGACTTGAAATTGAGATATCATAATTTAAAAAATCGGATTTTAGAGTTGGGGAAGATGATGAACAGATTATTTCGTAAATTGACGGCAGGGACCACATTTGTTCGAAATTTGTAAGTTGAGGGACCAAATGTGTTGAGGCCGAAATATGAGGGACCAAATGTGTTTTTGGCTTCAACTTCAGGGACGAAAAGTGTAATTTTCCCACCTGTATAACATCTATTAGAGTCTTATTTGCATTAGCATCCATATATAAGTTATACATTCATCAAATGGACGTAAAAACTTAGGTATCCACTCCTTTAAATTTGCCTCCCTCTCCCATAACTCCTTCTCCAGGTAAATAACCTGCTTCTAAGATCCAAGATATGGCTATTCAACCAACTGGATCAACTGAGCCAGTGGATCAAATTTCGATAGCATAGGCTAATGATGAGTCTCAAGCGCCCAATGGCTCTGGACCTAAATTAGCTATTATCGTTGATAAAGTCGCAGAACCATCAAGGGCACCTGACTCTAAACCAGAGTCTTATAAGATTGTACTTGATACTACTTTCATGAAATTAGAAGATGAGGATACTTCTGAGCCGCATCCTTCAATGATTCCTGAAGCGATTACTTATGCGCTTAAAACCTTCATGGAGGATTCCAAGTCTAATGCAGAAAACATGGTATGAAAAAAGAAGCGCCGACTTCCATGATGAAGAAATTGTGTGGAAGTGTGAAAGATCTTATGTGAAATACAGTTTTCGATGGCTATGTCAATAAAATTCTTAACCGAGATCGCAAATTTCTTGATTGCGAATGTCGCTGACAAGATTTAGAATGTGGGGTCAGCGGCTTGACAATATGTAACCGACCTAAAACCAGATTGCTTCACAGTTAGCCAATTTGGTTGAGGAGTATGTTTATGGCGAGGGCATTTCGGGTATCTTGGCTTAAACACATTAAACTTACCAACCTATGTCCACGACTCTACATATTAGAAAAAAAGTTGTACTATGGGCACCGTGCCCTAGTGTGTGTGTATATACATACATACATATATATATATATATATATATATTACTAACAATGGCGGTTTAATTTATGGTTCGATTTGGTCAAAAAATGCAACCAAACCAACTTGGCGGTGCGATTTTCTTTTAAAATTAAAACCGCGATTTGCATAATAATTTGATAAAAATGATTTGGTGCAATTCGGTGTGGGTGGTTCGAGCGGTTTCATAAAGTTCTTGTCGTGCACTAATAAGTGGTGTTTGGCTTCTATATAAGATATTGAATCATTTCGCTTTTAAACAAAAAAAAAAAACATCTAAGCACTTTTTGAATAAACCAAAATTTCATCCAAGTAGCAACAATTATGTAATTAAATCAGTTAAATTAAAGAAATAAGCAACTTCGTACAAAATAATTAGGATACTTTACTTATTTATAAGAAGGTTATAAGCGTGTTCCTAATTATCCAAAGTTTATAAATTCATCTTAACATAATCTAATACTAATGCTCTTTAGTTTCACATCATCATAAGAAGGACTAATGATATTGAGAAACATTGCAGATGATACAAATTTGTAAAATAGTATACTGATTGTTGGGCAAATCATGTGGTAGGTCTACTCCCTGATAGGGTTGAGATTTATATAATTTGATCCCATGAATTTATCTGGTTTAAGCTTGATTATGAGTAATTTATGCCACAAATGTATGTAATGAGTTTGATTTTTGAAGTCAGGTATAAATCATTACAATTGAGAAAAATAAGGGAATAAAGTACGTATTCAGTGGAGATCTAAAGAATCAAAGTTCAACGTACAAAGGTCAGAAGCACAACGTTCGGACGTGATGATTGCAACGTTCGAACGTTGGGAAGTGTACGCTCGAACGTTCAGAGAGGCTTACGTACGGACGCCAAGAAGAGAACGTTTGAACGTTGATGTCGGCAGAATAGTTCTGGCAATTTCCACTTCTAAACCTAAACGGACTCTTCCAACACTATACCTATAAATACAAGATGCATGGAACGAAAAAGCAGCAACTTTTCAGTAGGTAGAAAATACACGTTTAGCTTAGTTAGGGTTAGGTTTGGTTTAGATTTATTCTTGGTTACTTTTGGATCAAGATTACATAGTTTTGGACAACAACAAGAAGGAAGGATATCATCTTCTATACAAGGGAGTTTCTTATATCTGGATACATTTTTTGTCTATGAATGTTTATCTTTTTCTTTGTATCTTTTCTTTCATAGTTAATGAACCAATTTCTTGGATTGAGACCATGCAAAGGCTGGATTGATCTTGAATAATATATGATAGTTGTTTCATTCAAGTTAAGTCTATAATTGCTATGTATTATGATTTTTGTACTTTTATCATCTTCATATGATTAGCTACTATGTGTTGAATCATTGCCTAGTTTATTTGTTTGGGAGAAAGTAAATTAGGGTGCAGAAGAAATCATAATATCTTCTAAGTCAGTTGATGCTAGGGATGCTACATACTCCAGATGCTGTTAGCCGGATTTATTTGGAGAAATTTTGAATTAATCTGGGGAAAATTCTAGTGTTTAATGCATGTAAGAGATATTGCTACACCCAATCTAGTATAGGTTATTATGAGCGAGGGATCTGCGTGATAATAATCTTAAAGAATTTTCCACCATAGCATTATAGTCTAATAACTTGAAGAAATAACGATCATATATGAAGCAAGTAAATCTGTGCTAATGTGTGAGTCTTAATCTCCTTTCTCATCATTGTTCTTGTCATTATAGTTAATTCCCGTTTAATTATATTTCTTGTTTTTTTTATAAAAAATTTGATTTTATACGTGCATTAATTCTTGTAAAACTAGAATACAAATCTCTGTGGGTTCAACATCCCGGACTTAATTGTCCACTTTATTACTACACATGATCAGTCCTCTTGCTCTTAAATACACGATTGAGTTTTCGTGCATCAAGTTTTTGGCGCCGTTGCTGGGGATTTGCTTATTTTAATTTTTGATTTAATTGCAAGTCTAATTTCTCTTTCTGTCTTTAATTTTTAGGATTTTAATCATGGCGGCAAAATTTCACAGTTTACCGCTAAAAGAAAATATCATCTGGTTACAAAACACTAACCGAGATATGAAAACGTTAGTAGTTCCACCGCGTCCTTGGAATGTATCACCCATGATTGATTCGCCTATGCCAATTACCGCACCAGTGATAGTTGATGACAGTCCGTGTCACGTCCCAATTTTCGACGTGACACGGCTGCCCCATCGCATCGCTTCATGATGACACGAAGCCCTCAACAGTTAACCTATACATATACTCCTTCAAAAATATTCGCCAAAGCGCATAATATCCAATAAATCCATTGACTACAAGGTACAGTGCATCTAAAGATTTCCAAAGAAAACCTTTAATGAAATTACAAATGATAGTCACAAAAATTCTAGTTTTATTCAATCCATGTCTACCCTCGACTTAACTCTCGTATCCAGCTTCTTGGGTCCATGAAAATTAAGTATCTGAAAAAGGTAAAAATATTGCGAGGGTTGAGCCGCATACCCAGCAAGTAATTTTCAACCTTTTCCTACCGGATCAAGCATAAACGAAAAGATCTCAATTTAATATAATTCAAATATACTTTTCCGAGAACATAGAGGATTTACAAAGAATCAAAGTTAACTATTTTTAGCTCACAAAACACAATATACAGGACACACAATGACCCAATGTGAACAAAACAGATGAACCCTTGGTCGGAGGGTACGAACAGATAACCCCTGGCCAAGGGGACAAACAGATAAGCTCTTGACCCAAGAGCACGTAGATGACCCCGGGGACGGACAAATGTACTCAAAGGGAAATTAACCATACACATGCATCTTAGAGCTTATACATTTTGGAATAAAAGGCAAATTACATTTGTTCAAATAAATCTTAATGGCATTATTGAACATATAAGTCCTAAGTAAATCAAGAGAGAGCTTATACTCCTTACGGATTAAGGAGATGGACACTAGAAGCGTCAATTCCTTGATTACTTAAAAAGAGTTCGAAAGTCAAAGAGACTTAATTGGGCATTATGATTTGACTTATATGACACAAACTCTGACAAGGATTGTCAGTTGATCACTAGGTTTTAGTAGGAGCTTGTGCCGTAGATATGTCAATGGAATTGACATATTCAAACACGGCTTGCCATAATCCAATCACATTGGTATTTGCTCGGTGACTGTCAATGATTAGATTACAGGTCACGATAGTGTGCGTGAACCTTTGACCTGAGGAGTCACGAAGATTGTGCTTGTGACACTAGACTTGTTATTAGAGTAGTTAGATCTAATTCACCCTTAGGTGGAATCAACCTCAAAGTACGGTCTAGGTGGGCAAGCAACAATTGTTCGGTGACTGCCAATGTGGGATTCACTATCTTAATAGTAAATCAGTTAAATCATCTGCGATCATAGGTAAATAAAATTATAAGTCTTTGGCCAAAGCGGGAAAACTAACTTATGTGAAACACGAGGAGTTGTTTGGTAATTTCATCTTACTATGATTTATTAAGCACAACATCGAGTCCTATGAGTTTGACACATTTCATGACTCTCATTGAATCGGGATGTTACAATGAAAGGCTTATACTCACATAGTGTCTATGAACTAGAGGTTCGTTTTGATTAGATCATTTTAATCTCAATTGGGTTTTGATGTGACTCCACGTGACTGACTAGGTCATACCCACATCCTTGGTTTCCTTACATTGCCAATTGAGACGAACTTAGAGAGTCTCATTTTCAAGGAAATAAGTGAAGAAAATCTCTAGTTATCAAATAAGGTTAATCTAGTAATTTGTCATTTGATGAACAAATTAATTTATTTAATTAATTGAAATAAATTGAAAACTAAATAATAAATAATTAGATTAATTTATTTATATTCTTATTAGCCTAAATTATTGGTTGGATAATTTATCTAATTATTAATTTATATCATATATTAATTTGATTAATATATGTTGGAATTAATTAATAAGTGGACTAAGCTAAAAGTCAACTTAGACCACCAAGGAATGGAAGTAGGTGTGCGATATGAGCATGATGGGCTGAAGGAATTAATTACAAGCCCATCATCTCATTTAAATACCTACATAAATGATTAACCTAAAACATAACACATCAATACAACTAGAGAAGAGAAAATTTCCTCTCCCCTCCTCAAGCTAGCCATCCGCCTCCCTAGTGCCATGAGGAAGTGAATTTTTCTTTAACCTTTTTTTTCGACATGATATCTAGAGGCAAAAATCCAGGATTGCCGCTACTGTGATAATTCAAGAAATTAGATTTCTCCTACAAGGATAGTTTAGATGTAATTGATTAATTTCATCTACTTTATTAAAAATTATTAAACCCCAAAAATAATCCGATTTGTGAATCTGGATATGTTTATTTTTCGTTGCGCATGAACCAAGATTTACAACACCTTTTCCATGTCTTCTTATATTTTAGACTGGGGATTCAAACCTTCTTGCCCTTCCTCCAGATTCATCTGGTGCATTTGATGGCCCTCCTAGGCTAGATACTTCCTTCGTGGTGTCTCTCCATCCTCCTTTCCTTATGGTTCCATGTATTCCAATGTTCTAGCTCTTTTGCCGGAATTCCCTTCTGGAATGATTCCCTGATTACCCCTAACATTACTTTCCTTATCTTTAGGTATCCCCTTTAATGGTGGGAATGCCATATCTCTATCTTCCTGCTCCAGATCTTACATATCAGCATTCTTGGTTTGCAACGCAGCCTTGACAGCTTCGTTTACAATCCCTTTTAGCTGACATGTAATTAGGTCAGGGGCTGGTACCTATTGCGAGGAGATTTATTTCCTTATAGCTTGCATTACTGTTGAGTTTTCTATCATGGGATCTTGCATCTCGTCCAGCAATTGCAGGGCTAGAATAGCTGGCGTTTTTGGAGCATTTTTCTCACCATCAACCGAAAATAACATCGCCTCTTTTTCGTAACCTTTCACCATTTCTTGTATCTCCACCATATTTTGTTTTGCCATCAAAACTTTGTTAAAATAAAAGTATTGCAAAAAAGAAATGAATATTACCTCACATCTTGAACTCAATTTTCCACAGTCGGCGCCAAATGATGTGTGTCTGATTCACACCAAGTTAATTTATATAATAATATAGGCATAATTGAGTGTGTAATGCAATATATGTGATGATATAAAGCAGGATAGTGTAACTAACACAAGATATAACGTGGTTCGGCCGAATAATAACCTACTTCTACAGGTGTAAAGGTTGCCTCCTTCATTACTCATTTACAATGCTTAATTATACAAGTTTGATGGTTAAGACTAATTATGGTAAAGTCAACTTATCTAAAAATACATAAAGTAATTAAGGTTAACTATAATCTCCTTAAATAGACCGAATTAGATCGTCTAATTTAGGCATGATCCGTCGTTGATTTAGCTCGTGACTTCTTACAGAAAGTCTTTGACTTGATTTTATCTTATCTCGAGCCTTACCTTATATAACTTTATTCTTTTATTGTAGATCTAGCTCAGCAGATCTGCCAGGGATGCCGGATAAGGATCGACTCCTTCTTGAAGGCTCCAGGTCCATTTCTCAATGTGTTTTAGTCCACTAAGTCTGGGGCTTGTCAGCTTAACTCAATAACCAATTTCCACTCACATCATATGTCACTATGTAGTCATGATACACTATAAGAAAATTGAATATTGACAATGAAAATATAAGTCATGGCCTAAAGTCGTGGTGTATAGCAGTCTAAACTCACGGCTAATTTAGCCATGGTAGATGTTCCATATAGCCAAGTTACAGTCAGCCATGGTGAAAAAAAATATTAAATATTTTAAGCTCGAACTAGCCATGGTGGAACAAATGCTAACATACCACTTTTTTATAATGGCTAAAAACCATGGTTTTTGTAATGAATAAAATAGTGACTATGTCTTATAGCCATGGCCAAATGTTTTGGCCATGCTTGCAAAGACCACGACCTAAATCGAGGTAAAGCCGTGGTCAATTGATTTTAACCATAGCAAAGAGACTTTTCACCATAGTTTATTAACATGGGAAATAGACAACTTTTTGGTAGTGATATATCTATTCATCTTATTGTCATAGATCTTCCAAAAATATTTTATTATTTATTTATGACTATTTGCCATTAAAATATAAGATTGCTTATGGATATTTTATGTATGTTTAAAATTTCATTAAAATTCCTTTTTTCTCAACTCATACTTTTATAATAAAATAGGTACATAGATATAATTGGAAAAATCAGCATGCACCATTTGGCCAAATTTGCATAGAGAAAAAGCTTCCTTCTTCTTATCCATTTTATCTACAAAGGCAATAGGGTTTAATACGAAGCCATCACTATGGCCTAGTCTCAATTAATTACAAAAACAATTCATTTCAATATATAAGGACCAATGTCTCGAAATCTTTGCCCATATTCTGCACGATGAACAGCACCAACAATAACCTCATCACCATGTATACTGCTGTTTTCTTTCTGGTGCTTGTCCTCGTCGTTAATGGTTTGTGTTTTCACCTTAACCAAAACTTATAATATTTTATTTTTGGAGCAACATTGCAATATTAATCCCATAAAATATGGTCTATTGCAATTTTAGTCCATTGTTCACAAATTTGTAAAGTTAGTCCCACATGATGCATTTTTCTTTTATTTTTTTGGAATTCTCGTCTCACCCGTTAAAAATAGGACGGAATTTCATGCCTCCTTAAATTTCTTACTGATCATGTGCAAGAAAAATCACCAAACTAATTGTTTCCGTCCGTTTTATAACGGTTGAGATTAAAAAAGCAAAAAATTATATCCTATGAAATCAATTTTGCAAATTTGTAAATAATAAGACTAAAAAAGTAACAGATACTATTTTATAGGACCAATGCGGCAATTTTCCCCACTTTTTTCCTTTGTAAATCCTTTATATTTGTTGTAACTAATGCAGTTATTAGGTCAGTTAATGGTGTAGCGACAGAGTAGGACGAAATGCATATGCAACCCTAAACCCTAAATCCATCAAAAATAGGATGGAATTTCATGCCTCAAATTTCTTACTGATCATGTGCAAGAAAAATCACCAACTAATTATTTCCATCCGTTTTATAACAATTGAGATTAAAAATGCAAAAAATTGTATCCTATGAAATCAGTTTTGCAAGTTTGTAGATAATAAGACTAAAAGCGCAACAGATTCTAATTTATAGGACCAATGCGGCAATTTTCCCTACTTTTTTCCTTTGTAAATCCTTTTTATTTGTTTTAACTATTGCAGATATTGGATCAGTTAATGGTGTAGCGGCAGAGGAGAAGGATGAAATGCGTATGCAAAGGAGCAAACGTTACACTGGAATTTGTTTCCTTAATTCAAAGTGCAAGAGTAGTTGTAAGGGAGAGGGATTTCCAGATGGTGGTTGTTTTGGCAAATTCCATAAGCGTCGATGTTTTTGCTCTACATTTTCCTTGGACGATATGAAGTGTACATAGTGAATATATGTACTAGGTAAAGAGCCACCAAGCAAGTGCGCGGTGTACGTGCCCAGAATAATTTTGTAATAGTACTAATAAGGCAAACGCGCGTTGCGGATAACTAACCCTCTTTTGATTTTTTTCTTCAAGATTTAATATAATGTTAATATACATATTTTATGGATAAATCCATTAAAATGTTGACAAATATCAATTATAGGACTACCAAAGAATAATATCTATATGATATTTTTATAAGATTTCATTTATAATATACAATATTAATTGATGAAAATATTGGAGAAGTAAAAATAATATAAGCTGAATAGACAATAGATAACATTAATTTTATTAAAGGATGATGAGTATTACTAGTAAAATTATTTGGACGGATATAACTTTTTATAAGAATTGCAAAAACAATGATTTTAGACACACCTATACTCCGTAATGAAATTGTAGTAACAATTAAAAAGATATCAGCTCTGAATTAAGTTTTAATTTTTAAACAATCTATTATGATATAATATAAATACTTATGCACATTACATCATAATAAGAAATGCATAATCAATTAAAGATCTTGAAATAGTTAAGAGATATCAAACTAACATAATATACACATCAAGTTTAATTGAAAGATAGATGATTAAAAGATCAATGTAACATAATTTATGGGTTATTAAAAATTAAAGCTACTACAAATTCAGTATAGACACACTTATAAAAAAATTATTACTATGATGCCACGTATGTATGCTTGCATTATATCATACATGATTAGTAATTGTATATTTCAAGTATCACTAAATAGTCTTTTATATATCATTACAATAATAGTCAATTTTCTTAATCTATTATATTCATAGTTAATCAGTTGAAAGGTTAAAAATAAACATCAATGTTTCATCCGAAGTCTAAAGCATATTACATCAAATATTCCCTTCTCATAAGTCAAGAGCAATATGACGATATTATTCATTATTACTATTTTTCAATCAATAAATTAAATAAATATATATATATATGTATGTATATATATAAATTTAATATTATACATCTACTTATGTATTCTTCTTCACTCTTTCGTATCTCCCTTGTACCTCCTAACAAATAAACATGTAAAAAAATCATGGACAAATAAATATATGAAAAAAAATAATGTTTTCTTATATGTTTTTCATTTTCTTTAGCAACTATACAAATATGTTATTTTGTACATTTTTATTTTACTATAACACTTCAAGTTGTACTGCATTGTAAGGGTCCCTTTGAATGTGCACTAGTTGTTTTGAGTATGTTATCATTTTGATTCAAAGAAGATCTTGAAGTTAATCCAAATCTGAAATATGAATTTGTTTTAAGAAATTATTTTTAATTATTTTAACAACTAAGCTCAATGTGGACAGAGCATTGTTTGAGGATGCGAGAGTATTCCTTTTTACAGGAGTTTGGAACATGTCGAAATACTTGTAGCGAAGAGAGGCATGGAGTATGTTGTTTGAAATGGTTAGTGCCGGAGTTGTGGGAGAGCCGATTTGTCTGCAAAATTTTCTGATTCTTTGAGGATTGTAGAACCCATCTTCTCTTCCCCATCATGTTTTCCTTTCCTTATTGAGAATTTTTCTTTCTTAGAACGCTGCCATTTTCTTGTTTTGAGAGAATTTCGCTCCTTGCCCTGTTTAAGAAAATAGACGGATGTTTTCTTAATTCCATTTGGTGAATCTGTTAAATACCCACGTGTCAACCATCCAAGGGTTGGAATAGAAGATGGAACAAGAAATTGGAAAAAATGATCCTATCTGGTAATAAACATGCCCCCTCTCCAACTTCCCAAAACCATTCCAAGATTACTATAAATATAATGTTGATATCTATCAATTCTCATGCAACTTAGGCAGTAAATTTAACTCTCTTTTTTTCCAGTTTTATACTATAGTGGAATTAATTCTATATCGAAATGTTTCATATGAACAAGTACAAGTTTGTATTAAATTTTTTTTTCCATCCAAATATAGTAATTGAATATAGGAATTCTTTAGCATATAAATATGTATTCAACGTGCGATGCACGTACAATCTACAAGTATATGTATATATATGAATATGACTAGAATATTATACCAATCAAGCTGATAGCAGTAGTGAAAATGACATATTTGCAGTACATACCTGGTGGAGGCTGGAGAAGGAGAGAAACGCATTTATTTGCCAAATTGTTTCAAATACTTGGAAATGAATCTGATGGTGATGACAGATACCTATTGTCCAAGCTCAATGAATTTGAAGTCCACACGGTGACGTGGGAGATGGGAAATCTTGTGAAACTCAGAAGCATCAACGCCACGTTCTGGGTTGCATCTCTCCGCTAACAACGGACATTCTTCAATATTTATATTAAATAATTTGGTAAGACGTTGCATGGCTTCTTTAGATGGAAGATGTGTTAACCTTTTGCAGTTGTGTAAAGATAAGTATGTTAGAGATAACCAGTTCCCAAACCACTCAGGCAAAGCTTCCATTCCAAAATCATGTAATTCTAAACGAGTGACAGAAGAGAGGTACTGAAGATGATCCGGCAAAGAGTCCCACTGTGGCAATCCGTACAACTTTAATTCCATTAGTGACTGCAGAGCTTCGATGCCTTGGAAAGTCTCTGAGAACGAAGCGAAATCGACTTCTTCTGAGAAGGGACCAATGCACAATTTGGTCAAGTGGCCAAGAGTATTGATCCCTTTGGGTAAACTCTTCAACTTAGGGCAGTTTAAGATTTCCAAGTAATGAATAAGCGGCATGCTCCGAAAGTCTACTGGAAAAGAGACCAAATTAGGCAGCCTGATACCACCAGACATTCGAGAGAGGCACCCAAATCTAGCAATTTACTCGGAATATCAGTCAGCCCTATGGATGATCTAATATCCAAGGTTCGAAGTGAAAGGAGCCCGCCCCCGCTTGAATATTGAATCGAGTTGAGATTATTGCAACAATCTATAACTAACTTCTCCAGGGACGGAAGTCCATAATTCGGCAATTCAAGATGGCTTAGGTCACAATAACTTAGTTTCAGAGATGTTAGGCCATCATTGTCGTACAATAGCTTTTCAGGAAGAGAAGTGAGATCTGAAACCTTATTAATTTCCAAACTCGTGAGAGAGCTTAAATTGTTGCCACATATCTTAGCTAATAATGGTGATCCGCCACCTGAATTTATAATCTTCAGTTCTTTAAGAGATGGAAAACCATGACTTGGAGCACTCTTCAATTTGGGCCACCACTCAATTTCTAAATATTCAAGGCTAGGGAAAGCACTGATGCTGCTCGATGCATTATTTGACGATGCAGGCATATCCTTAAGTTCAATCCACTCTGCCAGATTGGTCATTTGCACTAGACTGAAACGTTTAAGTGCTCGAAAAGCGACAGGCGTACGTTGGTGAACACTTTCACCACCATCAGGAGAATAAAATGAAGGACCAATTGATTTTACATTTGTCAGTTGTTCCAACTTTAGGTTCTTGAGCAATGGTAGATGACCCAGTGTTGGAATTTCTTGGCATATCATACACCTTTTCAATATGAGTTCAGTCAGATTTTCCAATCCATTTACCTCACTAACAGTCCTATTCATGATCCATGATGGAAAATCATTTCCTTGGAAATTTATAATGCTTAAGCTTTTTATATTAGCATGAGGTTGAAGGCCTTTCAAAACTTCTTCATTGTTGTTCTTGCCTTTCCATGGCCTATTCCAGACAAACACTAACTTGTGTATGTTTGGCTTTTCAAGCAGGCCTGCTCGAGTTGCTTCTTCTTTATCATTCACATATTCGAGATTGCTTATCTCAAGTTCTCCTCTCAGATTCTTTAAATATCCTAATTCTTCAATTCGACGACCTTTCTCTTTGCCCACTTTAAAAAATTCTAATGTTCGAAGACAAGTTAGCTTTCCAATATTAAGTGGCATATGAGCTCCGTGAATCTTATTACCCTGAATGACGACATGTCTCAAGCTAACTAGGTGTTGAATCTGGTTTGGAAGCTCTTGAAGGTCATTGCAAAACTTACCCCTCAAAGTTTGCAAATTGAAAAGCTTACAAATAGATTTTGGAAAGGTTCTGATACTTGTGTAAGAAACATCAAGAAATCTCAAGTGTATCAGTTCACCGATTGAGCCTGTCAATTTATATATCAAGGATTGTAGAGTCAGAACATGCAAGTTTTTGAAATGTAGAAACACATGAGGAGGTTCTACCATCATTTCCATAAATAAAGTACGCAGGTTAGTCGCATTCGCTCTCGTAATCTTGTATGCCTCCCCATGAAGTGATCTGATCGCCAGATGTCTAACTTGAGGAACATGATCCGTAATGTTGTTTAACTCATTAAAGCATTTGCCTTTGAGACTAAACATGCTAGATCATGTACGAGATCGTGCATCTTCGAGTGCTTGATATTTCCGTACTCATCTTTTACTGCCTCTTGAAAGAAAGAATTTTGCAACAAAAAATCGTAAACTCTGTCGCCTAGAGTCTCCATATCAGTCCCATGATTTTCTAGAAGAAAACCTTCGGCCATCCAAAGTTGGATTAGCAATTCTTTCTCAATTTCTGCATCCTTGGCGAAAATAGAACAATATGAAAAACACTTTTTGAGAACTGGAGATGACAAACGATCAAAGCTCACCTTCAGTACTTGAAGTACTCCATTTTCTTCACTATTAATGGAATCTGAAAGTCCACTTTGTAAAAATGAGGTCCAATTATCTTTTCCTTTCCCTCGTAAAGTTCCTCCAACCATCATTGATGCTATTGGTAGCCCTTTACATCTACAGGCAATTTTTCTTCCAATAGTTTCCAATTCTTGAGGAACTTCCTCAGTGAAAAAAACTTGTGTCTTAATGATGGACCAACAATCATCATCAGATAACTTGCTCAAAGGATAATGATCAGACGGGTTCACTAGTAGCGCCACATCTGTACCACGAGTAGTCACAATACAGAAATTTCCTTTATTTTGGTTGATTCCCAGAAGAGAACTCTTAAAATCTTCCCAGTCATTTTGATTCTTATTCCATAAATCATCAAGAACAAGTAAATATCTTCTATCTTTCAATTTCTCTTGAAACGTTTTAAGGATAGCTTCCTTGCTCTCTACGTGAACATCGCTTGCTAATAATTCACGCATTCTCTTGAAAATACTAGTGGCATTGAAATTTTCAGACACACATACCCAAATCCTTTCATCAAAATGACTCATTGTTCGTTGATCATTGAAGATTAGTCGAGCTAAAGTTGTCTTTCCAATCCCTCCCATTCCAACAATGGGAACAATCGAAACCACCTTATCACTCGGACTAACCAGAACATTGATTATGCTCGACACATCATTTTCTCTACCAAGAATAATCGGATCAATACTTACAGAATCTGTTTCCTTGATTGGAGGAACATAAATAACAGAATCTGCAAGAGTCTTTTGAAGTCCATATTTAGAGGCCTCATCATTAACCATTTTCAACTTCATATTCACATCCTTGATATTATGAGCCATTTTTGTGCGAAACATCAAACGATTGGTGAAAGAGAAGAAGAAGCACACCTTTCGCATGATTTGATTTCTGATCTCTACCTTGCGGCGAATGATTTCGTACTTGAATTCATCCAACAAATTGTCAGCTTCGTAGGCGACATCTTCAAGATTCTTCAGCCACAATTTGACTGCTTCCTCTTCAACTTGGCGCCTGCAGGCGTCGTGCAAGAATGCCTGAACCATTTCCAATGATTTTTTTAGCTTATTCAGTTCATTTTTGAAACCAAAAACAAGGCCGATCTCTTCCACAGCAACAGCAACAAGCTTCTCCATCAAAATTTGTACGGTAGCATCGATTATGGATTCAGCCATTTTTTCTGGTAAAGGACTCAAAAGTAGTCTCTGTATGATTCAAGATACAAAGGGACGAATTATGTATTCTTAGGTGTATGTTTGAAAGGAAAATACAATAAGCCTATGCTGTGTTCTTTGACATCAAAACAAGACCATATATATATATTGGTATTAAAATAGCAAATGGCAGAAGTTTGTATTAGTTGTTTGTAAATAATGTGTTAGGTTTCGTTTAATTTATTCATCTGATTCACGTAACAGTGAAATATGCCATTTTTAAGTTGGACTTTCAAGCAGGGTGTGCGCCGGCCGTATTTTGATGCGCAATATATTCTGGAAAATTAAAAATTTGCTTAGCCTTCAACAACTAAAACAAGTGCATATAAATTAATGTTAGGTATTCTAAACATAATTTTTTAATGAATCAATGAATACCGAAGCATATATATATATATATATATATATATACACACATTGACAAGAGAAATGTTTACATACAGACAAATTATAAGTTGTTAGTGATAGAAGTTTGCAAAGTTTACGAACTTTCACCATCGCCAAAGATTGTAATGTTTTAAATGGTGCAACCTATATTGGTTGTTAGTAATATATTGGACTATTGGTTGCTAAGTTTTTTAAGTATTTAAATAACATAAGAGCGTAAAAGTTTCAAGTAATGACTAATGAAAATAATTATCTATTTTATTATAAAAGTACGAGTCAATTTTTGACATTTTTGATATACCTAAAATATCCCTATGTAATCCAATTTGTAAATGACAAAAGAGTCCAAAATAAATAACAAAAGAAATTTTAAGTATATTCAACAATAAAATGTACATTAGGACTCCACAATGAAATCATATATAGAGATTAGTCAGATATAGAATTAGAGATTTTAGCAGACAACCCCCCCCCGGCCCCTCTCCAACCTATGAGGTGATGTGCGTTTTGCCCCCCAACCTATTAAAAGTTGCACTCGACACCCTAGTCTATCATATATGTGCACTTAACCCCCTCAGTCAGCTTCAGGCAAACTAGGTTAGGGGGTAGTCTGCTTAGTTCTTAAATTTCTTGCATTTTTACCCATTCATCGTTCAATTTAAATTATGCATATTGAGATATATTTGGATTTTCCTTGAAATATTATTTTTAGGTTTGAAATAAATAATTTTCAAAATCATAAATCTACCTAAAATAATATACCTTATTTTCGAAAACTTAGTTTCCGAAAATTTCACGTATAAGCTTTCAAAAATAATTATTTTCAAAATAAAAACTTTTAAACCTTAATTTCATAAAATCCTTTCAAATCATATTAAGAATTTTATTATTATCAAAAATCCAATTATTTAAGAAAACCATAATTTCCAGAACTTTCAATTTTCAAAATTAATTTAATTCTAGAAAAATAATGTTTTAATCGAGAATCGGGTCCGGTCAGGTCTGGTCATAGGTTAGCCGACACATCGATAAATTCAAATATTCATAATTTTCTAAAACTAATTAGCTTCGACGCTTGGTTAATGCTTGCAGATCTTTATCTTCTAAAGACTTTGGGCGTTTAATCTTTAACCTTGAGTTTGATAGGCTCACATACAATTCTATCAAACGTCCAAGCGTCCAGACACTTAGCCTAACAATCTAAAGTAAATAAAAAAACCTTACACAAATCTAAAGCTCAAAGCATGTACATAATTTCTATTGAAATTAAACTTACAAAACTTGGGGTCTAACAAATATCCTAATTGTCATCATCAAAACATCTTAAAAGAAATATCCTAATAAATTCTAAGCACCTATTTTACCAACTTAGAGACTATAAATTATTATCACTTAAAGTTGATACTTTATTAATTGTTAGTACACTTAGATTATGGTATACATATATTATCATATATATTATGGATCGCTTGAAATTTGTATTTCGAAGTTGATATTTTGTGAATTATTTATACACTTGCATTTTGAATTATTTCTAATTATTGACTTAGTAATTTTACAAAAACGTTATATTAATACGAATAATTTTATTTTTACTAATCAAATATTAAATAGAATAAATGTCTTAATAGTATCTATTAGTTTTAGTTATTTCTAATATTTAATATATTACTTTAATCATCTATATTAAAATATTTGTCTGATTACATAGAAGAATGATTAGTAAGAAATAATTTTAATAGATCTCTACTTGAAAAATAGTATATATATATATATATGTATGTATATGTGTATATATATATATATATAAAACAATTATTTGAATTTCACGGAACCACAATTGTACAAATAAAAGAATGATGAACTTCTATATGTTTTTTTAATTACTTTTTTACAATTTAAATTTCATCTATACAAAACACAAAATTCATTTGATCTTTTTAGATGTCTAATTTGCTGCTTTATAAATTTATTTTTAATAACCTTTTTTTAAAAAAAAAAGTTTTAAAGTTCTAACCAAATAGGCCTACAAATATACACAATGATTTTAATTTGATACTTATGATTAGAAGACTAAGACTTAAATCATTCAATATAAATGATTTATGAGTAGTTAACGAATGCAAACAAAAGTATAAATAACGTGCTTATTTAGTTAAGAAAGAACCCTCCATTTAATATATTTTTTCTTCAACTTGAAAATTTAATTTATTAAGTGTAAAATTAAAATCTGTATTTTCTAAACACATACATATCACGAGCATGTATTCTTCAATAATTATGTTGAATTCTAAACAATATTTGATTGGGCAACTCAGATTAACATAACTATGTGAGATTCTTTTGGTTATGAAAATCAAAGAATTCTTTAAAGATTTTATTCAAAAATTTGAAATGATTGATGTTTTCTCATTTTGTTGTCTTCGATTATTTTTAACATTCATTCAATCAGTTATAAGTATTTTTAACGTTCATTCAATCAGTTATAAGTTTGCAACGCTTTCGGAAATTTTATATATCTTACCAAATATATTTATGAAACTAGATCAACATATTAGTAGAAGAATATTTATTCGGAATATAGCTAGCACTTTGTTTAGAAAAATTTATTGCTAATGGAATCCAAAGTACGATGATAACAAAGAACCACGTTAAAAAATAAAAAAAAAGTATTGCCATTATGTTATTATTATTTTAAGTGCACATAGACTTTTACGTGCAATATACTTATTTTCTAATTCTGCTACATTATACCCATAAAATGGAATTTTATAAATGAAAAGATACATTCAGTAATAGTTAATCAAACAGAATGGAAATCATTATCTATGCCAACTTATTGCATGAAAAATGTATTTGAGGTTCATAATAGAGACACATGAAATAATCTTGGGATGAAACATGTTGTGGTTGCTTTACAAAATAGACATAGCAAAACAAAAAAAATAATATTAGCCATAATAAAGAGATTATTGCAAGTGCACAATGAACTCAAGGAGAGGAAAAAATAAGGGAACGTTCGATTTCATTAAAAGATAAACAACAGAATGAACAAATAAAGCATGAATTTACATATGAACTTATTTATGCACATTATTATTTAGGTTTCACATTTTAATAAATGTAGTTTTTTTATGACTGAATTGAATTCAGTCTGTTATGTCAATCAATATTTAACATTTTAAATAATTATAATATAGTGAATAATTTCACTTAATTAAATTATATTGAAGTATTGTACAAATAATAATTCCGAATTGGCTATATGCATGCATTATTTTAATGAGCTCATATGATTCACGTGTAACACACGTGTCATTTACTAGTATAACTAAGATGATCAGAATCAAAGAAATTTGTTAAGATCTTATAAAATAAGTTAAGATTACTAAATTGTTTTTAAGGAGCTTATAAGTACCTTGGCATCATATTTTGGTACTCCCAAAAAACAAAATTGTCCATACACTTTTATGAAGTTCATAAGCACTGATATATAAATGTTTAGAGGAACGTATGCTCACCCAAATGCCCTCTTCATAAGAGGTGTTAATTGGTTAAGTTATCTAAAATTTCTTATAATTATATTTTAGACTAATAAGAGGTCGAATTTTGTTTTAAAATAAGTTATTTAAATGTTTGAGTAAAATAAAATTAAAAAGCTTATATAGTGTACATAAGTAGTGTTAATTATGTAACTAAGATGATCAAATTAAAGAAGTTCGTAGTTCTTACAAACTAATTAGGATTCTAACTAATTTTAAAGGATCGGATTCAAGTATTGGCTCCTTAATATGGAGCGTATAAGCTCCTCTCTGACATACTCCAAAGCTCATAAACCCACTCAACCACATTCGAAGTCTAATGCTTATAATGACTATTGATATTGATGTGTCTATGAAGACTGATTGAATAAAAGATTGTGAGAAGTCAATAAAGAAAGAAAGAAGCCAAACAAAAGTGTCTCGGGGAGGTCAAACTGTATTTGACAGAGTCAATCGAGTGGTCAACGTGGGTTTGACCTCGGAAATAGTGACTTGAAAAAAGGGATTATTATTTCCTTACTAGTTTTAGCTTGAATTTGGTAATTAACTTGTGTTAGGATTGTTTTTCCTAATTACCTAAGAATAGGATTATGTTTTCTATTTAGATTAGTTTTTAATTTTCCTTGTATATTAAGACTCTTCACTTATAAATAGGGGCTTGTAACCATTGTATTTGGTGGATTCTCTTGTTTGACTCATAAATAAAGATGTAGTCTAGAGTTGGCCCGTAGATGTAGGCAAGGCCGGACCCTGTTAAATCCTCGTGTTGTTATTCTTTTATGCTTCTAGTTTATACTTTTTCTTGATTATTTTCTTCGTACTCTGATGCTACCATCCCTAACAACTGGTATCAAATCCATAGGTCTGTAGAATTAGGAGACGTCATAAATCTAGATCTTTTGGTTAAACACGCATTTCATTGTAGGAACGATGGTAGGAGATGGAAGAATAATCAAGCTCGACAATTTTGTTGCAGGGAGCATGAATTGAGGTCGTGGTAAAGCCGGAGAAGATGACAGGAGGATGGGATCAGTGAGATCACCAGGCCAGGAAGAGTCATCCCGTTTAACATTAACGAGGAAACGTGAAAGGATGTGAAGCCAGTTGGGCGGCTGCGCGGAGCCGGGGTTTTGTTAGCGGATGGATCAAACATAACTCATCCATTGGGCAGAAAGCAGATTTATCGGAAGATCCTAGATAGCCAATGGAAAGTCCTTGGTGTAAAGATGTCAGTGAGACGGGTTGACCAAGGCGGGTTGTTCTCCAGTGAGGAGAATGGTGCCACTTTTGGCGATCGAAGCCCATTGAGCAGCACGGGATAGTGTTTCGGGACTATTTGGGATCAGTTTTCAAGTAGGAGATTGATGGGTTTGTGGAGACGGATTGATACAAAGGATTGTGAGAAATCAGTAAAGTAAGAAAGAAGCTAAATAAAGTGTCTCGGGCGGTCAATGCGGTTTGACCGAGTCAACCGCATGATCAATGCGGGTTAGATTGCGGGAATAGTGGCTTGAAGCATGGGATTGTTATTTCCTAAGTGGTTTTGGCTTCAATTTGGTAATTGACTTGTATTAGGATTGTTTTTCCTAATTACCTAAGAATAAGATTATTTTTCCTATTTAAATTAGGTATTAATTTTCCTTGTCTATCAAGACTCTTCACTTATAAATAGGGGCCTGTTACCATTGTATTTGGTGGATTATTCTCTTGTTTGACTCATAAATAAATATATAGTCTAGAGTTGGTCCGTGGATGTAGTCAAGTTATACCGAACCACATTAAATCCTCGTGTTGTCATTCTTTTATACTTCTAGATTATACTTATTTTTTATTATTTTGTTCATACTCCGATACTACTATCCCTTACAAATATTGATTGTTAGGAAAATCATGCGGTAGGTTCACTTACCTTCAAAAGATTACGTATTAATCTTTAGCAAAAAAAGATTAGGTATTAATTAACATCATTAGGTAGGTTTTGGTTTATGCATTCGTCTAATTCACTTAATAAATAGCCATTTTTCAATTAACAATTATTTGGGAATATTCAGACAGTGTGTCTAAAGACCGCAGTTTAATGTGCAACACAGTCTGAAAAATGGAAATTTGCATAGTCCTCAGACAAAAACAAGTCAACAAATCACAATGAGTCTTATTTATAATTTCGAGAAATTGTTCAAAATCAATCTATCGGATTTGATGGGATGCATCTACTGAAAGCTGCGATGAGATAGGCTACAATGATCTTACTCATCGCTGCCAACGTAGCGGAAGCAAATAATTAAATAAAAATACGCATCGCGATGAGCAGACTACATGTTACGTAAATCAAAGTTTAGAGTCTTGCATAAGTCGCAACATGACATCTCAGGTTATCACACTATGTAACCCTTAGGATTCCATGTTCGACATGAAATCAACATGGAATCCCATGAGGTGTTCAGTCGTATATCTCTAAGTACAAACCCTCTATGCATACATGACACGAAAAATCTTTACGTGTATTAAACAGCAAGTGGACTGGTCGTGTGTAGTAATAAAGTGGACTTTAAGTCCGAGTTATCGATCCCACAGAGACAAGATTATTTAAAGCTAGGAATTTAAAAGCAATTAAAATTGAATTAAAAGATTGTGATTAATTTACAATAAAAATGTAAAAACGAGACTTAGCAAATAATTTAGATTCTTATGAGATAAAACAACTAAGGCACATGCTTCAACCAAATTTACTTGTTAATATAAATATGAATTATTCTTCGTATTATTAGACTACTATTGCTTTGGTGAAAATTCCTTAATTAATTACTACCCGATGTCTCGGCTGTAATAATCCTATGATAAATTGACAGTTCTCTAAATATGTCTATCCGAGAATTTAATCAATAATCATGCATTCAAGTTCTAGAATTTCCCCGAATAAATCCGGCTAACTGCACCCGGGAATCTCTACCTATCTCTAGGGGCAATTCCCTATTTTTACGGATGATGTGATGATTTCTTTGAACCCTAACTTATATTCTTTCAAACTATTAAGTTAGGCAATATGACAAACATATGGCGATCAAACATATGCAAGTAATTACGCACAAAATCAAAACACAAAGCAATTGTAGAATTAATACGAAGAATAATATCATATATATATACTCATAACTTTGGCCTTCACATGGCCCTAGTTAAGGGAAAATTAGTTCATAATTGAAATTGGGAAAACAATAAAAACATAGAATTACTCATAGATAAAGATAAATATCAAACTAAGAAACTCCCTATTTTGGAATGATGATCGATTCTTGATTGGAAGCTTGAATCCCTCCTTTTCCTCTTCTTAGCTCTTCAAGTATGATGATAGGATGACTCAAAACCAAGAGAATGCTCCCCCAAACCCCTGAATTTTCGTCCTCACACTCTCAAATGATGATTTTTTGATGATCTCAAATGAGCTCCCCACTCCCCTTTAAATACCCAAAAATCCACCTACCAAGAATTTCTACCTACCAAGAATTTGCACCTACCATTCTCTTGTTTTCCACCTAACAAGAATTTCCACCTACCAAGAATTTGCACCTACCATTCTCTTGTTTTCCACCTAACAAGAACATGAGCTGCCACTTTCGTGTTTTCCAGCGCAGGGATAGTGTTTTATTCATAAACATCTCCACAGATCTCCGAATTGGATGATTCAAGTACCCATGTAAAGATAAGACATAGATCTAAAACTTTGTATAAGGACAATTCATCCAATTCTGTCTCTAAAAATATCAAAATGGCGTTCCAACGTGGAGGTTGTTTCTGATTTGGCGCCCAGGTGTGCGGAAATGGTACTAAAACATGATTTTGGCTAACTCCAACTTATTTCTTGCTTGTTTGGTCGTGGAAGTGTGAAACATCTTGGCGTAAACTTGTTTTATACATCATTTTTCCACCCTTTCTTCAATTGTATCCACTTAAGGCCTGAAATCACTTAATGCACGAATTAAACGCACAAGTGACAAAATCAAGTGATAAATGAACCTAAAACATAAACGCAAAGGGGCTTAAAAACACGTAAAAATGACTCCTATCAATACACTAGTCCCCGATCAATGTCCAAGGAACAAGGCACTCTCTCTATGAGAATGTTTGCATGAGCAAGTCATGACGAGACTATAATTTTCCTTTTTTCATGTCTCTATAGCATGGAACTAGTGTAGGATCACATCCTTGGAGAACGTACTATAATCACCACCTCGTACGCGCAACCATTCCCATGGATATGCAATGATCCTCGAGACTCTATCAACTACAACGTTGAATTATAGATAAAGATAAAGAACCAATATATTATGATATATAAAACAAGACTATTCAAACAATGTTTGCAGGTTTGGTAACACCAATTAATGGCCAGACGGACACCTAAGTTAAAACATGTAATAAGTTTGTTAGACTTGTTGGGAAACAATAATAAAACGCAGCGGAATAAAAATTCCTACGGTTGTCATCTCTGATTTTTCATATTCAAACCATAATAAGATTGACTGACCCGTTGAAGCGAAGTGACTGGAGTATAATCTTTGTTTCTACGAATCTGAGCCTGTTTTTATTTTTTTGATCCTAGCAGCAAATTAGTCACTGCCCTTAAATCACCACGCCAGAATTTAAAGTAAAAATCCTCCTTTTTCCTCATATGGGCTAGCCAGAGAGAGAGAGAGGTGGGAGATTTTAACTTGGTGCCTAAGTTACAATGAAGTCTAGGGTCATTTATTTCCACCAATTAGTATTTATACTACACAAGAGAATAATAAGGCCATTAAAACCAAGCACCAGGCGTCCATATTGGACGCCTATGTAGGCATGTACTAGCCCGAACCTACTTGGTTCTAATTCTATTTAATTATTTAATATTATTATTTATCCAATAAATAAATATATTAATTCAATAGTCAATTTCTTAAAGAAACTAATCAACTCATTAATATAATTAATTAATTTAATTAATTAGCTCGTCCAATGACTGATTAATTATTTAATGATGATATCAAATACCGAAAAAAGCCCTTCAAGTCTAAATCAAATTTCCCTTAGCAATTCCTTTAAGCTCTACTCTTTAGGTTCGTCCCAAAAGGCAATTGGGAGGAAACCAAAGGATGTGGGCAACACCTAGCCAGTCACGTGCCCCCACATCATAATCCAATTGAGAACGAATAAATAGGATCATTCCAAACCTTTCCCTTTGTGAATCTGTACGCGTATAAACCCTTTATTCTATTATATCAGTCAAGTGAGAGTCACTGTTTAGTCAAAATTACAATACTTGACCATATGCACAAAAACATAATGAGTCAAGGTCACTAAGTATCCTCTTGTGTCTAACACAAGTAACTCTATTGCTTTGGCCAGAGACTTTTGACCTCACTCATTTATGACGACATAGGATATATGCTCACTTACTTATGAGAGCATAAAATTTCATTTTGCAAATCAGTTAAGATTGCTGCTTGCCTATCAAGCTACACTTCGAGGTCAAACCTACCGACAAGTGAATTGGGTCTAACTACTCTAATGACAAACTTGATATCACAAGCACACCTTCAACGTGATTTCTCAAGTCTAAGGTTCACGCATGCCTATCACAACTAATCAATTTTGTTATTGACTGTCATAGAGTTAAACTCATGTGACAGAACCAATGCTAGTCGTATTCGAACTCATCAGTCTAACTGATGTGTCTATGACACAAGCTCCCACTAGCCCATAATGATCGACTGACACTTCCATGTCAAAGCTTATGCCATACAAGTCTTATCCAGTCTTAATGTTCAGTCAAAACTCTCTATGACTTGCAAACTAGTTTAGACACTAAGTACCGAACTTTTCTAGTGCCCATCTCCCTAACCTATAGGGAGTAGAAGATCCGCCTTAATATAATGGTCTTAACGTTGTTTAATAACTTACAAATGACAATAAGAAAAAAATATAAAATGCCTCGATCTTCTTTTAAAAATCAACTTCGCGGTGCGATTTTCTTTTAAAAATCAGAACCTCGATTTGCATAATAATTTGACGAAAGTGGTTTGGTATAGCCTTAAAGAGGTGTTTGGCTTTTTATATAAGATATTGAATCATTACGTTTTTAAACAAAATAAAATAACATCTAAATACTTTTTGAATAAACTAAAATAGCATCCAAGTAGTAACAATTATGTAACTAAATTGGTTAAATTAAAGAAAGAAATAGCTTCTATGAAATTAATTAGGATACTTTACTTTACTTATTTATAAGAAGGTTATAAGCGTGTTCCTAATTATCCAAAGTTTATAAATTCATCTAAACATACTTTAATTCTAATGTTCTCTAGTCTCACATCATCATAAGGACTAACGATATGGAGATAAACTGCAGATGATACAAATTTGTAGAATAGTGTATTGATTGTTGGGCAAATCATGTGGTAGGTCTACTTCCCATCCAAAAGAATAACTCAAATCATAAGGTACGTTTTGGTTTATTCGTTAGTCTCGTTTATTTAACAAAAAAAAGGCAAAATACGCTGTACCCTGAACTATAGCATTCGTAACAAATAACCCCCTGAACTGTTAAAAAGAGCACTTAAATCTTAGGATTGGTCCGTACCGACATATGTGGGTCATTTAGAGAGATGGCATTGTTGAAGTTATGCCCTTAGATGCCATAGAGAATAAAATATACATGGCATATTATTTGTAATTGAACATCTGTTTAGAAAGCATTTTTATATTATTTTTTCTAATTGGAATTTGTAAGTTAATAAACAACATTAAGTCCATGAAATCAAGGTGAAACTTCCACTCCCTATGGGTTATGGAGATTGACACTAGAAGTGTTTGGTACTGGATCTCTAAATTCGTTCACATGTCTTAGAGAGTTTCAAGTGGACATCGAACTGGATAAGACATGTTCTTTGCCTTGGAAATGTCAGTTGAATGTTAGATTAGAGAAAATTACGAAGGGAATTTGTATTACTGAGTAGCATATTTATAGAATTTCATAGAATTGGTAAACAACTAAACCTTAAGCTATAAACAAGGAAAGATAAATACAAGAAAAAATATCCTAAGCTATAAAGATAAATACAAGAAAGTATAAGATAAGGAAAGATCCTCTGCTAATCTAGAAGATATATTCTACCGCTCCCCCGCAGTCTTAACGGGAGATTCCTGGATGTTTAGACAGGAGACAAAAATCCCAGAAGATCAGAGACAGCAATGTTCGAACGTTGGAATCGCGACGTTCGGACGTCTCAGGTAGAAAAAAAAAGAGTTGTTCATTCCTTCAGCAACATTCGAACGTGGTGTGTTAAACGTTCGAGCTTCTAGGTCCTGGAGAGGCGGCGGCGGCGGCTCCAAGACCTTGTGTGTTAAGGGTGAGTGGAAGCGACATAAAATAAAAAGGCGGCGGCGGAGGCCAAAACACAAAAAAGGTAAAGAGCAGGTTGTTAAACCCAAACTAAATTACAAAAGATTAACCGTAGCGAAGAAAGGAAAAATAAAGAAGAAAAAAAATATAGTGAGCAGGATGGGGACGATGATCGTGAAGGCTGGTAGAAGAGAGAGATCGTGAGGGTTGAAAGATAAATCCTTTAACTCGATACCATATTAGATGAGAGAAAACTCCGTAGGGAACTTGTATTATTGATTAATATATTTATAGAGTTACATAGGCTTGATAAACAAGTAAACCCTACGCTATAAACAATGAAAGATAAATACAAGGTAAGATATCCTAATCTAGAAAGATAAATACAAGGAAATATAAAATAAGGAAAGAACCTATGCTAACCTAATAGATATATTCTAACACCAAACACTATAAGTTAGTGGGAGCTTGTGTCATAGACACATCAGTGAGATTGATGATTTTGAACTGTTGGGTTGGTAATATCCGGGTGGCTAAACGCAGCATAAATAAAAAAAATTGACAACCACCCCAAAATAAGGTTTTCATTTGCTCAATCGAACCAATAAAGAGAATGAAATAAGAAACTAATGAGTATAGTTATTTCTTATCTCGGTTTAATTTGGATATTTTCTAATCCACCAATCAAGCTTCCAAACGCCGACTCTAATTTTTGCCCCTTAATTACCTGTCAATTGTATAGATGTTGCGTAGCAAAAGAAATAAAGTATTGAGTCGTATTCCACTCAATCCAATGATAGTCGTGACTCACCCTTTATGTGTTGAATATAGATAATTTTTCAACTACTCTTTCGGCAATACCCAAGATAAAAACAGAAATAATTAATTGGAAAGCAGACAAATTCAAGCATTTTACCACCTCGACAATCGCGAACTCTCCAAGAACTCCAAAGCCATTTTGTATTTCCCGGTTGTAGTGATCTATGTGTCTCGTCTCCAATGTATCCACACCTCGATGAGGTTCCAAATATCATTTTTGTTGCTAGCCAATAGATTTTTTCTAGAGTCCTAAATCTAGGCTTATATGTATGAAAGGAGGAAATATATAAGTGAGATATTAAACTCCACACATGAGTAAAATCTCATTAAAATAATAGGCTACGGGGACGACTATTGCAAGAGGGAGAGAGTCGAATTTTTCCTCTTCCATTTTTTTATGTTGGGTAAAAATACATAATGTAAAAAAGTGTATTATGTGTTTTCTTATGGCATTCTATAAGAACAGAAGAAGTGTTAAATATTCTTAAGATAGATTATTAATATGGCAGTTTGAAAACCGTAAAGAGATTCTCTTACTAATTTGTACATTCAAGAATCTTTATAGTGAACTCTGTTCACGTCAAATTATTACCATGAAAGATAAGACGCATTCTTCACAAGTTTTTTTTCCATCTAGACACAATATTTGCTCAGACTGTACATGCTTTGAAGTCCCTTGCATATACAAAGACCAAGTGCAAGTCAACTCACTAACTTGAAAATATGAACTTCCACCACTTATGGAAAGCAAAACCATAAACTGCAGTATAAACAACTAGTCTCAAAGGGTACAACTTTAACCTGCATTAAACATAAAGGACCATGAATAATAATTACGAAGATGGCATCTGCAAAATGCAACTAAGGTAAGTAATGTTTAACGTGATTTAAATTCCTTTATCGAATTTGAAATTGTGTTTGAGAATTGTATGATTGTTAAACTAGTCAAACTTAACAAACTAAACACAAATAGACATCTAGTTGCTTGAAATTATTACATAAAATTTATCGTTTTTAACCAATAGAATGAAATTAGGTTTACAAAATATTGAATTAAAATTAATGTCCAAACTATTTGTAAACTTAACTAACTGAACTTAATTGTTTTGTTAGATATTTAATTGAATACATAATTTTCAAGTTGAAAACAAACTCACAAGTAGACGCAAGATTTACGTGGCTTGGCTAATTCTACCTACGTCCACAACCATACCAAATATCTAATCTTAATTTCTAACGTAATACATATTAAATAAGCATGCCAATATATATGGTTGCACGTAGGCCTGGTAGTGGGTAGGCATTCTCCAGGTCCAGGCCCAGACCCTGAAAATGCCCACAGGATGCCTCCTCTACCCGATCCGGACCCGACCCGGTCGCAGACCCGATAGGTCCGAAAACCGGGTCCAATGCACATACCAGGAGTTTCGGGTCGGGTCCAGGTCGGGTCTTCTTTTTTTTTTGTGATCGTTTGAGTTTGTTGTTTATATATTTGTCTTTTCTGTTTATAATTGTGTAGTATTATTTACAAACTCTGCATTTTTTTCGCATTGTTTATTATATATTTGTCTTTTCTGCCTATAATTTTAGCAGTAAAAAGACAAATATATAATAAACAATGTGAAAAAAATGCAGAGTTTGTAAATAATACTACTAGTAAAAAGACAAATATATAATAAACAATGTGGAAAAAAATGCAGAGTTTGTATATAATACTACTAAAATTATAAACAGAAAAAACAAATATATAATAAACAACAAACTCGGACGATCACAATTCCAAAAAAAAAAAAGGCCTGACCCGAAACTCCAGGTCTGTGCATTGGACCCGATTTTCGGACCCATCGGGTCTGCGACTGAGTCTGGTAGAGGAGGCATCCTATGGGCATTTTTAGGGTTTGGGCCTGGGTAATGCCTACTCACTGACAGGCCTACACAGGTAAGAGGTTTTTTTTGGGTATTGATCGGGTCTTGTTCGGATAAAGGACCCGTGGGTCTTGTTCGGGTAAAGGACCCGACCCGGACCCAAACTCCTTACTACCATTGGGTCCAAGTTGGGTCCGGGTCTCGGACCCAAATAATCGGGCCTGGGCCAGGTCTAATATGAAATTATTGGGCTTGAGCTTGGGTAATGTCTGCCCACTGACAGGCCTCGTTGCAGGCTAGGCCACACAAAAAAGAACTAGTATACTACCAAAATTCCAAAATCGCGTTGAGACGTCTTGTAAACCAACTTTATCTCTTGAACTTAATGCCCCCACCACACCGCAGTGCCGGTACGCTAGCAATTCGGCATCCCTATGCCAACACAGTAGCACTCCCACATCACAACTTCCTACGACATCATTGCAATACTGAATTTCTAGCAGTCTATCCCCACCGCTACCTAGCACTGGAACAACAATGTTGATTTCCGCCTAGCAACTCTTCGTGGCTTTTTTTTGTCCCTTTTTGGATCTTATCTTGATCTTTTTGTATTAGACTCAAAATCCCAACTATCTTCCATATGGAGACTGACTACAAAACTTGACACACACAGTCTTCACTCGTATATGGGTATCATTTTTTTACGGTAGCACGCCTCCTCATCATAAGTTGGGAGACTAACTCCCGGATCGATTTCTTACGATTAATTTCCGTGGAAACTCATAATGATTTCTATATCAAGGATCTTCTTCAATGGCATTCTTGAATGTGCCATATATCTGCTCTCAACTCTCTTTGAATGAGTTATATCTAATCGCTTATCTAATCTAGTAATTCCCACTTGACTGAATATCCAATTGAATCAAATTACTACACAACATATTTAAAGGTTTTTGTCGTGTACAATGTTCTCCTCTTAGTACTCACACCACAACCATATTTTTCCTAGTGATCTTCTGTGATCCACCTTAAAGTATTGTTGTATATCAATCTCAGTCAATATGACTCATGGATATCAACTTTCGTATGGCCCAGAACATGTTTGACATTCTGTAATTTCTACTGCACTCCTTACGAAGTCCCTATTTGAGCTTCACTATTCCCCACAATGTGCAAAAGTTCACCGCACTACATAGATCTTTCTTTATTTCCATGAAACATAGTTATGCAATAACTCTTTGGTGGGATAAAGTGAGATGATGCCCCTGAGTCTGAAATTCGAGATGCCCTTGGAGTGCCCACACGAAAAACCAACGAATCAATAATCTTTTATTTTGTTGCGTTTGTTGATCAACCTCCCAAATACTGATTTATGTCATTCTTCAATTCTTTACACTGATTGTTGTAGCAATCATTGGGAAAAATGAAATTTTGGTCTCATAACTTAGCTCATGTGTGTTTTTTGTCCCAGTATTCTTGACTTTAGCATTATATGTCCCATGACTCCAAAAAATGTGCATTTTTGGTCCCAAAATACGATTACGTCATTTATTTGGTGAAATTGGCATATGCGGCTCACGTTTTTTGGAGTTATCGGACCAAAATCACACATTTTTGGTGATCCCACGTGAGCAGCACATGTCAATCCCGTATAAATACATGACGTAATCATATCTTGGGACCAAAAATGCACATTTTTTTAAATTATGGGACGTATAATGCTAAAGTAAAAAATACTGGAACTAAAAACACACATGGACAAAGTTGTGGGACCAAAATTGCAATTTTTCCAACAATCTTTCTATTTGCAATTCCAACCAACCATGCCCTTACAATTCTCAAGAATTTCGATTTATACTTGACTACTTCTCTCCCACTTTCTCCTAAACTTAAGTCAGCAATCGAAAGTCATACAATTCTCTCATGTGGATCTCCTCACCTAGATCAAACATTGGATCTTTTGAAACTTCAACTTCTTCCATCCAAACAAACTGCTCATTAGATTTATAATCGCGCTCCAACTCTTAGGAAAAGAGGATAACATAATAACCACCATAAGCTCATCGTCTGATATGATATATATAGAACTCAATTAAGTTATGGTCAAGTTAAACTACTTGATGTGATTTTTCACGTATTCACTCTCCCTTTCTCCAATTAAATAAATCTTCCATCAATATGCATTTTTCAATATGGATGGCATCTCGTACATATTTAATAGCTCCTTCTTCAGATCAAACATTGTTTTTCATTGATGATGTTCCTCGTCAATGTAAAATAGATCACTTCTAGGGCCTAGCAATCTAATCAAGACAAGTACCTTTGCCATTATCTTGCCTTCTTGTTCCCCGATAATGGTTCATATAACCTCTTCGGATACAAATATTCCAACATTTGCATCCTCCAAAATCCAAAGTCCCTATCATTGAATTTGTCTATCCTAACATTCCTTATAGATCATCTCCTTCCAAATATCTCACGTATCAATGCTCTTCCACATAGCCAAACCCATATACATTGATACTAACATTCTCAAGGGTTCATTCGGGCGTATCTAAATAGATACTATGTTTACATATGGATCCCTACGTCATTCCATTCTATTTAGGATTAGGAATAGGCGTAATCGGGCCTTCTTTTTCCATATCTCTTGTTATTTTCGGGACCCTATTCACCTCTTTATGTTAGAAATTGAACTGCTAAAAGATAAACCTTGAAAGTTAAAACAAACACACAAGAATAAGATTTGTGTGGTTTGGCTTTATTTAGCAACATCTATGGATTCACGTAAAATCGTTGTGTCATCTTAGGCTTCTCTTTAATTGTTATTTATTTCTAGAAGTTATCAATTCATCCTATAAGGCGACGTCCCTATCAATTGGTCTCAGAGGTTGATATATGAGACGTCACAAAATTTATATATATGAGGAGCTTTTTGTGTTAGCATAATCTTCATAGTGGGAGAGGTGGTAGAGATGAAGGAAAGGTCAAGATCCGCAAATTCATTATTAGTAGCACGAATAGAGATTAGGGTAATGTTGGAGAAAAATATCAAAGGAGGAAAGGATCAATTAGATAGCCTGGTCAAGATGAGTGATTCGTTTGACATTAACAAGAAAATAAGGTGGATGCGATGCCAATTAGTCAAATTCACGGAGGTGAAGTTAGTTGATAAGGGATCAGACATAGCTCATGCAATGGGACATAGAGCAGATATATGAGATACAGAGATGCCATTCAAGAAAGCCAATGGTATAAACATGTCTGTAGATAGGTTTGACCAAGGCGCTTGTCCTACAATGAGTAGGAGGTTTCCGCACTAGATGGAAGAAGTCTGGATGAAAAACAAGGTAGTGCAACCAATTTTTGGGATCCATTTCCAAGTGAGATGACTTTGTCAAGATTGATTGATGCAAAAGATGGAGGAGAAGTTGAGGGAGCTAAAAGAGAAGTAGAAAATAGAGCTGAAGTAGTCAAAGGAAATTTGGTTGTTGTCAAATGGGGTTTGAGGGTCAAGCACCACAATCCAACATTTCAGCAACATACTTCAAGTCCACTATCGAGTTGAATGGTTTTTTCTCCGACCCGATCATCTTTGTATGTTGGAAATCATCGTGCAGTTCAGAACAATAAAATCACGAAATCAGTGTGTAAAAAATCATGCTTTTATTGATAAAGAAAATGATAGGGGTGAAAATGTTTTTTCCCATCAAATGCCACTAATTTTCATGTCGTTCAAGTAGGATACAGTAAATAGGAGTAGATAGATTGATAAACATATAGAAAAGATCATTGTATGACACAATCTAGTGTCCCTTTCAAAATATTAGATAAAGAAACATCAAGGTTAGTACAAACAGGCTAACAAATTAATGAAGTATTTGAATTCCATACCCATTTTGCAGGGAGCCAACTGATTCATGAAGGACCTCTTTATGTAGATACTTTGTAAATACCATATCCCTTTTGACTAAGCCATTAGCATCACTCATCGTTACCAAATGGTGCATTAGTCGCCCTGGGAAAAGAAATGCCCTTTTGAACGCTTAACCCGGAATAATTAGGAGAATCAATTGGGGCCTATATAAAATGGAATTTTGATTTTCATGACCATGGTGACAAGGATAAGTTATCTAATAACCTAAAGTTAGGACTAGCAGTGTGACATAGTAGAAACCCAGTTTTCGAGAATAATGTCCAAAAATGAACTAAACTCGATCCAACCCCGAAGTGATTCATCATTATTACAAAAATATAATGCTTCAAATGGACATGGAATGATTAGGGTTAGACACATCTAATCATTAAATTATTTGGGCTAAAACATTCGAGAGGAAAAATCTTAAATGCACATATAAAAAGAGAAGTGAAAGGTTAGGCTATTAGGGGCGACTAATACTTCATTGTTCATGAAAAGAGTGTAAGCTCCACAGAGCTATTGCACTCACTAGACACCCAAGATCGTCATGGGCAGGGCTTGCGAGCCCGTTGCACGCGGTGTTTGCCTCCAAATCCACTAAACATAACCTTAAGTTGACATTTAGACAATGACTCAAAATCGATATATGTAACTCTTTGTAAACCATTTCAATTTTATTTTTATGATGTGGGAGGCCTCACAATCACCCCTCCCCCCGAAACATGACTCAGTCCAGAGCCCATCACCCGGCATTGGGACTCTGGCAGTTCCCACAAGTTTAAGAGTTGGCTCCCACGCGCATAGCACTTTGCATCGTAGCCTCAAGAGGTTCCTCCCACAACATGTAGCACTTTGCCCCGTGTAACAGTTAGCTTTTGATATTCCGGCTAACGAGTGGCTCTTATACCATGTGTCATGCTCAGGGCCCGCGAGCCCCTTGGATAGGGCGCATGCCTCCTAACCCACTCAACTTAACTTCTCATTGGACATTTAAAACACTGCCCATAATAGATATACATTGTCACAGTTGAATTTTTAGGCAACTCTTTATAAACCATTTCAATTTCCTTATTTTGTTCGATGTGGGAGACCTTACAAAGACACATCTCGTGAAAGCACGGTAGACCAATAAGCAAGCTATGGAACAACACTGAGGCATACATTCTCAGGGATGGAGTCACCTACACAAGGTACAACAGCTTCATTAACGTGACCACTCGGGTTATTCAAATAATGAGGGGGTGAACTATTTCTATTATTGCGGACACCTAAGCTACCTCTAATCCTTCTTTGCACTTCAGGATCCTCTCATTGGGCCCCGATTATGACTATCTTGGTATATAAATAAATCGAATGACGCCACGGGAGATTCGAAAACATTATTATCAGCAAGAGATTTGGAAGCATTCTCCTGGAATAAAGAGTGAACCTTACACATATATAGGGAAAATTACAATCACACCCCCTCAACAATGTGGTAATTACACAAACCTCCCCTCATTAATTGATAATTACAAACACACTCCCTCAGGGGGTTTATTTGTAAGATTTACAGGGGTACAATTGTAATAATTGTTACAGGAGATGCAATTGTGTGAAATTTTTAATATGAGAGGGTGTGTTTGTAATTATGAATTAGTGAGAGGAGATTTGTGTATATATCCCATTATTGGGGGGTGTGAGTGTAATTTTCCCTATATATTTTGTGGGTATGTTTGGAAGAGGTCCTTGACAACCTTATTGGACTTTTTAGAAATACTATATGAAAAAATTTGATAAGAAAGTTGAAGAGATACCTTTGAGGAGAGATGGGCCACACTCGTTTTATCAAAGTATGTTTGGGAACAATAAATAAAGGGGTCAGTGCAATCTCCGATGGCGAAGGTACAATTCTAAAATGCGCAAAGGGGACTCTATAGTAGCCGCCTCACATACCTTAATTGATCCAACGATTGAAAAATGAAGAGACCAATTGATCAAAGAGTTGAGGCACCGAAGGAGATAAAGAGTCATATGTATAGGATGTATCATATACAATTGGGCTCATATTTATAAACGGCAATTAAACTACTGGGCTGGATTGATATACTGGATCGGGGTAGGAATAGAACAGGTATTTCTAAGTCCATTCGCAAATTTGGGTATAAACGGCAATTAAACTACTGGGCTGGATTGGTATACTGGATCGGGGTAGGAATAGAACAGATATTTTTAAGTCCATTCCCAAATTTATGGTTGGTATGTTTAGTATTAGGAATGACCATTTCCATAGGAATTCATATTCCCAAAAGTATGGAATAGTCATTCCTTATCTCCCCATAAATTATAACCATTCCTAATTTTCTAGGAATCAACTTATATTTACTTCTAACAAATATCCCTCACACATAATAAAATGGTCTTAAAAAATTAACGCAAAAGTTTTATTTCTCTTCCGACATATAATGATCAATAATTTCAAATTACTTTATAAATAATGCTAATATTGAAAAATTCAAAATAAGTAAAATAATAAAATATAACAAAAAATAAAAATAAATGCGGAATAATATTTGAGCCCAATAAATAATAGAATTCATTATGAAAAATTGTTTAAACAATAAAAAAATTAATTAAAAATATGAGAAAATTAGAAAAAAATACTAAAAAAAATATTGAAATGTTTAAGAAAATTTGGGGAATAATATATATATTGTTCCAATAAAAAATATTTTCATCATTAACTAATTCATCAACAATAAAATTAATGCAAAATATAGATTATTGCGTATAATTAATAGTGTCATCAACTTTCAGTCAAAGGAGATGCGTTTTATTTTTTTGGTCTCTCACTTTCTCACTCATTATCTTCATTTTGTCTTTTTGTTCTTCCTTAAAAAAAATCATAAGTCTAAAATCTAAGTCACCTAGTATTAAAAAAAAACTAAATTAGATACAAATTTATTTTGAGTTAATGTATAGTACAAAGACAATTAAAAATTGAATTTAATCCTTGAATAACTACAGAAAATAAAAGAATAAATTTTGTCAACTTCAAGAAGCAATGATATTTCCAACTTTTTTATTACTAGATAAAATGCAACATCAATGTATTAACTGTTTCACTATAATCTACCTAAGTTTTTAATAAATTGCGAACTTTAAGGTGTTTATTAGTGCTAACCGTGTGTGATATATACCTTGAATTATAGCACATGTAGCTCATAATTCATGAATGAAACACGTGCTTTGGAATTGACACATTGATGAAAGTTTAAGCTTACAATATAATAATTCTTATAAAAAAAAAAGCAAACAGTATTACAAAAATAAAATATCAGTGTAATATAACATTCTTTTTTAATTGAAATCACAATTTTATTTGCAATTTCATATACAATTTGAACTTATTATGTATAACACGCCTAAAAGGATAATATATTTTTTGTATATAAATGCATCATATATCTTTTTAGAAAAAGGATTATATCAAGAGAAAAAAATAAACTTATACAATTTCAGATGTGTTATATTAACACCATTATTTTCCCACCTTAATTCCATTCCCACCGAATTCTACTCTACATACTGATGTGGGCCAAAAATGTCTAAGGACGTTACGGTAATTTAACACGTCACCGGCGCGGTTCGGGGCATCTCCCGCGGATCTAAGTCCGCAAGTAATATATTAGTTAAGCCCTAAAAGGGCTGGAGACCCAACAAGAATACTAAGACTATTTTATTAGCTTAGTAATAATAACATTAAGCCTATTGGGCTACTAAGTAAATAAGGCCCAAGGCCCATTATCAGCTCCTTATAAATACCTCAAGGGAGCTGGGAAAGGCGGATTATCGACTCTCCCCCAAAAAAGACACTGGTAAGAGCTGAGAGTAAAATCAATGTCGAACTACGAATAGACTTGATCCCATCTACCTTGGTTCATAGGCAACTCGCCATAGTCGAGTGCAGTGTATAAATCCACCAACCCCCGTCTAGTTTGTCGTGTATTGAATCTGTTCCTTCACCACACGTGGTCAATCACTTGACAAATATCATCTGACTAATTTTACCATCATCAGATTGGCGCCGTCTGTGGGAACAGCGTTCCGGCCACTGAGCATGCAAACTAGGTCGCAAACACGTACTACTGGAGATAGGATGATGAACAACGGTCAGCCAACCATAGCCAATGAAGTTCTGAACCAAACACCTGAGGATCAGCCCAACACTCAAGTGGGCGAAGAGAATCCTCCTAACGCGTCGTCCAACGGCGAGACGCCTATTGCTCCTCCCCCAGTGAATGAGCAAGAAGTATTGCCTGCAACATCAGCGGTGATCCCACCCCTTGCTTCCAGGGTGTTCGAGATCACCGAGAGGCTTTACTTGTTCTGGTCGAGGACGCCCCTGTTCGCGCAGCTACAAGAGTTGTTCAGCAATATGCCCGGGAACATCCATCACGAGAATCATCATGTAGGGATCAAGACCCCCAAGTAAGGAACTGTTAGGAAGCTCCCCATCCTCAGAAGAAGGGATCGCAGGATCCGCTCCCTCCATCAGGTCGCCGAGGTTCGGAGCCTCGGGAGAGAGTCGACCCCAGAAAGTTACCTTCGGGGAGTCACCTCCATAGAGTCTACCCCAGGGAGCCACCTCCAGGGAGATGCCCCCAGAGAGTCCACCCTAGAAGGTCGCCTCCAGGGAGTCATCCCCAAGGAGTCATCCCCAGAGAGTCGCTTCCAGAGATTCACCTCCAGGGAGTTTCCCCCAGGGAGTCGTCCGCAGAGAAAATCCCCCCAACGGTCCAGTTAATGGCGAGAATTCCATCGCTCCACCTCCTACGAATGAGCAGATTGCTCCTCCTGTTACACCAGCGGTAATCGCACCCCCTGTTACCAGGGTGTTCGAGATCACCCAGGAGGTACTGCTAGCCTAAGTTGAAGATGCATCTGGGAGCACAGCTGCTCGGGCTGGTCAGCAATACGCCCAAGCACACCCATCATGTTTTGCGCCCGTACCGACAACAGTTGAGGGACAGGGTCCCCAGGGGAGGAACACTCAAGAGGTGCCTCCGCCACAGGAAAAGTGGGCACAAGATCTACCCCTTCAGTTGGATCATAGGGGCTGAGAACCCCAGAGCAGAAGCCACCCTCGTCGAGTGGAGCCTAACTAATACACCCGCTGAGGTAGAGAGTCCTTAACTCTCCATGAAGGGGGCGGAGTAATAAATAGAAGAGAATAGTGAGGCATCACCCCCCGAGAGGCTCCTAAGAAAAAGAGATGGAAGGCCAACGCCTCCGAGGTCGCTACGCGGAGGTCATGTATCCTTGACCCCCCATAGAGACCCTGCTAAGGCACGATGGCCGATGAGGGTATACGCTCCGCCCAGATGGAAATCTGGAGGACTATGCGTAATATGAAGAAATGCAACTGGTGCCATTAGCCGAGGTACCCTCGAAAACAAGTCCTTTCTGCCCGGCAATTTTGGCAAGAGTCTTCGCCAAAAGGACTTACGATACCTCATCTGAGCAAATATGAAGGAGCTAGAGACCCTCAAGAGCATGTTGACAACTGCAGCGCCAAAGCTGACATGTACGACCTCAGTAATGTTGCCGACTGTAAGATTTTTTGAACCACCCTTTCTAGAAGGGTGCTTAGCTGGTTCAACCTACTGCCCACCGGTACCATCACCGGCCTCGAGCAGCCGACCAAGTGCTTCCTCAATCACAAACCATAGAGTTTAGACTACGAGACCTAGAAAACAACATACCATTGACGAGTGATGCCAAAGTAAAAATCGGTGACCATCTCCAACTACTGGGTAAAGGAGATTCTGGTTGACAGTGGGAGCTCAGCAATCATCCTCTTTTACAATGCTTTCACCCAACTAGGGTGGACAATGCGCTATTCCAAGCGGTCGACACCACCCTTCACTGGATTCACGGGTGAGATGTTGGGAGCATTAGGGGAGGTGTCTCCGCCTACATCTTTGGGTGCATTTCCAGCCCACTCTACGAAGAAGGCAAAATCTTTGGTGATCAAAGTCACCTCCACATAACATGTAATTTTGGAGAGGCCGAGGTTAATCTCGCCAGAGGAAAGTCGCTTAGCGGGCACGATCAAATTAGTCCATACTGGGTCAAAATCCCAGTAGTCAAATGTCCATGAACAAGACAAGTGCCACGACATACCACCCCAAGCAAACAATGCATATTTTGAAAATACAGCAATTGCCGCTATTGGACAAGATTCCAGCGTAACGGGCATGCCGGAAGTGGATACCACTAGCAAGATGACCCTCCTGGGAAACATCTCCCAAGCTTGACAAAGGATCGAGCCTTATGAGACCTTAGCAGGTAACAAGTAATAAAAACTATCTTATTTCTTACATTAATATTGAACAATTTTGATATGGCCGCAAGTCAAGCGTTGAGTGGGGACGCCCACCAGCACAGACTACCTTTACTTAAGTTCTGAGGTGCCTATATATGCACCCCTTTTTAATTTTCGCATGGATGGTTGAATGGTTCAGTTATTGAATGTTAAGTAATGACTATTCTCACTATAATGCGGTGAATGAAATTCTCATTTGACCACATACTAGCACATCCAATGAATGTGCATCACATTACTCAACTGGTGGTTCAACGACACCTAAAACAATATGCCCCTCGAAATAATTGTTTTTGACTGAGGCTACTTCATAAAACTCAAAGCCCCCTTTTCGAGGCTAACATAGGTGGAGCAACAAATGTCCCCCGAACCCTTGAGAGCTTGGTCGAGACTAGCCCACCTTGTGATCCCTCCAGTATTACCGAGAGGGTATGAGGTTCAAAAAATAACCCCGCCTCCGACATGGAATCCGGACCGAGATCATATCAACATATAGAAGGTGGAAGCGCACCTCATATCAAAAAACTAAGGTGAAAATTCACCTCCTAAAATTAAGAGTCGCGAGCTCACTCTGATCGCGAACACTCAAGTGCACTCAGGTACGTGAAAATTCACCTCATAAAAACTAAGGTGAATATTCACCTTATAAAACTAAGGTGATAATTCACCTCAAACAAATATAACAAGGATAGATTAGCCCACCTAATGATCCCTCCAACATTACTAAGAGGGTATGAAGTTTTAGAAACAGCCCCCCCTTCGATATGGAATCTGGACCGAGATCATAACAATACAACTAAGGTGATAACTTACCTCATACAAACATAACAAGAGTGATAATTCACCTCTTATCAATGTGGCTAGGGTGGTATTTCACTTCATGTGCCAAATTATGAACACTAGTGGCTATCCAAGCCTCCTACAATTAAGACATAGGTCACCCTAGTGAAAAGTTGCGAGGCTAAGAGCCTCAAGGCATCAGTTTGCAAAATCACAGGGGTCGGCATTCGACGAACCAAGCCTAGAGCTATCATCATCATCAAGGAACCATCCCAAACACCCTGGTGTCAAAGAAACACCGTTTGGCAACTTACTCCTGAGTATGATCCACATACTAAGGAGTGGGGGGCAAGTAGTGAGGAAGTAGGAATGGAATAAATAAACAGCTAGCTAGCAAACGAATAGCTATCCAGTAGCAGTAAACGACTAGCTAGTGAAAAAATAGCTAGCTAATATGCAAAGGCCATGGAAATTTGATATTTCAAGGCCAAGCAATTTTCAGCATTTAAAAGGCGAATTGCTAACAAGTGAATTTGAATACAGCAAAAATGCCCAAGAGGCATCGCCCCCACCATTCATTGAATGTCACCAATGGCGTGTTAAAATTGCTAAGTACCTAAACTAATGCTCATGAAGCACAAGGTACTATGGCAAAACGAGCAGACAAGAGATAGTCTTGCTAGCCACAATCAAACACTACTTACTCAAAAAGGTGTGAGTAAAGGATGAAACCAAGAGCTAAGTTAGTCCTTTGCTAGCGAAAGATAACATCTACCATGTATGATCTGTACTCCCTAAAGTGTTAACCATGCAAATACACTAAGGAGTGGGGGGCAGGAACCATTATGAGGTGCTAAGTCCACCCGTCAAAATTATCTACCCACCAAATCTGATTATGGGGTTAGGAAAAATGAAACGTGCCACGAGCATAGTAATGCCACTATGGGCACCCGTTGGCATCACACGGCTCTTAGAAGTAACACCACCGCTGATACCCCGACAAAGCTAATGAAGCAACGGGGTTAGGAAAACAAAAGACCTGCTCAGAGTCTACTAAGGGCAAATGAGTAGCTCACAAATTTGCTAAGTCAAAAGAAAGAATGTTGCTAACGTTCGTCTATCTCATAGTCATACAAGCAAAAAGCGACCGTAAGATAAAGTACATGAATATGTACAAAAGGCATGTAAGCAAGCCACCAGTCACCCACGTCAAAAACTCCTAAGGCAATAAGTCTTGGGGCAGCGTCCTAAAAGAGGGCGCTAGCAATTTCTCTAGGGTTGGTCACACGTCGACCGCCCCCGAGATATAGGGTCTAATGCTCGCCTTAATTCAACCCCCATGAGTGGATCCTCATCTACTTAGAGGGGTACAAATCTCGATTTAACATACCCCTCAAGTTGGTGGGTCTACACTAACTAGCTAGCAACTGACAATGTGCTAGTAACTCCGCTAGAGCTCATGCAACCGCGGAGAAAGAAGAGCTCCCCAATCCTATGAGAAATAGGGGTTCGATTACAAGTCTTTCATAGATACTATCGAAAATGATAGCACAGACAAAAATGTCACAAATTATAAAAGACGCGAGAATAACCTCCGTCCCTAATCTAAAGACGCGGGGAGACACCCGTTAAGAAGCCTATTAGGCACCGAGACTCGTGGTCGACGCGAGGCATGATGCCTCACGGCCGACCGCAAGGCACCAAGCCCCGCGGCTGGCCGCGAGGCACAAGACCGCGAGGCACCAAGCCTCACGGCTGACCGCAAGGCACAAGAGTCTCCACCCCGAGGTGGCCGATCTCACGATGCTCGACCCCGAGGCATCCGACCTAGCGGCGCTCGACCCCGAGGCATCCGCCCTCGTCACGCTCAAGGCATCCGACCTCACGGCGCTCAACCCCAAAGCGTCCGACCTCACGGCGCTCGACCCTGTGGCATCCGACCTCGTCGCGCTCAAGGCATCCGACCTCGCGGCGCTCGACCTCGAGGCATTCGACCTAGCGGCGCTCGACCATGAGGCATCCGACCTCATCGCGCTCAAGGCATCCAACCTCGTCGCGCTCGACCCCGAGGCATCCGACCACGCTGCGCTCGACCCCGAGGCGTCCGACCAGACCTCACGGCACTCGACCCCAAGGCATCAAACCAGACCTCGTGGCGCTCGACCCTGAGGCTTCAGTCCTCAAGGTAGCTGCAAGTGTTGCACTAAGACAACGCCTACATTGCCTCGAGATAACACTTAAGATATCCCCTTTCATAGGGACGGCTTGTTAGACCCCCCCTAGGCGACAAAGTTTGCCATACTTACCTCTACTCCCAGATATTCTATACGGCACACCCGGGAGTGGGA